>JAZKJV010003316.1:0-600000 GCA_037367405.1 Ottelia alismoides
TATCCTTTTTTCCGATTGGTCGGGGACCAGATGTTGACCACGGGTCAATGGCCTCTTCCAGCCTTGACCCGACCCGACCCCTCTCGCCGGAGACAGTTCTCCCCTTTTTCCTGGTCAGGTCGAGCCTCCTTCTGATCCGAATCTTTGCCCGCACCGCCACCCGAGATCCAACACCTCGCGGATCCCTCGGAAGGTGCGGATCTTCCTAGGGTTGCGTGCCTTCGCCCGATTCTCTCACACCCATGGGAAGCCTATATAGCATCTCCTTTGACCTCCTGGTGCTGCATCTCGTTCCTTGCCCCTTCCTTCACCCTTAGACATCCTAGCCGAGTGACAGCAGCTGGGCGATGCCTCTGGAGAGGAGTTTGGTGGCCTGAATCGGTAGCTCACCCTTCGTGGCCGGAGATCTACCGCGATCAGCCTCCCTACCTTCCGCAGCAAGGTTGAGGCCATTACCCCCATTGACCATCTTCGCCTTGAGATCAAGAACTCGTTCCAATCTTCAGGTATCCCTCATATCCCCTTTATTTCTCCGTTCGATTCATTCCTTCCATTTTGCACTGTCGCACGTTCATTTGCTCCACCCCGATCGTCAGAGCTTGATCTAACCTCCACACCCGTATCGATCGAATCCCTTATGAACGCTCAACTTCGCATCGCACCCTGATCATAACTAAGCTTGACCCCCTAGTCGGGATTAGGGCCGCGATCCCCTTCTTTCGCTTTTTGCCAGGAGTCAAATGCCATCATCCTCATTTCTACGAGTTTCGCCAAGAAATAAACCCTCGCCGGAGCTACGCCTCCGAGGAGCACCCATTGCAGGTCTGGGATCGTGCGGAAGACCCTCACTCGGCCCTTGACTTCTAAGGCAGAGCAGCTCCAGACGCACTTCACCGTGATGGCCATCCGACCGTTCTCCTTCGCATCGAAGCTCGTGACAAGATGCGGAATACCTTCATGACACCCCATTCCTCTTGGGTGAGCTCATCAACCAGGTGGATCTCTTCCAGTCACCGATTGAAGTTCACTGAGAGAGTGTTATTCCTCCATCCTCATTGATGAATCTCAGATTCATCACTCTAAATCTCATTTATTAAGCCTCAATTCCCTTAATATCATCAGCATTTATGCATTTATTCTGCATAATTAGCATTCATGCATGTTTTCATAAGAATTTCATTTTTAGCTATTATGTTTGCACAAAATAAAAAGCCAAAATCCAAGCCAAAAATGACATGTAAATAGCCTAAATTCCCGGATTTTTAACTCCTTCCATGCTAACTCTGAATGATCCAAAACTACCTCCACTGTATACATATCACTAACAAGAATAAATAAAAAATACATAAAAAACACTATCCTTGATAAGTGGACCAAAAACCCAAACCCTAGTTTCAGGATTTACGGACTAAAAACCTCATATCTTCCCCATCCAGTGTCCGATTTGATCCTACTCACTTTTGCACTAATGTACATTCAATTACCTTCAAAACAAGACCAAGTTCAAGTGAATCGGAGCTCATATGTGAAAATTTGGTTTTGGGCCCCCTTTTGTACATTGTGTATTTTAGCGGTTTTTGACCTGATATTTTATGTACATATTTTATTAATTAATAAAAATCCAAAAAATTAGATTAAGGTGTCTTTATTTATTTTTGATTTTTCTATATTTTTTTCGGGTTTTTATCAAGTTTAAAAATGACAAAAAAATTACAAAACCCAAAAATCAAGGTATTATATGTATATAGGATACCCCAAAAATTCACTTTGTGCATCTGATCGATTTTGACTTTGATGTCTTCATGAAAGTTGTAGATCTCATCAAGACGAGCATTTTTCTGAAGGAACTTTTTCGATACGAGGTCATTTGCTATTTTTTTTTGATTTTACAAACTCTTTATCTTCGATTTTTCTGGTGCTGACACGTGGCCTGCCCCTGGGGCCGCCACGTGTCAGCGTTTTTTAGCTCTTTTTTATATCGTTTTTATAAAAAAAATGGATGCACGTGCGAGGCACGTGTCTCCCAGGTATGTGCAAGCACATGCGGCACGCCCCTCTCACATCCAACCGCCACGCGTCACAATCTGGGCCGTCCGATCTTGGCCGATCGGACGGCCCTTGGCCATCTTCTCCAGTGCCCTTCCCTCCACGATTTCTCCGCCAACGGCCGCCGCAAACTTCGTCGTTTGATCGCCCCGATCTCACAATGGCCAACCGCCACCCCCATATCTCCCGCCAGCCGCTCTCCTATTTAAGACCCTCGACCCTCCCCCTGACATCTCATCCGCCGTAAGCACTCAACCCGGTGGTGACAGCATCGGGGTGCCACCATCGACGAGATCCGGTTGTCTTCCCTGACACTGTTGCAGCCCGCGCCCCTCTACCGCGCCTCTGCCTAGCTCCGCCTCCTGCGTCGAGCCTCCGACAACGATTCTTCTCCGACAACGTGCTCCACCCTTCAAGCTTCATCGACGACAACCACAGCCATCTTCGCCGACAATCGCCAATGTATGCTACTCTGCCATCGCCAACAACGACATCACCTTCTTCTTCAACGCTCCTTCACCAGCCACAGCCACCGCCGAGCCTTCGTCTCCAGCAGCAACGTCTACAGCGCCTCCACGACTTCACCGGTCACGCCCCTCCGATGCTACGCCACCTGGGCTGGGATATACATCCTCTGCCTCCCCACAACCGCGCCGCCAGGGGCTCGTCGCCACGCCAGAGGTCTTCTGGCTTACCTCCTCGGCGACCCACCGGGCATCGCCCTTCCCCGTCTACCACCGCAGGCCGGGCGTGAAGCCCGATGTCCTCCAACGCGCGCTGCACGTGCGGAGGAAACATCAGCAGCACGCCATCCAGGGGTCACGTGCTACACACGTGACCTGTCTTGGGTTTTTTTGTAGAGACGCCCTCAGGAGTCCTCCTTATTGCTGCTAAGTACAGCTATTCCAAGGGCACATGGCGCAGCACGTACCCCTTGGAAATTTTTGCAATCACGCCCCCTCTTATCGGTAATTTCAAATAGGTCCCCCTGTACTTTCTTTCTTTATTTATATTTATTTTATTGCACTTATACCCCTGTGTTCCCCATTACTTTTAGACCTCTACATGACTTTATTTAATTATCCAAAAATAGCATGATGTTCTTCCATTAATTCTCTATTGTTTGACAAAATCGTGGACATTTTTGTGAGTAATGGTTAATTAATAATTAATTATTTTGTGAAAAATTTTAAAATTTTCCCATTTTGTACTATTAAATTTGTCATTAATTAACCATTGATCTAAAAATCCCTAAAAATCACATATTGTAGAGTTAACTGTGCTGACATTGTGCCCAAAAAGATTTGCATTTGCATGCATAATTTGTTCTGTAAAAATCAATTTGCATATTTCAGTGTTGGATTTTTAATAGGTATTAGATCTTACATTTTCAAAGTTTAGGATTTTTCTGAGATCCACACCTAGTGATAGATCTTAGATAATTTTATCTCTTGAAAACAAGTAGGTTTAATATTTATTATAATTAAATATTGAAATTCATTTTGTTTGCATTTAAAAATTCTTAAAAAAACTCATATTGCATCCAAAAATTCCAAAAAATTTACACTGCATTCATTTCATCATATTCTGCATTGTGGCCAAGTTTTGTATTTTTCGGACATCATTTGAGTGTAATTTGTATTTTAGTCCCTAAAATAGGCTGAAATTGCTTCTTGCATCCCTTATTTGCATTAAAAATTCCAAAAAAAGCCCGCCTCAAAAACCGTGCACAAATCTTGATAGACATAATTCTAGGTTGTTCCGTTGCCTCCTTGTGATCGACCTTGGGACTTGCCGAAGTAAAATAAGCATAAAAGCACTTGATAAAATTGACAAATAATTTTTGTAGTTATTTCTTGACCGATTCTGATCTCCTCCTACAACGAACGACACAAAACATATTTTTGGCATGAACAAATAAAAACATCTTTTTAAAGCCGCGATTTACGGACCCGTCAGATGGCACCGTTGCTGGGGAGGCAAACAACTTAGTTTTGGGTTTTGAAATTTCTCGTTTGATTTTCCGCTCATTCGGGTAGTCTGACCTCCGAATTTTTCATAGTAAATTCGATTTTTATTTCCTGCATTTATTTTCAGCATTTATTTATTTTCTTTTATTTTTGATTATTTTTGAGTCACTCTCTTACATATTCTCTCTTATTTTTCTTGCGAGGTACCCGACGTACGTGGAGCGATTTTTCAAGAAACCGACGCATCTTCACCGACATCCAAAAAAGCCGCAATTAATTTAAGATCGAGTCAGTCGTGAAAGAGCGTAGAGTCTAGGTTTTTAATTTCTGCAATTTTAGTTCTGTAATTAATTGCTCATTTACAGCGGTGTCCGTTTGGACTCTCGCATGTGTAAAAAGATTCTGAACTTTTCTGTGGTGTGTCGTGGCATGTTTCACTCTCCATGAGGGTGGGGCCCGACTTGAGTGGCGATTAGGATAGACCTGCACATACGACTCTCCAAAGCAATTTTTTTGTTGTGCTCGTAGGATCTTAAGCCACAATGCACTATTAACTGAGATGCACTTAGAACATTCAATTTAGCCAAAATTTAACTAAATTCTTTCCCGCTAAAAGAACTTTCTGCTTAGGTGCAGTTTTTCATCGGCTTACATTCATTTAGAGTAATTTTTCAATTCTGTCTAGCATCCCACGTAGAGATTGCAGAGTTCAGTGTAAGTCTTCTAACTGAGCATTCATCATAGTTTTCCATGTACATCGGCTTTTCTAGAATTTCTCCCCTTTATTTATCACATAATTATAAAGGAAATTGGGACTAAACGGTAGACGTGTATTTGTGCTCATTTATATTCTTCAGTGATCACCTAATTAAAATTGGGACTTCTAATTATAGCTGATCTTAAGAACCCATAAAATCAAGAATTCTTGCGGGAGAGCAACCCCGACATTGTTTGATTTTATATTGCAGCGAGGAGCGACCCGCACACTAGGATAGAAGCCACGCCCTAACTCTTTTCAGACTACTATCTTGGGTTAGTCGTTCTCCAGTGAGGATCTCTCCGGTAGCCGGTAAAGCAGCCCATGACGTCCTTAACATATTGAATTGATCCGGTAGCCGGTAAACGGTCCGTAATTCATACTGGCTGGAAAAGATCTAGTTTGGGATAGGCCAGTATCCTGAGAGCATTGGGTTCCTAACAGCTCACTAAATTTTTGCCAAGATTGATTTATCACCAACTAAAATTAAAAAGATAATTGCCGAACTCTTACGGCTTCATTGTGTGTGTTGGTGAACCTGGGTTTTGATTTGTGTTTGCATTGGTGTGCGTGAACCGATTCCAAAGATCAATAGCCGCACATTTGATAAAATTTCTTTTGACTATCCTAAGCAATCACCTCTCTCCTTTCTTGATTTAAAATCGCATAATGGAACTCTTATCCAATAACTCTTGAAGACCCAACCCCTCATTCCTTTCAAAAATGACCGAACATTTATCTGAAAATCCATCAGAGCTATACTATAAAAATGTTTTTCTCTCGGTTAGGCCCAAATCAACCAAATCGTCTTCTTTCAATAATCCTCCAACATTTGCGGGAGACTTTCACCCGCGGATGAATTCGTCCCCCTCATTGAATTCATACTCAAATCATCCGACCACACATGACCATCTACCATCTTGGACTGAACCGTCTTATTCATGGATTCTCGCTAATGAGCTATTTCAAGATCAAAATACCTTTGAGTCTCATGACTGGCCGAGAAACCAAACCCATATGGAAAGGCCCGCCACTTAATGATCATCAGCGTTGGATTGACTATGACAGACCCCTCTTCAGACATGATACTCATACAGAGGACTGGACTGACCACATAGAAACATGTAAACCCTGTATGCTGACTCCACAATATCAAGGTCTGAACACTCATGATCAAAGGATTGAACTCTACTCAGACCAGCTACACATGCCTGGATCATATGAGCAGCCTCCTTCCATAATTTTTGAGGAGAAATTTTCAGAAAATAATGATCATATGTCGCATATTCCAAGAAACTCCTCCTCAGCACAAACGGGAAAATGGAAGATGAAATTATCGAACACACACCGACTGCTCCCATGATTGATCATGAACAGGAAGTTTGAGGATGATATTTCGAGGATAAATAAGAGATTCATATCAATAGAGGATAAATTTCAAAAATTTACCGACCGATTAATTTCACTCTATGGGAGCACAGACATAAAAATGAATGAGGAAATGATTGGATCTCATTTTGACAATTTTGAGGATGTTCAAAAATCTAGGATGATTCTGTGAACGGCACTTCTACATATTATTCCCCTAGAAATGACTATGCCTCTGACTCCCACTCTGAACATCTGAACCCCTACTCATCTAAGGAACATACCACATCACCACACCACACAGAAAATACCAAAAAATCGGAATATTCAAAAATCATGAAAAAAAATCAAAAATCTCAAAAATACATAAAAATTGAAAATGAAGAAGATCTGAAGAATTTGGATCCTGTTGCACAGGAAGCACTAGGAAAGAAATTCATTTTTGAACTTCCCTTTCTACAGGCCATTGAACACTTCCCCTACCTTAAAAGATTTATAATGGACAAATTAACTAAGAAAAAGTCAGGCAGGATTAGAACAAAGACCGAAAGACATATCTTGTCAATGGGCTCCTCCTTGGTGTTGAGGAGAAAAACCAAGAGCCGCTTAGTGAAGCGGTTGCCCAGATTCAACTGTGTAATCAAAGATAAGATTTTCACCCATGCTCAGATTGATGACAATTCACCGATCAATATCATCCCGAGCTCTGTATTCCATGGACTCAAACACGGACCGATTCGGAAGATACGAGAGATTGTTCAATTGGCTGACCGATAAATAAAGCAGCCGAGAGGAATCATTTCTGTCATCATGAAATTCCAAGGTGCTCCGCTCAAAGTATAATTCACGATCATTGATATTGAGCATCAAGGAGAATTCACCCAGTCTCCAATCATTCTCGGAAAGCCATTCTTAGCATCTGCTAAGGCAATTATTGATTGTGAGACTCAGGAAATCAATTTCACAACATTGGAAGCACTTAGATCTGACCCTATCTTTGAGGAACCACGATCTTCTGAGGCAACCCACGAAGTCCCTACAATCGTAACCATGAAGCGGTAGAAGAGCCCTACCCTGCAGCCACACCTGAGATAGTAGTTGTTGATGAGACTATTGGTTTAGAGAATCTCCCCCCTGCTCCATTCCCCAGCTGCTCTTACCATGGAGAATCAAGTACATGAATCATATGATCTGGAGACTTATGCATGGGCACACCCTGGGTCAACCTATTCTGACTACATAGATCACATCAACTTGACACAGGGAATGCTCCGATGTCAAATCAATTGAGAATGAACAAGCAGAAACTCTCCCCAGTATTTTAATTCCCGCGGATCTCAAAATAGACAAATCCTTCTACTACGATCCTGAGACGTATGCATGGTCGCACCCTGGAGCAACCTTCTCTGATTACCTTGACCAAATCTTCCCAAATCGAGAGTGCTAAAACATTCAGGAGACTAAGAACAAACACACAAGTCGAACACTGACCAAGGAGAATTCCAGTGACTATTCATCTGGATACTCAAGTGAACCGACACCTTCACGAAGAAATATAAACAGAGTCACCTTTGACCTTTCAAAAGAGGAATCAGCTGATGATCCCTCATCATGTCCGAAAAAGGTAGTCTACATGAGTAAAGTCTGTTCGGCAGCTCTAAAGCTATATCTTCGCAAGGATCTAAAATTCAATTCTCGTTGGACAACTCCCGTTCCTAACTACTACTCATCCAAAGCTGATGCTCCTGCCCTCTTCAAGTACACTAGAATTATTTCTTATGAGCTGTCTGAGACCAGTGCTTCCGAGTATTCATCCGAGGACAAAGCGATTGACCCCAAAGAAGGAATGAATTCTGAGGAAACAATTAAAGAAACAAAAAGACATGAATATCTGGAGTGTTCCCACATTCAAATACATTCATCTGAGGATAACTCTGATGATGGCTATCTTTCATCTGACTTAAACACTTTATCCATTATCCATCATGATTTTTCTGAGGATGACACTGATAATAGTTGGGAATCATATGCTTCATCTCCATCTCATTATCCCGATCTCCCATCGCAGGCTCAAAAGAAGATCAGCCGAAAACTGCCTTAATCATCGGCTACTGATGACTACACATTCATCACTCTTTATTCTTATATTTTAGCTACAAAAATCATTGCAAATACATGTAGATATCTGTAATACAAATAATTACTAAAAAGCATGCATTGTATAAAATTTAATAATTAGCATGTTTTTGTGCAAAAATAAAAGAATAAAGAAATAAAAGAAAAAGAGGGAGATATTTAGAATAAATATTGAGCGACCTAATCCCAAGGGAGGTCTCAGCATGGGCCTTACCGCATAAAAGCCCAAGTAGAGAGAGATAAGGAAGCTCATGTTTGTAAATACACCTGTAGATAAATAAAATATTTTCCTCTAAAATAAAAATAAAAATGGGTAGTTTATATTTGTAAATACAAAATCAAAATAAAAATGAGAAAATTAAAAAGAAAATAAAAATGCTTCCACCTTGTATATATTCATCATGTACATAGAACCACTTATATATTTATTTACCCCAATAAATAAATAAATTAAAATCCCATAAAATTGTATATATTCTACATTTCATGGTGTTAATAAATAAAATAAAAACCATAAATACAAAAATAAAATAAAAAGAACAAAAATAAAAATCAAAAGAAACATTGTATATACACCATGTATATAAATATATACAACTATTTATTTACCCTCTGTAATTAAATAATAAAAATAAAATACCAAAATATTCCAAATTTTATCTTGTAAATAAATAAAATATAAAATAGGTATAAAAATGTACAAAAATAATTAATTAAAAATCAAAAATTAAAAAAAGCAATATTATATATGTAAATATATATAGCACTATATTGTAAATACCTAATTTATATTTCAAAAAAATAATTAAAAATCACAAAAAATAGTTTAAAATAAAAGAAACATTTTTCATGTTTTGAGTTTTTATTAATTCGGCCATTTTCTATTTTAAGTTGAATTTCCAAATCATTTCCACGTGACCGCTTCTGATTGGTCCACGGGGGATGTTGACCCCCCGGTCAACTCCCCCCCCCCGGACCACAGACCCGCGGATCCTACGTTGCGACCCAACTTCTCCTAATTATCACACCTCGATCCGATATCCAAATCCGTTAACCCCAGGGCCCTAATCCGACCTTGATCAACCCTGATCCACGCCCGGGGTGTGTTTTGGGGATCCGCGCTCCGATCAGCTCGCCCGAACTCTCTTTAGCCGGACCCCTAGCCGTATATAGCCTCAGCTCCACCGCGCCTTTCACGCATCTTTGGCTCAGCTCATTCCACCCCAGGACCTCCATTGCTCTCGCCTGAGTGACAGCTCGCGATTGGCCGTGTTGCAGCGAGGAGGGAGTGACCGGACCATTGATCCGGCGACTTAGCACCGCCGTGCGCCGCCACCAGCATGGTGCCTGAGCCTCGGGTATCGACGGCCCTCGAGGCTAGGACCAGGAGCTCCAGCAGCTCAAGCCCAGTCGACCTCGACCATCAGGTAGCCCTAGTTTCTTCTCCCTTTCGCTAATTTCCATTTACCCCCAAATCGCACATTCGTCGTCGACCGTCGATTCCGACCGCCTCTGACCCCCTTTCGATCATCGGACGACACCATCACCTTCGCCTCACTCCCCTGCACCTTCTCCGCCCAGCCATTCATCCCAGTTCACACAGGAACTGGGATTCGAGCTCCCTCACTGTCGCTTCGCCGGAGCTCGCTCATTCCGACGCACAGTCCACCCACTCCGCACCTAACAGGGTCGAGGCATTTTTCCCTCAACCCAGCTTGCTCTTTGTGCCTTTTTGCAGGTCAGAGGAGGACCATCTGAGGTCCTCCATCTTCAGCACAAGAGCTTGAGCTCCGCCGGTGTCGCCTGGGCTCTCCGGAGCTCCGTTGCGCCATCGGAGGGGTTCTCCAGACGCGGGAGGCTCCAACACTTCTTTTCTGATCATCAGTAGCCTCCGAGGAGCTCTCTTGCATGCACACGAGTCCGGCGAAACTCGCCGGCGACGAGTTCTTGGAGCATCCTCCGCGGCCGTCCGATCGCACCCCTTCGCTCCAGATTCAATGAAAGTCGTCCCCTTGAGGAGCAGCAGTGAACGTTAGATGTGATCTGGACCGCGTGAGTTAGCCAGGGTTTAGCCTTTGCCAGCGACCGTCAGATCCATCATGTGGCTGAGCCTGGAGCATCCATCAGCCGAAGAGAAGTCCCTCGTCCACCACCATCCGATCTTCCACGTGGCTTCCTCTCGGCCCATCTGCTAATAAAGGGTAAATTACCCTGTAGGCCCTTCTCTTTTCCGCATTCAATATTTTAGTCATGTAAATACTTTTCATAGTTGTTCTTATTTTGGTTATTTTGCATCGAGGACCTTACTATTCTGAACATTTGCATTTGTGTCCCTGTTTATAGTGGCCACGTGCTTCGCCACGTGCTTTAGTGGGTTATTTGCAATTCTTACCCTGTGGTTCTGGCGTGTTACTCTTTATATTTTTATAAATAGGAATGACAAAAATGCCCCTTTGAGTCTAAATCACATGTGCCGTGCGTGTTTTTGGGGACATTTTGCATTTTCGATGCTAAGTTTTCCTGCCGTGTTATCAAAAGGCCCCTGCAACATATTTTAATTGTATATAGGTCCCGGTGCACTATGCCTTGTTGTTTGATTTTAATAAAATAGCAAAATTACTCCAAATTTGATGAAAATTGGACACATGGCTCCTGCCACTGTGTAAAATTTTCTCTGATTTTTGGAGACATTTTTGACTCTTTTTAGTATTTTTAAAAAATTCAAAAAACCCATTTCTCTTATTGTCCAGACTTAAAATTCACAAATAATATTAAAACATCTTTAAAAATTCTAAAAAAATTAGTTTTTGTTTATTTTGTTGTGTTTGATTTTATACCAAGTTTGGTCATTTTTGGATTTATAAAACTTATAAAAATTGAAAAAGCCCTAAAAACCCATAAAAATTCTAATAAATAATTGAAAACTCCAAAAATAATAAATCCAATTCCCAATTTTGTCTTGTAGTTCATATTTTACAAGAAAATTACCTCCAGGCCTTGAAACATCCTTGGCATTTTTAAATGGTTGTAGAAGCTTGACTGGACAGTGTCTTTGGCTTTTAGTCTTCTTTTTTTTTATAAAATTCCCTAATAATCAGAAAAATAAGAAAAATTCACCAAAAACATAAAAAATTATAAAAAACATAAAAATATTTTTGTTTGATTTTTTTGGATTAATTTTGAGTGCTTAAATAATTGTGTGAAGTTGCTTGTTTTCTTGATTTTATTATTCTCTTTATAATTTAAAAATCCAAAAAAATAAAAAATATTAAAAACCCACCAAAAATCATTTTCTTTTATTTGTTTTCATTTGAGACTACTTCGTAGGCTGCGAGGCCATCACGTGCTCCCTGAGTCCGACTCTGGTCGTTATAACAGGCTAATCCAATAGCCAGGGCCACTATAGATTTTCTTTGATTTTTATCTTTTTTTGGTAGTCTGATCTCATATTTTCTTGATTGACTGCATTATCTCCGAGATCCGGGTCGCAACGACCCTTGATCTATTTTATTCACCCGAGTCTTGGTGATTTTTCGGTCGTTAGAATGGCGCCATTGCCGGGGAGCACGGCTTAGTAGTCAGTTTTGATTTTCTTTTTATTTTGTTTTCTTTTTCGCGACTTTCCGCGGCTCTTTCTGAGTCCGCGGCTTTTCGCGACTTTTTATTTTTTTCTTTTATTTTTGTTTTCTTTTATTTTATTTTCTTTTCTTTTATTTTTGTTTTTTTTATTGTTTTTGCTTGTTTATTTTTGTTTTCATTTTTTTGCATATATACCCTGCTTGCTTTATTTTATTTTATTTGTTTCATTTTTATCTGGTATTTGACACTCTTTTGTTTTCTTGCGAGGGCCCGAGGACCGAAGCGGTAACTCTAGAGTAGCCGACGCAACCACGGTGATCGGAGGCGGCTCCCTTCTGCACGGAACCGCATGAGAGCGTAAGGAAGCAATTGAGTGGGAGAGGAGTAGTTTAGTATAGTTAGGTTTATTTTCAGTTTATTTGAATTGTTGAAATAATACAGGGACATCTCAGACTTGGAGTTAAATACTCTCGGGTCTGTTTCGCCGAGCACCGGTGTGCTCGGGGGACCCATTAGCTAGTTTGATTTTCTTCGCGGCTTTTTACGTGGCTTTTGGTTTTTCACTGCCTTTTCCGGTTTCTCGTAGTTTTCTCGAGCCCCTAGCCTTAATAATTTCTGTTTGATTGTGACGTAATTTATAGGATCCAAACACCCTAATACATTTGCTTGTTCCTATAGTTCGGTAATTGGACCTATAATTAAAGATTAATAAAATAGTTGATTCATTTCCTTCGAGCCTACGTGCCGCAGCCCGCCCTGCCAAGCGCTGCTCCTGAACCCGATTTGTCGGGAGGAGGAGGGGTGGACCGAGACCAGACCCTATTGATCGGAGGCTGGTGGTCAACTAGTTGTTCTTTCGAGTAGAAATTGTTGTTTAGGGACTCGATTTTCCGCCTGCACCATTTAGGTAGTTTTATTTCTGTCTTTCAATTCTACGCGGATCATCTTGCATGTAGACTGCTGGAGTCAGGTACGTATTTCTTACTCTGCATGCATCATTGATTTCATCGCGCATCGGCTTTTTCGTCTTCTCCCCCTGTTTTGGACTTAATAACCAGGAGAACCGAAAAATTTGTTAGGCGTTTTTGCTTTTATTGAAAAATACTTTAAAAGAGAAATCATAAAATTGGGACTGCTAACACTATCGACCCTAAAAGACATTTCACTTAAAATTTTGTCTTGGGGAGAGCAACCCCCTCATTGTCTGGTTTGCTTGTGCGAGAGAGTGACCCCGAACACTAGGTAGAGCCCTCCTATATTCTTCTCGATTGATTACCGACTCTTTCTGTACGGGACAATCGGTTGAGAAAATATCGGGTAACCCAACAGGTCACGTAATCGCTCTGTTATCCTGACTGATCACCAAAATAAAATTAACAAGATAATTGACCGAGCCTTTACGGTCTTCAGCTCGCGTTGCGTTGGTGAATCGGGGGTTTGCTTGTGATCATAGTTGTTACCAGATCTCATCCGCACTATTCGCCACATCAAGATGATGGGCAAACGGTCTCTTAGGCAGCCTCTGGCTGCACCGCTTTCGGGCACGTCTACCCGCTCATCTAGGTTGGTTCGCGAGAGCCGAGACCCGCTCTCCGAACCCGAGTACGACTCCACCCTGTTCCCCCTCGATCCCCCTTCTTCTGCGACCGAGATACCAGTACCAGAGGAGAGACAGACAGATGATTTATCGGCACCTGAGTTTGGATGTTTTGATTTTGCAAAGACTATGGCCGGCAGTAGTGATGATCACACCAGAGGTCCGCAGCATGAGCATTTCATTCGAGACCAGGGTGCGATCAACTCCACCCTGATCGCCTCCCTCGAGATAGTTCAGCAGCAGTTGAGGGATCAGGGCGCATTCATGTTGGATATGAGGCGGAGATGGAGCAGTTGAGACAGATCGAAAGCAGTGCAGAGATGGCCCGAGGATACCCGATGAGGCCGCGGCAGCCGCCGCAGCAGCCGCAGCAGATCCACCGAGACCGATACGGGAGTTACATAACCCCGGATTGACACTGATGCATCATTGGGTTGTTCTACCAGCCATCGTGGGGGACTTCAAGTTCTCCCCGAACAGTTTGCAGCTCCTCCCCCGGTTCCATGGGCTAGCCACAGAGGAGCCCCATCTCCACCTCCATGAGTTTCTGATGATCTGCAGCACAGTCCACGACCGTCAGGTGGACCAGGATACCATCCGGATGATTGCCTTCCCCTTCTCCTTAGAAGACAGAGCAGCCACCTAGCTTAAGCATCTGGGGAAGTTCGTCTACACCTAGGAGAAGCTCCGCACCGAGTACTTGCACAAGTACTACCCACTCGGGCGGACGAACGCTGCTAGAGCCCTGATCAGCAACTTCTCCATGCTCCCTAACGAGCAGTTTCACGAGGCATGGGAGAGGTTTCGAGAGCTGACCGATAGATTCCCGTACCATGACATTTCCAAGCCAAACCTTGTTCAGAGCTTTTTCAGTGGGCTGACACCAGAGCTTCAGGGCTTGGTGAACGCTTCTTGTGGCAGGTCTTACTTCGCCAAGGATCAAGATCAGGTCTGGGCCATCTACGAGGAGATGGCCGAGAACTATATGGTGATGTCCCAGACCCGATTGTACACACAGGGCAGACCCCAGCAGCCACAGACTGTGCAGTACCATAGGATAGCACGGGTCGACGCCAGTCCATTCAGTTCGTCAGCGGTAGCAGCAGCACAGGCCGACTCCTTAGCCGTAGACATGGGGATCATCAATGAGAAGCTGGACCGGATGGAGATTATCGAGAAGAAGCAGTGCCAGGGCATCACGTAGATGGAGCAGATGGCACAGACTCTGAGTGACCTGAAGACACAGCTCATGTGTCTCCAGGAGGCACAGACGGCTTCACAGCCTCGTCTTCAGGCACGAGGCGATCCGAGTAGCAGCAGCAGCTCGTCCCAGTGCTCCAGCTCCCACCAACAGCCTAGACAGGTCCATCTTGTACAGGCAGAGCCATACCAGCAGCCGCAGCTCACCTATCAGGCACCACCATCCACTGACACTCAGATGGTGGTATACCAGCCGGATCAGCCTCTGGCAGTGCTCCCGCCACCCCAGTACGATTCAGAGCCGTTGATGGATGTCAACGGGATTTGGTATGAGCGCCCCCAGCCTGGTATCCGACGAGACCATCCCAGATTCTGTTGGGCGGCCGGAGGTGCCCAGCCCCAGCAGCAGCCGTCAGGTCAGGGTGGCCAGTACAACCATCAGAGGGATCACCAACAGCAACAGCCACCAGCATATACCCAGCCACAGCCACAACAGTCACCACAGTATGGTCCTCGTCCCTATCAGCAGGGACAGTCTTGGAGGCGTGATCAGCCTCATCAGCCGTAGCATCAGCCACATTCTTACCCCTCTCATCCACAACACCAGCAGCCTCACTACCAGAGAGGCTACCCATCGGGTTCTCATGGGCCATCCTATGAGAGCCCCGCCTTGAATGACATAGCCCGCCTTCTCACAGATCAACAGGCTAGTTTTCGACGGGAGATGGATGAGTTCCGCCAGGAGATGTGGGACATCGTGAGAGGGAAGGCCGCCATCCCTGCCCAGATAGAGCCGAACCCCAACAACCTCAAGAGGAAATCTGAGCAGGTAGCTTGTACTGATTATGCCACTCCGAGTGATACTTTTGGTGATATGTCTGCATATCTTTTTTATACTGATTTTGGCACACTTAGGAGTGGTAGGATGCCAGCAGGCGGTGACTCGTCTGACCGACACCCTGAGGATACATCCAGAGTGCCAGGCGAGGAGGAGAGCGATACTGAGGCCTCCGTTTTACCAGTTGGAGGAGGTGGTACTGAGGCCACCCATGTTGCTGAGCCAGAGAGCGATACTGAGGCTGCTAGTCTTCTAGCCGAGGGTGGTGCTGATGCCACCAGATCTTCTGAGATTCCTGTTGTTTTTCTTGTTACTGATGTACCTCGGGACACTTCTGTGAATAAAGGAAAGGGTTTGTTTCCTTCTGGTCCCACTGTGGTGCATGATGTATGTGTGGATCCAGCCGTCGAGCCGTCTAGAACCTTTCCTAGTCCTTCATCTGAGAAGGACCCTTTGATCCCCTTCCCTAGAGCCCTTCAGATGGGGAAGGGGAAGAAAAATGAAAATCCAAAAAAGAGGCAGCAAGAAGAGTTCAGCCAGCAGATGATAGATCGTTTCCACATTCAGCTGAGTCTTCAGGAGGCTTTGCAGCACACCCCTCTACTCCAGCGTTCACTGAGAGATAGGACTACAATTAGGAGGAAGAGGAGGAACCACCATTCAGAGATTCATGTGCTGACGAGGGCCACTTGTTTCGGGATCCAGAACCGTCTGCCAGCCAAGAGGCCAGATTTCGGAGTCCCGTATGTCAGATGCCATATCAGAGAGTAGAGGTTCGACCGTACTCTATTAGACAGTGGATCATCGATCAACCTACTTCCGACAGCCCTTCTCGAACATTTCGAGTTGGGCACTCTTAGACAGAGCAGGACAGTCCTTCAGTTTGCTGATCGATCTGTCAAGAGGCCGATAGGGTTGCTGAGGGACATTGTCGTCACGATTCAGGGCCTGCAATTCCCCGTGGACTTCGTAGTGTTGGACATGGAGATCCATGATTCAGTGACCGATACCCCCATCATTCTCGGTCGCTCGTTCTTGGCCACAGCCAAGGCAATGACCGACCATGATAGCGGGAAGGTATACTTTCACGTCGAGGGCGAAAGTGTACAAATAGAGACGGTCGAGGACATCCGAGCCAGAGACAGAGCATGCTCAGAGACTACTTAGAACACAGAGCAGATGACAGATGCTGGGCCAGACATCCACCAGGACTGCGACTTCGTGATTACAGATGATGAGGCAGTATGAGAAGACCCAGCAACACATGCCATCCTCTCACATTCAGATTCCGATGATGCAGAGACGACAACAGAGGAGAGCTTGGAGAGCACAATCCTGGTCCAGGATACTTTTGAGGCAGCAGAGCCGGTTCTCGACCGCGAGACTGATTTTTGTGATATTGGTGGTACTGAGGCCACCTTGGATGATACAGATCCCTCGGAGTCAGATTCTGACTGGGCAGATTGTGATGATTACATGCCAGATCTGACTTCATCTGAGCCTGCAGCTAGGGAGGAGGTAGATGCCAAGCAGAGCAGAGACAGTCCATCAGGGCAGCCTTCTCCAGTTTCAGAGAGTGACAGAGAGTTTCAGTTCTCCCATGCAGATTTGGCAGCGTTCACGCAGAGTTTTCAGAGGCCAGATCCACCAGCACCCAGTTGTCTAGGGCTGAAGCCACTTCCTGCGTTGCTGAAGTATAGGTTCCTTGCGGGTGAGCACGAGATGTACCCAGTCATTATCTCCGCCGATTTAACTGGAGAGCAGGAATCCCGTCTGATGGGGGTTCTTGAAAAGAACCACAAGGTGATAGGATGGAGCGTAGCAGATCTCCAGGGGATAAGTCTGGCCCTGTGCTCCCACCATATCTATCTCGAGGATGAGGCGAAGCCGTCCCGTGAGTTTCAGCGGCGGTTGAACCCGAATCTGAGGGAGGTTGTCATGAAGGAGATTTCGAAATGGTGGAGCGCCAATTTTATCTACCCCATCTCTGACTCTAAGTGGGTCAGCCCTTTGCATGTGGTGCCCAAGAAGACGGTCATCACTACAGTGGTCAGCGAGTCTGGAGAGGAGATTGCTACACGGGTACCCACTTCTTGGCGGGTCTGCGTTGATTACAGGAGACTCAACCAGGCCACCAAGAAGGATCATTTCCCCTGCCCTTTATAGATCAAATCATTGAGAGACTGGTAGGGAAGAGCCACTATTGTTTTCTGGATGGGTACTCAGGCTACAACCTGGTGGCCATCGCTCTCGAGGACCAGGACAAGACTACCTTTACCTGTCCCTTCGGCACATACGCCTTCCGACGCATGCCATTTGGGCTATGCAATGCCCCTGCGACCTTTTAGAGATGCATGTTGTTGATCTTTTTGGACATGGTAGGGGAGTGCTTGGAGGTCTTCATGGATGATTTCTCGATTTACGGCGACGGATTCGACTCCTGTCTTGACTGCCTAGACCGAGTACTTCAGTGATGTATAGAGGTTCACTTGGTGCTATTTTGGGAGAAGAGTCACTTCATGGTGACTCAAGGGACGGTGCTTGGCCACATCATCTCCAACAGGGGCATGGAGGTTGATCCGGCCAAGGTAGATGTTATTAGAAAACTCGCACCGTCGTCCAATTTGAGGCAGTTACGGTCTTTCCTAGGGCACGTCGGTTTCTACCGACGATTCATTCATGATTTGAGTAGGATTGCCTGGCCGTTGACTGACCTGCTGATGAAAGACACCGAGTTCCTTGTCGATGATAAGTGTCTTTCGTCGTTCGAGACTCTCAAGCATTGTATTGTTGAGGCTCCTGTTCTCCAGCCACCTTGGTCTCTCCCATTCGAGATCATGACGGATGCCTCCGATTTTGCCGTGGTGGCCATGCTGGTACAGAGGATGGATGGAGTTCCATTTGTTATCCACTACGCTAGCCGTACATTGGATTCCACACAGTGGAACTACACAGTCACAGAGAAGGAGATGCTAGCCGTAGTGTTCGCCCTAGATAAGTTCAAATCATACATTATTGGATCTAGAGTGACCTTGTACACAGATCATACCACCATCAGGTACCTCATGGCAAAGAAGGATGCCAAGGCCAGACTGACTAGATGGATCCTTCTACTCCAGGAGTTCGACATTGAGATCAAGGATAAGCCTGGAGTCAAGAATGTGGTGGCGGATCATCTCTCCCGATTAGAGCATCTTGGGGATTCTGAGCAGATTGACCCTATTTGTGAGACCTTTCCAGATGAGGCGATCCTTGCTATCGCCTCTCTCCCGTGGTATGCCGATATTGTGAACTTTCTTGTTTCTAAGAAAGTTCCACAAGATTGGCCCAGGTAGAGGCTTGAGACCTTCCTCGCGAAGGCCAAGTCCTACCACTGGGAGGATCCCATCCTTTACCACGAAGGAGGGGATAGCGTCTGGCGTAGGTGCATTCCTCAGGAGGAGCACCATAGCGTCCTCACGTACTGCCACAAGCTTGAGGCAGGAGGACATCACTCTGGGAGGAGAACGACACAAAAAGTGCTCCAATCCGGCCTATGGTGGCCTACCCTCTTCAAGGACTCTGATGAGTTCGTGAAGAGGTGTACTGACTGTCAGAGGATGGCCACTTGTGGACAACGTGATATGATGCTGATGCAGCCCATTCACTTCTGTGAGGTTTTTGACGCATGGGGCATCGATTTCATGGGTCCATTCCCTAAGAGTCAGGGATTTGAGTGCATTCTATTAGCCGTTGATTATGTGAGTCGTTGGGTTGAGGCCATCCCTGCCCGAACCGCTGATGCTAGGACAGTTTGCAGATTTTTGAGGAAGCACATCATTACGCGGTTCGGGGTACCTCGAGTGTTGATTTCTGACGGGGGGTCTCATTTCATCAACGACCAGGTGAAGGCCCTTGCTAGCGAGTTCGGCATAGACCATCGAGGTTCCACTCCATATCATCCACAGACGAATGGTCTAGCCGAAGTGTCGAACAGGGAGATCAAGACTATATTGTAGAAAGTCGTCCGCCCTGACTGAAAGGATTGGTCACAGCTTTTGGACTCGGTCTTGTGGGCATATAGGACGTCTTTCAAGACAACTTTGGACACATCTCCCTTTCGCCTCATATATGGCAAGCCATGCCATTTACCAGTTGAGATGAGACACAGGTCACTTTGGGTAGTTACAAATATTCTTTTGGATCCAGATAGTGTAGGAGACCAGAGGAAGGCAGAGTTAGCAGCCTTGGAGGAGCTTCGTGATACCGCCTTCTCAAACAGCCTACATTACAAGGAGAGAGTGAAGGAGTGGCATGATTCTCATATCAGCCACAAGCATTTTGAGCCTGGACAGAGAGTATGGCTGTTTGATGCTAGGCTTCGTCTATTTCCAGGGAAGCTACAGAGCAAATGGAAGGGACCTTATCTTGTGAGAAAGGTACACGACAACGGGAGCATTGACATATCTGAGTTGTCGTCTGATAGTACCTTTCGAGTGAACGGCCATCGGCTCAAGCCATTTCTAGATCATGAGCCGCGGGTCGTTGATGTTGCCCCTATTCATTTTGCGTGAGATGTGGTCTCTTGACTCACATCTATTGCATCTCACGCCTGATTATCACTGTTCTCCTGACCTGTATAGATCCAGATGTCCATATCATTACATTCTTTAGTCCCACATCCCTTTCTTCATCTTTTGATTATGCTATACTTACGGTGTACTTTACCCTAAGTATAGGGGGGATGTAGGACCTTTGGGTATTTCTTTTGATTCTTTCTACCCCTGTTTTTGCTGCCTATACTTAGGGATATTTTACCCTAAGTATAGGAGGGGTAGACCCTGTACATTCTCCACTTGGTTTTCCCTTCGTGTACACCTTGCTATACTTAGGATTACTTGATCCTAAGTATAGGGGGAAAAGCCGAGATCTTCTTGATTTATATTCATTCATTCATTCATCTTTGTATATAACCTTCCTTTTCACTTCCATATACTAAGCACGAGTTATGTCTTCTTCATCGCTCTTGACTCTGAGGACATCGTTCGAGCTAAGTATAGGGGGTGTGTATATAATTCATATATACTTTAGCCATAACTCGTACTTCGTGTGAATGTGTAAATAAATAAAAACGGCTAAAAACCTAAAATCCATAAAAATTAAAAAATTTTCCCTGTAAATAAACATTCTTTAATTGCACATACATAGCTAGTATACAAATTATTTTTGTAAAAATGTTTTCAAAAACTTTTTGTATAAAGTTTGTGTAAATATGTGCATATCAAAATTATGTATATAGTACAAAATTTTTCCTAAATGTTTTGAAAATCAAAAGTTTGCAAAAATCTTGTGTAAATTTGTGTAAATACTTTTGCAAAACTTGCATTCATGCATACATCCATGATTTCAAAACATTTTTCAAAAATTTTGCATTCGTGTAAATATTGTGTAAATAGCATCTTTGTATATACTTGTATATAGTTTTTCCCGGATTATAGTTGACATTTAAACTAGCCTGGAATTAAATTGGGAAATGGAGCTTGATTAAGATCTTAATCCACCTAATTCTAAGAGGAACCTTATAGGGCTTAGGGGTAAGGCTTTTCAGGTCCAATGGTGACTTAATTCTTTGAGTCCACTAGGCTATGATCACATGTCATCTCAATGAGCCTAAGTAGAGAACTTAACAACACACACATGACTCATATAGACAATGGCTTTACTTGGACACCGCACTTAACACCGAGCTCTCTACGGATGAGGTGGTGAGGAGGTAGTCTTCTTTGACTTGGGGTAGCATATGAGGGTAGTACTTCTAGGCGGAACCTCTCTTCTTCTTTTAGTGAAGGAAGTGTGTCTCAACTTGGTCTGGTTGCCATGAGGTCTAACGACAGGAGTTGTGGGTTGCAATAATGTTTCAAAAGAGGGATAGTCTACTGGCTCAAGAGGAAAAACTCCTTGTATATATGTTGCACATTTATATGTTGTATAGATGCACTTGAAAAAAAATGCAAAAAGAAAATAACTCCAAAAAAGTGGTGGGTCTGATAGAAAATGATAATCCCACCGGAGTATGTATATAGTGCAAATAAGCAAAGCTTGAGATTCATGTCCCACCTTATGTAGCTTGCAGCAGGGATACTTAGCTACACTGGTTGAGCTCCCAAGGATACATGGCTACACTGACCATGGTCCATTCTCTTCTTACCCCTCTTCTTGAGCCGGTTGAACTTGAACTTAGAAGGGAATACCCCGCTCCTCGAGGAAAGAGTGGCCAGATTGGGGTCATAGAGTTACCTTGTTGGGGAGGGTTGTCAAGTTGCCACTTCTGAGGTGGAGAGCTTATACTTCACATTCACAGTACAGGGAAAGATTCATGGTCTTCAGGGTTTGTGTTTGTAGACTTGTTCTGATCTGGATTGTTGAGGAGTCTTGATTATATATTGGTGGAACTTAGAGGCTGTTGAGTTTTAAACCTAAGTCCAAATAAGGTTCCAACACATCAATAATCCAAAGATCTGATTGAGCTCCATATTTCAATTTAATGAAGGCAAGTTTAATAATCAACCTTGATCCATGCATTTCTCCTCTTTTTCTTTTTCTCTTTCTTTTTCACTTCTTTTTCAAATAAGTGTTTGCTAAGGGACTAGCAAAGTTAAGTATAGGGGGGTGATGAATACCCATTCATCACTCTTTATTCTTATATTTTAGCTACAAAAACCTTCGCAAATACATGTAGATATCTGTAAATACAAATAATTACTAAAAAGCATGCATTATATAAAATTTAATAATTAGCATGTTTTTATGCAAAAATAAAAGAATAAAGAAATAAAAGAAAAAGAGGGAGATATTTAGAATAAATATTGAGCGACCTAATCCCAAGGGAGGGCTTAGCATGGGCCTTACCACATAAAAGCCCAAGTAGAGAGAGATAAGGAAGCTTGTGTTTGTAAATACACTTGTAGATAAATAAAATATTTTCCTCTAAAATAAAAATAAAAATGGTTAGTATATATTTGTAAATACAAAATCAAAATAAAAATGAGAAAATTAAAAAGAATATAAAAATGCTTCCACCTTGTATATATTCATCATGTACATAGAACCACTTATATATTTATTTACCCCAATAAATAAATAAATTAAAATACTATAAAATTGTATATATTCTACATTTCATGGGGTTAATAAATAAAATAAAAACCATAAAGACAAAAATAAAATAAAAAGAACAAAAATAAAAATAAAAAGAAACATTGTATATGCACCACGTATATAAATATATATAACTATTTATTTACCCTCTGTAATTAAATAATAAAAATAAAATAAAAATACCAAAATATTCCAAATTTTATCTTGTAAATAAATAAAATATAAAATAGGTATAAAAATGTACAAAAATAATTAATTAAAAATCAAAAATTAAAAAAGCAATATTGTATATGTACCTATACATAGCACTATATTGTAAATACCTAATTTATATTTCAAAAAAATAATTAAAAATCACAAAAAAATTGTTTAAAATAAAAGAAACATTTTTCATGTTTTGAGTTTTTATTAATTCGGCCATTTTCTATTTCAATTTGAATTTCCAAATCATTTCCACGTGGCTGCTTCTGATTGGTCCACGGGGGATGTTGACCCCCCAGTCAACTCCCCCCCTGGACCACAGACCCACGGATCCTACGTTGTGACCCGACTTCTCCTAATTATCGCACCTCGATCCGATATCCAAATCTGTTAACCCTGGGCTCTAATCCGACCTTGATCAACCCTGATCCACGCCCGTGGTGGGTTTTGGGGATCCACGCTCCGATCAGCTCGCCCGATCTCTCTTTAGCCGGACCCCTAGCCGTATATAGCCTCAGCTCCACCGCACCTTTCACGCATCTTTGGCTCAGCTCATTCCACCCCAGGACCTCCACTTCTCTCACCTGAGTGACAGCTCGCGATTGGCCGTGTTGCAGCGAGGAGGGAGTGACCGGACCATCGATCCGGCGACTTAGCGCCGCCGTGCGCCACCACCAGCGTGGTGCCCGAGCCTTGGGCATCGACAGCCCTCGAGGCTAGGACCAGGAGCTCCAGCAGCTCAAGCCCAGTCGACCTCGATCATCAGGTAGCCCTAGTTTCTTCTCCCTTTTGCTAATTTCCATTTACCCCCAAATCGCACATTCGTCGTCAACCGTCGATTCCGACTGCCTCCGACCCCCTTTCGATCATTGGACGACACCATCACCTTCGCCTCACTCCCCCACACCTTCTCCGCCCAGCCATTCAACCTAGTTCGCACAGGAACTGGGATTCGATCTCCCTCACCGTTGCTTCGCCGGAGTTCGCTCATTCCGACGCACAGTCCACCCACTCCGCACCTAACAGGGTCGAGGCATTTTGCCCTCGACCCAGCTTGCTCTTCGTGCCTTTTTGCAGGTTAGAGGAGGACCATCTGAGGTCCTCCATCTTCAGCACAGGAGCTTGAGCTCTGCTGGTGTCTCCTGGGCTCTCCGGAGCTCCGTTGCGCCATCGGAGGGGTTCTCCAAACGCGGGAGGCTCCAACGCTTCTTTTCCGATCATTAGTAGCCTCGGAGGAGCTCTCCTGCATGCACACGAGTCCGGCGAAAATCGCCGGTGATGAGTTCTTGGAGCATCCACTGCGACAATCCGATCGCACCCCTTCGCTTCAGATTCAATCAGAGCCGTCCCCTTGAGGAGCAGCAGTGGACGTTAGATGCGATCTGGACCGCCTGAGTCAGCCAGGGTTTAGCCTTTGCCAGCGACCGTCAGATCCACCACGTGGCTGAGCCTGGAGCGTCCATCAGCCGAAGAGAAGTCCCTCATCCACCACCATCCGATCTTCCACGTGGCTTCCTCTCGGCCCATCTTCTAATAAAGGGTAAATTACCCTGTAGGCCCTTCTCTTTTCTGCATTTAATATTTTAGTCCTGTAAATACTTTTCATAGTTGTTTTTATTTTGGTTATTTTACATCGAGGACCTTACTGTTCCGAACATTTGCATTTGTGTCCCTGTTTATAGTGGTCGCGTGCTTCGCCACGTGCTTTAGTGGGTTATTTGCAATTCTTACCATGTGGTTCTGGCGTGTTACTCTTTATATTTTTATAAATAGGAATGACAAAAATGCCCCTCTGAGTCTGAATCACGTGTGCCGTGCGTGTTTTCGTGGATATTTTGCATTTTCGGCCCTAAGTTTTCCTGTCGTGTTATCAAAAGGCCCCTGCAACATATTTTAATTGCAGATAGGTCCCTATGCACTTTGCCTTGTTGTTTGATTTTAATAAAATAGCAAAATTACTCCAAATTTGATGAAAATTGGATACGTGGCTTCTGCAACTGTGTAAAATTTTCTCTGATTTTTGGAGACATTTTTGACTCTTTTTAGTATTTTTAAAAAATTCAAAAACATCCATTTCTCTTACTGTCCAGACTTAAAATTCACAAAAAAATATTAAAACATCTTCAAAAATTCTAAAAAAATTAAATTTTGTTTATTTTGTTGTGTTTGATTTTTTGACCAAGTTCGGTCATTTTTGGATTTATTAAACTTAAAAAAATTGAAAAAGCATTAAAAACCCATAAAAATTCTAATAAATAATTGAAAACTCCAAAAATAATAAATTGAATTCCTTTTTTTTCCTTGTATTTCATACGTTACAGGAAAATTACCTCCAGGCCTTGAAACAACCATTTGGCATTTTTAAATGGTTGTAGAAGCCTGACTGGACAGTTTCTTTGGCTTGTAGTCTTCTTTTATTTTTATAAAATTCCCTAAAAATCAGAAAAATACCAAAAATTCACCAAAAACATAAAAAATTATAAAAAAACATAAAAATATTTTTGTTTGATTTTTTTGGATTAATTTTGAGTGCTTAAATAATTGTGTGAAGTTGCTTGTTTTCTTGATTTTATTATTCTCTTTATAATTTAAAAATCCAAAAAAATACAAAAAATATTAAAAACCCACCAAAAATCATTTTCTTTTATTTGTTTTCATTTGAGACTACTTCGTAGGCCGCGAGGCCATCACGTGCTCCCTGAGTCCGACCCTGGTCGCTATACCAAGCTAATCAAATAGCCAGGGCCACTATTGATTTTCTTTGATTTTTATCTTGTTTTGGTGGTCTGATCTCATATTTTCTTGATTGACTGCATTATCACCGAGATCCGGGTCACAACGACCCTTGATCTATTTTATTCACCCGAGTCTTGGTGATTTTTCGGTCGTCAGAATTCCACCCTCCCTCCCGACCACATCGGTCTCCTTGTACAGCTTCATCCTCTACTTAGGCCAAGGCCTAAGTATAGGGGGGATCGATGACATATGTATATATCATTTACCCGGATCACACTCTTTCTCACGATCGCTCCATTTCCACCCTTCTTCCATACATAGGCTGACCAGAGCCTAAGTATAGGGGGAACCAATGCCCACCTGTATATATTCTCTTCATTCACATATCCCAACCACTTCATTTTTTCCGCTCTTCTTCTATACTTAGACTGTTCATAGTCTATGTACAGGGGGGCGGTTCTGTAAATCTTGTTCTATTTCTTTTTCACTCTCTTACGCTTAGCCCGATCTATGTCTTCTTTAACGCTTCTTGTGCTCTTAGGACACAGCACTCGCTAAGTATAGGGGGTCTATGTATTTACTTTGTATATATTTTACCCATATCTCGTACTTGCGCGTAAGTCTATATGTATTTATGGGGTGGGTAATTAATTCGAAAAAAAAACAACAAAAAAAGAAAAAAAGAAGAGTTTTCTACTGACACTAACCGCGCCCAAATTTTTTGAAAAAAAAGGCTTCTTATTTCATTTTTGCATCAAAAAAAAATATGTGTCAGCATTTCACACACCTACACTTCATCCAACATCACATGCATTTGCATCTACCTTAATCCACCTAATTTTCAGAGGAACTTCATCGAGAAATAGGATTTTGAGATCTTAATGTCTTTGACTTAATTCTTTAAGTTCCACATGATAATGTATAGCGCTTGACTCTTAGTGTCTAACCTGGTCTCTTCATTCTGGGTACAACTCTGGAATAGGGAATTAATTTGTACTCTCGCACTATGCACTTAGCTCAACTCAGACGGGATGTTGGAAGACTGTGTGAGTCGCTTTTCTAGTAGAGTGGAAATCTAATGACCAGAGTACAGGTTGAAATAAAGCTTCGGAAAAGGGATGGACGGCTGGGCACAATTTTTTCTAAGACCTCAAAAAATATACGGAACAAAAAGACTCTATATCCGTAGGGGCACAACAAGATCCAAGCAGAACCACCAAAAATTCCAAATACAAATAAGCATTCTACCAAATAAAAATCTGACCAAAAAGGTCCAATCTTCAAGAAACCTGTAGATCTTGGTGGAGATTCGGCTACACTGGCCAGCTTCACAAGGAGAGGTGACTACACTGGCCACCCTCCAGTTCTTTTCCCCTTCTTCTATCCTCTCCCTCCAATTCGATTGTGATCACAGTACGACAGACCTTAGAAGGAAATACCTGACTCCCCGAGGACGAGTTAATGGAGAGGAGAGGAGCATGGTAGTCTGACATTCTGGATGGGAAGAGCTAAAACCTTTCACACACATGAGTCGATAGTTCAATGTTCATAGGGTATACTTTGGGAAGAGGATTGATCTAAGATGACTTCTGAGTCGAAACTGTGACAATGATGTGTAGAACTTGAGGGCTGTTGATTTTAAAATTCTAAAGTCTCGTAGAAGTTCCGCCACACTATTAATCCAAAAATCGAGTCTATTTCATTTTCACCTTCAGCTCATGGTCTTGGTATGGAACCCAATCTCATTTCACCTCATGGCATTTCTTTTTGATGCTCAGGGACAAGCATGGTTTAAGTATAGGGGGATGATGAATCTCAGATTCATCACTCTAAATCTCATTTATTAAGCTCAATTCCCTCAAAATCATCAGCATTTATGCATTTATTCTGCATAATTATCATTCATGCATGTTTTCATAAGAATTGCATTTTAGCCATTATGTTTGCACAAAATAAAAAGCCAAAAATCCAAGCCAAAAAATGACCTGTAAATAGCCTAACTTCCCGGATTTTTAACTCCTTCATGCTAACTCTGAATGATCCAAGACCACCTCCACTATATACATATCACTAACAAGAATAAATAAAAAATACAAAAAAATCACTATCCCTGATAAGTGGACCAAAAACCCAGACCCTATTTTCATGATTTTCGGACTAAAAACCTCATATCTTCCACATCCAGTGCCCGATTTGATTCTACTCACTTTTGAACTAATGTACATTCAATTACCTTCAAAACAAGACCAAGTTCAAGTGAATCGAAGCTCATATGTGAAAATTGGGGTTTGGGCCTCTTTTGTACATTGTGTATTTTAGCGGTTTTTGACCTGAAATTCTATGTACATATTTTCTTAATTAATAAAGATCCAAAAAAATAGATTAAGGTGTCTTTATTTATCTTTGATTTTTCTAAATTTTTGTCAGATTTTTATCAGGTTTAAAAATGACAAAAAAATTACAAAATCCAAAAATCTAGGTAGTCTATGTATATAGGATACCCCAAAAATTCACTTTGTGCATTTGATCGATTTTGGCTTTGATGTCTTCATAAAAGTTGTATATCCCATCGAGACGAGCATTTTTCGTGAAGGAACGTTTTCGATCTGAGGTAATTTGCTATATATTTTATATTTTACAAACTCTTTATCTTCGATTTTTCTGGTGCTGACACGTGGCAGTCCCTGGGGCCGCCACAAGTCAGTGTTTTTTCGCACTTTTTATATCGTTTTTATAAAAAAATTGGACGCACGTGCGAGGCACGTGCCTCCCAGGCACGTGCCAAGCACGTGCGGCGCGCCCCTCTCACATCCAACTGCCACGCATCACGATCCGGGCCGTCCGATCTCGGCCGATCGGACGACCCTTGGCCATCTTCTCCAGCGCCCTTCCCTCCCCGATTTCCCCGCCAATGACCGCCGCAAACTTCGCCGTTTGACTGCCCCGATCTCGTAATGGCCAACCACCACCCCCATATCTCCCACCGGTCGCTCTCCTATATAAGACCCTCGACCCTCCCCCCGACATCTCATCCATCGTAAGCACGCAAACCGGTGGTGACAGCATCGGGTTGCCGCCATCGACGAGATCTGGTTGTCTTCCCCGATACCATTGCAGTCGCGCCCCTCTACCGTGCCTCTGCCTAGCTCCACCTCCTGCGTCGAGCCTCCAACAACGATTCTTCTCCGACAACGTGCTCCGCCCTTCAAGCTTCATCGACGACTACCACGGCCATCTTCGCCGACAATCGCCAACGTCCGCCATTCCTCCATCGCCAACGACGACATCACCTTCTTCTTCAACACTCCTTCACCAGCCACAGCCACCGCCGAGCCTTCGTCCCCAGCAGCAACGTCTACAGCACCTCCACGACCTCGCCGGTCACGCCCCTCCGACGCTATGCGACCTGGGATGGGCTCCGCATCCTCCACCTCTCCACAGTCGCACCGTCAGGGGCTCGTCGCCACGCCGGAGGTCTTCTGGCTTGCCTCCTCGGCGACCCACCGGGCATCACCGTTCCCCGTCCACCACCGCAGGCCGGGAGTGAAGCCCGAGGTCCTCCCATGTGCGCTGCACGTGCGGAGGAAACGTCAGCAGCACGTCATCCATGGGTCACGTGCGTTATTTGCATAGATGCCCTCAGGAGTCCTCCTTATTGCCTCTAAGTCCAGCTACCCCTTGGAAATTTTGCAATCACGCCCCCTGTTATCGGTAATTTCAAATAGGTCCCCATGTACTTTCTTTATTTATTTATATTTATTTTATTGCACTTATACCCCTGTGTTCCCTATTACTTTTAGACCTCTACATGACTTTATTTAATTATCCAAAAATAATATGATGTTCTTCCATTAATTCTCTACTGTTTGACATATCGTGGACATTTTTCTGAGTAATGGTTTATTAATAATTAATTATTTTGTGAAAAATTGCAAACTTTGCTCATTTCGTACTATTAAATTTGACATTAATTACCCATTGCTCTAAAAAATCCCCAAAAATCAAATATTGTAGAGTTAATTGTGCTTGACATTGTGCCAAAGATTTGCATTTCCGTGCATAATTTGTTTTGTAAAAATCATTTTGCATATTTCAGTGTTTGATTTTTAATAGGTATTAGATCTTACATTTTCATGGTTTATGATTTTTCTGAGATCTATCACCTAGTGATAGATCTTAGATAATTTTATCTCTAAAAAATAAGTATATTTAGTATTTATTATAATTAAATATTGAAATTCATTTTTTTTGCATTTAAAAATTCATAAAAAATTCATATTGCATACAAAAATTCCAAAAAAATTAAGTGCATTCATTCCATCATATTCTACATTGTGGCCAAGTTTCGTATTTTACGGACATCATTTGAACATAATTTGTATTTTAGTCTCTAAAATAGGCCAAATTGCATCTTGCATCCCTTATTTACATTAAAAATTCCATAAAAAAGACCGCCTTAGAAACTGTGCACGAATCATAATAGACATAATTCTAGGTTGTTCCTTTGCCTCCTTGTGATTGACCTTGTGACTTGTCTAAGTAAAATAAACATAAAACCACTTTATTAAAATTGACGAATAATTTTTGTGGTTATTTCTTGACCTATTCCGATCGCCGCCTACAACAAACAACACAAACCATATTTTTGGCACGAACAAATAAAAACATCTTTTTAAAGCTGCGATTTACGGACCTGTCACTCATCTGTCATTGGATATCCACGCCCCTGCTCGCGAATCGAGCCACCAAAGAAAGAGCCCTTCGGAATAGGAGAGCCCCCCTGCCCCACCCCCTTTTTTGAGCAATCCGCACTCTCCTGACTTATTAGCTTCGAAAACCCGGAACTATAGAAAAGGCCTGTGTCTGTGTAGACACCTCAACGAACCGTATTATATATAGCTGACACTCCTCAGCTCTCAAATACACAGTTTTCTTTTCTTGTCTGATTCCTCTCAATGAAATTTCCCATGTTGCACTAAGTTACTTACGGATGTATGCATGCGGTCCGGGAACACTTTGGGGTGAACACCCATCCAAACAAGTAGGGTCAATAGTTCAGCATTTAGGCCGGGAAATTCCGAAAAAATCAATCCAACAAGTGCTCTCCGAACCAAGCTATATAGTCTCCCATCACTAGGCTCACCAACCAACCTGGACTTTTCTTATTATTATTCCTACTCAAATCTAAGGCCTCACATCAGGATTTCAGCCATGCCCATATGACATAAGCGCTCGTCGGGTGGGGTGGGCCATCATTTGCCAGGTCTGTCGAGTTCCCGTCGTAGCACGTGGTTGGTGCACTAGGCTGATCGGGACTCTACTTCGCGTCACTCGGATCTGGCACCTTCTCCGGATAGGAAGCAACTTCTCGGAGAGTTGAATTTCTCGTGTCATGTGCAACATCCATCAATGATGGTTCCTCCATGTCCATTGATTTAGACTCCTTCCCCCCTGGCCCGAAAGCCCCCCGGCGATTTATATAATTACTGAATTCGACTCACTCTCGTATGGCTCGCCTTCGAGCTTGACGGAGAAAAGCGGTAGGGTCTTGACATCTGTTCCCGCCACGATAGGAAGAGCCCAGCGCGTGGAGAATCTGTTGAGAGTGGGAATCTTGTCCATATATATAGATCGGTAGGGAAAAGATCTTTTCCCCCCCGGACCCTCGACCCTTTTGAGAAAGCAGAGCGGGGCCAATTTCTCGTATTTGCTCAATCTGCCCCCCCGACGTCCCCGCCCGGTGGCCTACCAAGCACTTGCCCGCTGCTCCTGCCGCCCGCTTGGCGGGCTCCGCGCTCTCTCTCCTTACTGTTCTCTCCGCTGGGGCCCCTCCCTTTGCTCGGTACAGAATCCCTGTCCAGCTCGCACCCACTCGTGCCCTGCGAGGCCAGAGTGGGCTCAGCGGTCAGCCACCAATTCGTCTGACGTACCGGGGGGTCTTTCGCTTTTGCCAGATCTATAGAGATACTACGAGTCCTCCGTCCCTGATTCCCTCGCCGCGGCCATCTGGTTCACCGGTACTACCAAAAAGTCTCATGTCCCTCTTTCGTCTCGATCTCGGACGACGAGGACCCCAGTCGTGCTTCTGGTTTCCATTCCCATCATCATATTGAAGGAAACTCCTCGTGCTCTGCCATAAAAACGTCGGAGTCCGTATCATGGTGAAGGTAAGGGGATGATTCTTGCTCAAAAAAGGGTGATTATCACGAAATCGCGTTCGAGGCCCGGCAGCATTCATGAGTCGCTCGTTCAACTGTCCCTCGGAGACAGGGTCGATAAATGCCCCCCCGTGTCCCGGCCTTCTCTTCTTAACGAGCCCCCGTCCTTTCTTTCTCTCGGTCCCACCGGGGGGGTTTGGGGACTTCCGCAACGGGCTATGCCACCCATGACTGATGAGGGAAGTCGCATCCGTCCCATCGCAAGCACCATCGCGTCACCTAGTCCAATTAGCTAGTACACATTGGTTTACCCTTTTTTGGTAGTTCAACGGACGGTCGCCCCTCCAACAATCAAAGATATAAATATGAAAACTTCTCTGCCATTTAGATCGGAGAATTTATGGAGGAAATCGGGTTTGCAATTTCCAGAAACCACACGATTATATAGCCAAAGGGAATACGCCGCGCCTAAAATCATTCCAAGCGCTGCGGAGGTGGCTACTAAGCTATTTCTTTGGAAAGCTCCTACTAAGATGAGAAATTCCCCGATAAAGCTTCCAGTACCAGGGAAACTCATATTGGCCAAAGTGAAAGAGAAAATAATGGTAGAGAAATTCGGCATGGTGCTCACTAAACCTCCATAATATCTAACAAGTCGAGTATGATGTCGATCATATAGAACACCAACACATAGAAAAAGGGCTGAAGAAACCAGTCCATGACTTAACATCAGTAAAATGCTACCTCCAATTCCCTGTATGTTCGATAGAGCACAATCTTCCCCCCTGAACTCCCTTGAGCCCCCCGAACCATACAAGATATTCCCCACCTATCATACGGCTTTCTAACTCCACTTCTTTTTCTGGTCGTTCCGCCATTATATATAACGCGCGGATCGAGTATGTCCTCGAGACCTACGGGGGGTCGGGGAGGGTCAAAGGGTGGGGCCGTTTTGAGTTGCGCATCTTTCTCCCCGGTAGTCGAGTATCGGAGAAAACCCACCCCAACTCTATCTTCCTTATCAGTGAACCGGAACATAGTGCATAGGTACTCTTCGATGCTGCGGGGACGAGTTAGGTGCTGTCCTTCTTTCTACTACGATCACGTACAGAAGTTCTGCCCTTGGTCTCGTGACTGTAGTGTACCTGGAAAGAGTATAAATAAGTCAGGAGTGAGTCACCTCTCAACTGCTCCCTTGTTGGCCTCGGGCTTCCCCCCTCAACCCCCTGCCTCAGACAGCAAGGCAGCCTTTCCCCAGAAACCACGCGGCCTCTTTTTTCCCCGGGGCCAGAAATCCGACGCACACGAGCTCCCGTTCTGCGGCGTGGTGGCAGGACCACTAGGGGATTGGCTCCGGGTGTAGGTAGGGTCGACATCTGCAAGGGTCATGCAAATACATAGGCCCCTTCCCTTCTGCCGAGTATTTTAGAAGGCGCTTTCCGTTCTACGGTCCCCCGGAGCGAAGGGTACGGCAGGTAGTACGGGCCCTCTGACTTCCAGCTATGTGCTGTGCGGCTCCCGCGAAGCGAATGAAGGGAAGCTCTTCGAGCTTTCTCCGCCAGCGGTTTATGTAGTGGTCGGCCACCCCTAAGCTCGCTAAGCAGCGCTTCCCCCCCGTCTGTCCCCCTCCCTAGTCGAACGAAGCAAAGCTTCTTAGTAGTCGGGGGAGTGTAGTCTCCATGCCCCCCAGAATTAGCTTGCCTCCTTCCAGCCCTGAATGCTGGGCCTCCTGCGCCAAGTCTTTCTTTTGGATCGAGCGGAAGCGAAGGGGCTATCGCGTTCTCAGGGGACGAGTCGCTTCTCCCCTTCTGATCTCTCCCCGGGGACCTTCCCCTTCGGGATTCTAGGGGGAATGGCCCTTCTTGGTGTAGTTGTTGTTTGTATTGTACTGAATTGAACACATATCAAACAAAGGCGGCGATCCGGGGGCCCTTCCTTCTACGGCCTGGGAAAAGCAGCGAACTGACAAATCCCTTTTGACTGAAGATACTGAGAATATAATACCCTCAGCTGACCTCCAAGATTGAACACGGGTCTCCCTGCCGTATCTGAGTCTAGTTCGTCAAGGCTTCGGGATTGTAGTGAACAGCTAGGACGGGTCCCACATTCGGGCGCGGGAAGGCAACGAAGTTCAGTTCAAGAGTCTGATATCGGCGGAGTGGAGCAGCCGCGACACGAAGTTCCCGTCAGCTGGATCTCGCTGGTGCCACCTAAACTATATATTCGACGGCGGATGTGTGACGTTTGGAGTTGTCGTTCGTGCACCTGTCCCCAATAGAAGAATGAGTGATCCATTCCCCTGCAGATCATGGCCTGACCACTCGGTCCCCGATGGCCAGCGGGACAGAAAGCTCTTGCGGCGATTAGATCAGAGCTGCAGTGCCAGATCCAGTCGCACATCCGCGACAGAGTCTACACTGTTAGATCAGTAGGTGGCTACCATCAGATCTGTACGTCCATGACCTCTTCCTTCTGCGTCATGTGCTTGGGTATGGGTATATTTTGTTTTTAGTCTCGCACTTTCATGTGTAGATATTTAGTCCATTAAATAAAGTTGTAGTTTAATTAGTTTACAGTTTGGACCTCGAACTTTCAAAATTTGCAGTTTAGTCCCACTCTACTGAACTCACGTGTTGTCTCACGTGCTTGGATGGTGTATTTGCATGTTTATGCCCCCGTGCTTTTAACTGTTATGCTTTGAATAGAAACTTTTGGGTACTTGCAGTTATACCCCTATGCGCGTTAATATTTTGCATGTACATGAATTTATTAGGCAAATTGCAAGTAGTGCCCTGAGTTTTTAATGCCTATTACGATTTGGCCCTAGAACTTTGTTATATTTGCAAGTAGGTACTTATGTGCTGTGTGTGTTGTTTTAATAAAATAATTACTAAATTAACTCCAAAAATTCCATAAAATGAAAGTTATCTCCTACTAACACGTAATATTTATGGTAATTTTTGTAACTCAATTTGGTTTTATTTGATATTTTCAAAAAATCAAAAACCTTTAAAATGTGTTCTGTTTATTTTTTAAAATACCAAAAAAATATAAAATGGTCTTAAAAATTCCATAAAAATTTCTATATGCTAGTTTTTGTGTGTTTTCATTTTACTACCATTTTTGTCTGAAAATCCTTTATAAAAACCCTAAAAATTACGAAAGACAAAAAATCTTATAAAAATCATTAAAAATTCTAGAAAAAAATAAAAATTAGATTTTCAGTTGTAGTTATATATTTTATGTCCTTTTTCATAAAAATCACATCCAGGACTTTAAGGCATTTTTGATAATTTAAACTTGCCTATTAGTCCAGGTTGTACATTATCTCATTGTTTTATTCTTCTTCGATTTTTATACAATCATATAAAAATTAGAAAAAAAAATACCATAAAATCACCAAAAATATCTGCATATTTGGAAAACATAAAAATATTTTTTATTTATAATTTTTGAGTATTTTATGTCTTAATAAATATTATTGAAGCTTGCTTTCATCTTGTTCTTTCTATTTGTCTTGCCGGTTTTGTAGTTCTTTAAAATATAAAAAAATTGCAAATTAAAAACCACAAAAATATATATTTCATCTGATTTTCGACTATTTCGTAGGTTTCACTCGTGCTCCTTGTATTCGACCCTGTTCGCTATACCAGGTTAAATAAATAGCGGAGACCGCTAACATTCCCGTATTTTGATTGATTTATTCTGAGTGGTTTCTTTATTTTCTTGTTGATTGTGCTTCGCGGTTTAGGTCGCAACGACCTCTCGAGATTTATATCATACCTTAACCCTAGTCGCGAGGCACGATAAATCACCTCTTGATGCAGGTCCTCTGGTAGGAATGGAGATTCGGAGGTATCAGATAAGTTAGGTCAAAGAGTTGACTTAACAAGATCGAGATAACCAAAGACCTATGTCGTATGCTATCATGATATAGGCACACATCCTTTGACCAGAGACAAATGTGTTACTATTTGTCTGAATATGTACATTTGGCAGACCGATAGGTTGATGGCCTAATCAAGGTCTATACACCGGCACACTGGTGTGCATACGTGGGCATATGAGTAATAAGATCTCTCAAAGGGATCATATAAGTTCATTTACTGAACCGGAAGATATGAGATCACTCATGAGATATTGGGAATCAAATTCCGTGCATTGTCGTCTCACTTTGGAAGCTTGTCTAAATTTGTAGGTTTGATATATACTTTTAGAAAGTATATGATCAATACCTAGGTATGACATATGCTTTGGAAATTATATGATCGATACCAACTCTCAATGATCGAATGAGAAACTTAATGACAAAACCTTGAAGGAGACAGTCTAAATAGATCTAAAACTTCAGGTTTAATTTAGGTGTTCGAATATGCAGGATGTACGGATACTAGGAATACATGAGAGTGGTGTAATCATAAACGATTGTATAAACATGACGCTTCCATACTGATGGAGTGATGAAAAGGTTGGATTTTAGTGACTCCTTTTAGTAGAGAAGTAATCTAACCTCAGTCTGAAAGTTGGACATTGATCTGAATGATATTTAGATGCAATTAGGAGATTAGATCCGCGGCTTTGATTTAATTAAACATCTGTGGAGGTCCTTAAGATATGTATTTGAGATATGATCTCAACATCCAAGTCACTATATGTGGAACGTATAATCGTCATGTCCTTATCTCCAAGTATCCATGGAGAAAGCATATTATTCTTGAAAGAGTTCAAGAATAATTCCATTGTTAATATATCAAAGCATTGAGAAATGGATAATTATCATAAATAATATCAATAAGATTCATATTATTTGAATGCATGAGAATTGAGATCTTAGATAATTAAATGTGATTTAATTATCAAGGATACGGATAATATAGGTAGTACTATCCATATTATCCATATATATTATAAATTTGATTTACAATATATTAAAGAGAGACAATTGTAATTTACATTTGTTAATTAAGTGTTGATGTGAATTTGATTCACATTGGACAATTAATTGAAAATGTAATTTACATTTTATTTTGAGTGGTGAATACGATTCATAATTTTTTCAATGGTATGATTGCAATATTCACAAAATAATTATGAATTATTTGTGTGAATAAATTTGCCAAATAGTTATTGCAAATTAGTTGGAGATAAATAGCCACCATAGTGGGAGGAGGTGGAAGGCCGCCAAGTCCCATTAACAAAGAGATTTATCTCTTTTAAATTATCTCCATGTAAAATTGATTTAGTTGAAATTAAATTGTATTGATGGTTCAATATATATTAAAATAAATTAAATTAATTGTTGTTGTATTTTCACAACAAAATCATGGTCATTGAAACAAACAGAAACCAATCTAAATCATTGGATTTGGAAGTCCATGTAATCCCAAAATACTATATAAGAAGAGGCACATGCCCTTCTAAGAAAATGTTGTTGAACAACAAATTGCTCTCTCTCTCTCTCTTTCTCATTCTCATATCACACGCCACCTCTCTCTCTCTCTCCTTCTTGAGTGGTCCTCCACTCTAACCTTAGAGAGAAGGTTGCTTTCATCGTCGCATCATTGTTACGCAATTACCTCGACCGTTCGTGGATCTCCTTCTCCTTTTGTGCGTCACGTTCGTGAAGAAGATATTTGATCTCATGAGACGAGGTCAGGAGATCTATTGCTTGGATCAAAAACTTGGATTGCGAAAAACACACGATTCATCTTCGCTCTCAAGCATCTCTACAGTCGGGTCAGACTTGAGATAGGAGGTCTCTTTGCTTAGAGACTCAATTACAACCACGCTACAAGAGGTATTCCTTACCTAATATGTGGTTTAGATGAAATGATTCGTGAATGGTTCATGAATCATGTGGTTTCATCATTTAATTTTTTTAAAATTCTGTTGCACCGAGCAACTAGTTTGACTAGTCGTTCAAGATCGCATACGATGCGATCCCCACAATTCCGTGACGCGCTTGAGGATTTTTTCCATAACCTTCCAAAACATAACAAAAATAAAAAATTATAGCTTCTTAAGAATGTATCGAACCTAGTATTGCATATCATGTTGCTTTTTTAGGTATTTTGAAGCAAAGATATAATTCACGAAGAAAATCAGTGTCTTTGTTTCCTGCATGGGAACCTTAAATTGAGCAAAACAATTTCAAAACATTTATACAAATAAAGTCTTGCCCATGTGTTCAACCCTTGAACTACCGTAATAAACTTTTAGGGTATCTTCAAGCATGTTCATTGCCTAAATTATCTGAAATTTGCATAGGATCAGATATGTGCACAAGACCATAATAGACCTAGTTTTCGACGTTCTACTAGTAGACATCAACAAGGAGGTTGGCTATTGATGAATCTCGGATTCATCACTCTAAATCTAATTTATTAAGCTCAAATCCCTCAAAATCAACAGCATTTCTGCATCTATTCTGCATAATTAGCATTCATGCATGTTTTAATAAGAATTGCATTTTAGTACTAATTTCTACACAAAATAAGAAGCCAAAAATCCAAGCCAAAAGTGACCTGTAAATAGCCTAACTTCCCTGATTTTTATCTCATTCTTGCTAATTCTGAATAACACAAAACCACCTCCACTGTGTACATATAACTAACAAGAATAAACGAAAAATACAAAAAAATTACTAACCCAAATAAGTGGACCAAAAACCCAAATCCTCATTTCAGAATTTCCTAACTAAAAACCTCATATCTTCCCCATCCAGTGTCTGTTTTAATCCTACTCACGTTTGAACTAATGTACATTTAATTACCTTCAAAACAAGACCAAGTTCAAAGGAATCGGAGCTCATATGCGAAGGATGGGTTTTGGGCCTCTTTTGTACATTTTGTATTTTAGCGGTTTTTGACCTGATATTTTATGTACACATTTTATCAATTAAAAAAAATCCAAAAAAAATTATATTAATGTGTAATTATTTATCTTGGATTTTTTCATATTTTTCCGGATTTTATCTGGTTTAAAAATAACATAAAAATTACAAAACCCAAAAATCAAGGTATTCTATGTACATGGGATACCCCATAAAAATCACTTTGTGCATTTGATCGATTTTGGTTTCATTGTCTTCATGAAAGTTGTAGATCTCATCAAGACAAGCAATTTTCATGAAGAAACATCTTCGATCCGAGGCCATTTGCTATGTATTATTGATTTTACAAAATATATATCCATGGATTTTTCTTGTGTTGACTCGTGGCAGCTCCTGGAGCCGCCACGTGTCAGCTATTTTTGAGATTTTTATATATCGTTTTTATAAAATAAATTAAAGACCATGCACGTGCGAGGAATGTGCCACCCAGGCATACGCCAAGCATGTGCGGCACGTGATCAGCCGCCCGAACAACTGAAGTAAAGGTAAAACTAAGGTCGTTGCGACCTCAGTCGCCCGGGACTCAGAGCTCAATCAAGAAAAGTTCAGAGCACCAAACAAAGGCAAAAATCGATGAAAACTCAAGATAGCGGTCTCGCTAAAGGATCAACCTGGTAGAGCACCCAGGGTCGAACTCGGAGAGCACGTGATGGCCTCGCGGCCTACGAAGTAGTCAAAAATAGAAACAAAGCAAAGAAAAATATTTTTGGTGGGTTTTTAATATTTTTATAATTTTTTTTGGAATTTTTAATTATAAAGGAAATAATAAAATCAAGAAAATAAGCAACTTCACACAATTATTTAATCACTCAAAATTGATCCAAAAATTCAAACAAATATAATTTTATGTTTTTTATATTTTTAATGTTTTTGGTTGATTTTTGGTATTTTTCTGATTTTTATAGAATTTTATAAAAATGAAATAAGAAAGGAAAATAGTGATGTTGTCTAGCCGGGCTTCAAAGGCCAAAATAAAATATATATAATGTCCTTCAAATAGCCTGGAGGTATTTGTTCTATAAAATATAATCAAAAATGAAAATTCAGAAGCTGACTTTATTATTTCTGGAGTTTTCTATGAATTATTAGAATTTTTATGAGATTTTCAAAAAATTTTGATTTTTTTAATTTTTATAAATCCAAAAATGACCAAACTTGGTCAGAAAATCAAACACAAAAAACAAACAAATTCTAAATTTTTTTGTAATTTTTAAAGATGTTTTAATATTTTTTTGTGAATTTTATAACTGGACAGTAAGAAAAACTGATGTTTTTGAATTTTTAAAAATAACAAAATGGCTCCAAAAATTTCCCAAAATTCAGTGAAAATTCTACACAGTGGTAGGAGCCATGTGTCAAATTTTCACTTGATTTGGAGTAGATTTGATATTTTATTCAAAACAATCAAGAGCCCACAGTCATAGGGACCTAATCGTAATAAAAATATCTTTGGAGGGCCTAAAAGTAACAAGCCAAGAAACCCAGGGGGTCCAGGTGCAAAATGTCCACGATCTCACGCGCCATGCGTGTGATCAGGGCACTCAAGGACCTCCTTGTAAATAACTTAAGTCCCTGGACTAATTAGTAACACGTATTAAAAGTCCAGGGGAGAAAGTATAAAATTCCCACGATATTCAGCACATGCACAAATAAAACATTCACAGGGGTATATGTACAAATATCTAAAAAGATTTTTCAATCAATAACCATCATAGACAACAGGCCCATCCATGCAATTTTACCAAAAATACACGTGTCGATGCACGCGACCACAACGTATAGGGGTATAAAAGCAAATAACAGAAACGACAAGGTCCACTATGCAAAAAGTCCAAAATAAAAACAATGTAACTAAATATTTACAGGACTAAATACTAAAAACTAAAAAGCTAAGGGCCTAAGGGATATTACCCCATATTCTGATCCGAGGGTTGGGGAACGACCACGTGTCTTATCGTGCAGCTCTAGTCGAGGCTCGCCTCTCCTCTGCTACGGACGGAGCAGATGGCGCCACGTGGAGATCTAACGGTGCTAGTGTGGGGCGCCTCTTCGTATCAGTGGACGGTCTAGATTCAATGTGACACTCCGGGGTCGAATGGACGGCAGAGGAAGGACCTGGAGGAACTCCTCGCCGGCGAACTTCGTCGGAGGAATGTGGGCACGCTGGACGTCTGCAGGGGCCGTTGATGATCGGAAAAGACTCGCCTCAGTGGTCCGTTGCCAATGGGGGACTCCGATGAGGTCGGGAACGTCAGAGATGCTCCAGCGACGGAGGCGAAGCTGGAGCTGCTGCTCCTGAACGTTCAGACACTCAGATGGGCATGTCTTGACCTGCAAAGTAGCGCAACAGACTCCTGGGTCGAGGGCAAAGTGCCTCGACCCGGTTAGAGGTGATGGGGGTGGACGGTGCATCGGAATGGACGAGCTCCGGCGAAGCGACAGAGAGGGAGCTCGAATCTCAGTTCTTGTGCAAATAGGGTTGAACGAAGGGGTGGAGAACATGCGTGGGAGAAGGGTGAAGGTGAGGGTGTCGTCCGATGATCGAAATGGTGAGGGAGGTGGTCGGAATCGACGGTCGACGGCGAAGGGGCAGTTTGGGGGTAAATGGAAATTAGCTAAAGATAGAAGGAACTGAGGCTACCTGATGGTCGATGTCGACTGGGGACGAGCTGACGGAGCTCTGGGTCCTAGACTCGAGGACCATCGATGCCCGAGGCTCGAGCACCACGTCTGTGCAGCGTACGGCGGCGCGAGGTCATCGGATCGTTGGTCCGATCACTCCCTCCTCACTGCAACACAGCCGATCGCGAGCTGTCACTCAGGCGAGAGCAATGGAGGTCCTGGGGTGGAGAAATGGGGAGCAAAAGATGAGTGAAGGAGCGGGCGGAGCTCAGACTATATACGGCTAGGGGTCCGGCTAACTGGGTGTTGGGCGAGAAAATTGGAGCACGGACCCCGATGCTAACGTCCGAGCATGGATCTGGATGGATTAGGGAATGATTAGGACCCGAGGTTATGGGGCTCATATCAATGCGCCATAAATGGGAGAAGAAGCGGGTCGGGCGCAGATCCGCTGGGGAGTGGTCCAGGGGGGGAGTTGACCGGGGGGTCAACATCCCCCGTGGACCAATGGAATGCGGCCACATGGAAAAGAATTGGAAATTCAAATTAAAATAGAAAATGACTGAATTTCACAAAAGTCAAAACATGAAAAATGTTTCTTTTATTTTAAACTATTTTTTTTGTGATTTTTAATTATTTTTTTGAAATTTAAATTAGGTATAGTACTATGTATAGGTATATATACAATATTGAATTTTTAATTTTTGATTTTTAATTAATTATTTTTGTGCATTTTTATTCCAATTTTATATTTTATTTATTTACAAGATAAAATTTGGAATATTTTGGTGTTTTTGTTTTCTTTTTATTATTTATTTACAAGGGTTAAATAAATAGTTATATACATTTATATACATGGTTTATATACAATGTTTCTTTTGATTTTTATTTTTGTTCTTTTTATTTTATTTTTGTTTTAATGGTTTTTATTTTATTTATTTACATCATGAAGTATAGAATATGTAGACTTTTTTATGGGATTTTAATTTATTTATTTATAGGGATAAATAAATAGCTATGTGGTCTTATGTACATGGTGGATATATACAAGGAAGGGTATTTTTATTTTCTTTTTATTTTTCTTATTTTTATTTTAATTTTGTATTTACAAATATTTACAAATAAATACTATCCATTTTTTTTATTTTAGAGGAAAATATTTTATTTATTCTATTTATAGGTATATGTATAAAGGTGAGCTTCCTTATCTCTCTCTACTTGGGATTTTATGCGGTCAGGCCCATGCTGAGCCCTCCCTTGGGATTAGGTCGCTCAATATTTATTCTAAATATCTCCCTCTTTTTCTTTTATTTCTTTATTCTTTTATTTTTTCATAAAACATGCTAATTATTTATTTTTACACAATGCATGTAATTTGCTAATTATTAATATTTACAGATATCTACATGTATTTGCAAAGGTTTTTGTAGCTAAAATACAACAATAAAGAATGATGAATGGGTATTCATCACCCCCCTATACTTTACTTTGCTAGTCCCTTAGCAAACACTTATTTGAAAAAGAAGTGAAAAAGAAAAAGAAAAAGAAAAAGAGGAGAATATGCATGGATCAAGGTTGATTATTAAACACGCCTTCATTAAATTGAAATATGGAGCTCGATCAGATCTTTGGATTATTAATGTGTCGTAACCTTATTTGGACTTAAGTTTAAAACTCAACAGCCTCTAAGATCCACTAATCTATAATCAAGACTCCTCAACAATCCAGATCAAAACAAGTCACCATACACAAACCCTGAAGACTATGAGTCTTTCCTTGTACTGTGAATGTGATATATAAGCTCTCCACCTCAGAAATGGCAACTTGACAACCCTCCCTAACAAGGTAACTCTATGACCCTAGTCTGGCCACTCTTTCCTCGAGGAGCGGGGTATTCCCTTCTAAGTTCAAGTTCAACCGGCTCAAGAAGAGGGGGAAGAAGAGAATGGACCATGGCCAGTGTAGCCATGTATCCTTGGGAGCTCAACCAGTGTAGCCAAGTCTCCGTGCTGCAAGCTACATAAGGTGGGACATGAATCTCAAGCTTGACTTATTTGCGCTATATACATACTCCGGTGGGATTATAATTTTCTATCAGACCCACCACTTTTTTGGAGTTATTTTCTTTTTGAATTTTTTTTCAAGTGCATCTATACAACATATACATGTGCAGCATATATACAAGGAGTTTTTCCTCTTGAGCCAGTAGACTATCCCTCTTTTGAAGCATTATTGCAACCCACAACTCCTGTCGTTAGACCTCATGGCAACCAGACCAAGTTGAGATGCACTTCCTTCACTAAAAGAAGAAGAGAGGTTCTGCCTTGAAGTACTACCCTCATATGCTACCCCAAGTCAAGGAAGACTGCCTCCTCACCACCCCATCCGTAGAGAGCTCGGTGCTAAGTGCAGTGTCCAAGTAAAGCCATTGTCTGTATGAGTCATGTGTGTATTGTTAAGTGCTCTACTTAGGCTCATTGAGATGACATGTGATCATAGCCTAGTGGACTCAAAGAATTAAGTCACCATGGACCTGGAAAGCCTTAACCCTAAGCCCTATAAGGTTCCTCTTAAAAATTAGGTGGATTAAGATCTTAATCAAGCTCCATTTCCCAATTTAATTCTAGGCTAGTTTAAACGTCAACTATAATCCAGGAAAAACTATATACCAGTATATACAAAGATGTTATTTACACAATATTTACACAAATGCAAAATTTTTAAAAAATGTTTTGAAATCATGGATGTGTGCATGAATGCAAGTTTTGCAAAATATTTACACAAAGTTACACAATTTTTGAAAACTTTTGATTTTCAAAACATTTTGGAAAAATTTTGTACTATATACATAATTTTGATATACACATATTTACACAAACTTTACACAAAAAGTTTTTGAAAACATTTTTACAAAAATAATTTGTACAATAGATATGTATGTGCAATAAAAGAATGTTTATTTACAGGGAAAATTTTTTAATTTTTATGGATTTTTAGTGTTTAGCCTTTTTTATTTATTAACACACTCACACAAAGTACGAGTTATGGATAAAGTATATATGAAATATGTACACAACCCCCTATACTTAGCTCGAACAATGTCCTCAAAGTCAAGAGCGATGAAGAAGACATAACTCGTGCTTAGTATAGGGAAGTGAAAAAGGAAGGCTATATACAAAGATGAATGAATGAATAGAAACTCAAGAGAATCTCGGCTTTTCCCCCTATACTTAGGATCAAATAATCCTAAGTATAGCAGGCTGTACACTAAGGGAAAACCGAGAGGAGAATGTACAGGGTCTACCCCCCCATACTTAGGGTAAATGATCCCTAAGTATAGGCAGCAAAAACAGGGGTAAAATGAATCAAAAGAATACTCAAGAGTCCAACATCCCCCCTATACTTAGGGTAAAGTACACCCTAAGTATAGCATAATCAAAAGATGAAGAAAGGTATGTGGGACTACAGAATGGAATGATATGGACATTTGGATCTATACAGGTCGGGAGAACAGTGATAATCAGGCGTGAGATGCAATAGATGTGAGTCAAGAGACTACATCTCACGCAAAATGAATAGGGGCAACATCAACGACCTGCGGCTCATGATCTAGAAATGGCTTGAGCCGCTGGCCGTTCACTCGAAAGGTACTCTCAGAAGACAACTCAGATATATCAATACTCCCATTGTCGTGTACCTTTCTCACAAGATAAGGTCCCTTCCATTTGCTCTGTAGCTTCCCTAGAAATAGACGAAGCCTAGCATCAAACAGCCATACTCTCTGTCCAGGCTCAAAATGCTTGTGGCTAATATGAGAATCATGCCACTTCTTCACTCTATCCTTGTATTGTAGCCTGCTTGAGAAGGCGGTATCACGAAGCTCCTCCAAGGCTGCTAACTCTGCCCTCCTTTGGTCTCCTACACTATCTGGATCCAAAAGTATCTCTGTGACTGCCCAAAGTGACCTATGTCTCAACTCAACAGGTAAATGGCACGGCTTGCCATAAACGAGGCGAAAGGGAGATGTACCCAATGGTGTCTTGAAAGACGTCCTATATGCCCACAAGACCGAGTCCAAAAGCTATGACCAATCCTTTCGGTCAGGGCGGACGACGTTTTGCAAAATATTCTTGATCTCCCTGTTCGACACTTCGGCTAGACCATTCGTTTGTGGATGGTATGGAGTGGCAACTCGATGGTCTATGCCGAACTCGCTAGCAAGGGCCTTTACCTGGTCGTTGATGAAATGAGACCCCCCGTCAGATATCAATACTCGAGGTACCACGAACCGCGTAATGATGTGCTTCCTCAAAAATCTGCAAACTGTCCTGGCATCAGCGGTTCGCGCCGGGATGGCCTCAACCCAACGACTCACATAATCAACGGCCAACAGAATGTACTCAAATCCCTGACTCTTAGGGAATGGACCCATGAAATCGATGCCCCATGCGTCAAAAACCTCACAGAAGTGAATGGGCTGCATCGGCATCATATCACGCTGTCCACAAGTGCCCATCCTCTGACAGTCAGTACACCTCTTCACGAACTCATCAGAGTCCTTGAAGAGAGTAGGCCACCATAGGCCGGATTGGAGCACTTTCTGTGCCGTTCTCCTCCCATAGTGATGTCCTCCTTCCTCAAGCTTGTGGCAGTAAGTGAGGACGCTATGGTGCTCCTCCTGAGGAATGCACCTACGCCAGGCGCTATCCCCTCCTTCGTGGTAAAGGATGGGATCCTCCCAATGGTAGGACTTGGCCTTCGCGAGGAAGGTCTCATGCCTCTGCCTGGGCCAATCTTGTGGAACTTTCTTAGCAACAAGAAAGTTCACAATATCGGCATACCACTTGAGAGAGGCGATAGCAAGGATCGCCTCATCTGGGAAGGTCTCACAAATAGGGTCAATCTTCTCAGAATCCTCAAGATGCTCTAATCAGAAGAGATGATCCGCCACCACATTCTTTACTCCACGCTTATCCTTAATCTCTATGTCAAACTCCTGGAGTAGAAGGATCCATCTAGTCAGTCTGGCCTTGGCATCCTTCTTTGCCATGAGGTACCTGATGGCGGTATGATCAGTATACAAGGTCACTCTAGATCCAATAATGTATGATCTGAACTTATCTAGGGCGAAGACTACGGCTAGCATCTCCTTCTCTGTGACTGTGTAGTTCCGCTGTGCGGAATCCAATGTGCGGCTAGCATAGTGGATAGCAAATGGAACTCCATCCCTCCTCTATCCCAGCATGGCCCCCCTGGCAAAATCGAAGGCATCCGTCAGGATCTCGAATGGGAGAGACCAATCAGGCGGCTGAAGAATAGGAGCCTCAACAACACATCTCTTGAGAGTCTCAAACGACGAAAGACACTTGTCATCGATAAGGAACTCGATGTCTTTCGTCAGCAGGTCAGTCAACAGTCGGACAATCCTACTGAAATGATGAATGAAGTGCCAGTAGAAACTGACGTGCCCCAGGAAAGACCGTAACTGCCTCAAATTGAACGGCGGTGCGAGTTTTCTAATGACATCTACCTTGGCCGGATCTACCTCCATGCCCCTGTTGGAGATGATATGGCCAAGCACCATCCCTTGAGTCACCATGAAGTGACTCTTCTCCCAAGATAACACCAAGTGAACCTATATACATCGCTGAAGGACTCGGTCTAGGCAGTCAAGACAGGAGTCGAATCCATCGCCGTAAACAGAGAAATCATCCATGAAGACCTCCAAGCACTCCCCTACCATGTCCGAAAAGATCGACAGCATGCATCTCTGAAAGGTCGCAGGGGCATTGCATAGCCCAAATGGCATGCGTCGGAAGGCGTATGTGCCGAAGGGACAGGTAAAGGTAGTCTTGTCCTGGTCCTCGGGAGCGATGGCCACCTGGTTGTAGCCCGAGTATCCATCCAGAAAACAATAGTGGCTCTTCCCTGCGAGTCGTCAATGATCTGATCTATAAAGTGCAGGGGGAAATGATCCTTCTTGGTGGCCTGGTTGAGTCTCCTGTAATCAACGCAGACCTGCCAAGAAGTGGGTACCCGTGTAGCAATCTCCTCTCCAGACTCGCTGACCACTATAGTTGTGCCCGTCTTCTTGGGCACCACATGCAAAGGGCTGACCCACTTGGAGTCAGAGATGGGGTAGATAAAATCGACGCTCCACCATTTCGATATCTCCTTCATGACAACCTCTCTCAGATTCGGGTTCAGCCGCCGCTGGAACTCACGCGACGGCTTTGCCTCATCATCGAGATAGATAGGGTGGGAGCACAGGGTTGGACTTATCCCCTGGAGATCTGCTACGCTCCATCCTATCGCCTTGCAATTCTTTTCAAGAACTCCCATCAAACGGGATTCCTGCTCTCCAGTCAAATCGGCGGAGATAATAACTGGGTACATCTCATGCTCACCCGCAAGGAACCTATACTTCAGCGACACAGGAAGTGGCTTCAGCTCTGGACAACTGGGTGCTGGTGGATCTGGCCTCTAAAAACTCTGCGTGAAGGCTGCCAAATCCGCATGGGAGAACTGAAACTCTCTGTCACTCTCTGAATCTGGAGAAGGCTGCCCTGATGGACTATCTCTGCTCTGATCGGCATCTACCTCCTCCCTAGCTGCAGGCTCATTGGAAGTCAGATCTGGTATGTGATCATCAAAATCTGCCCAGTCAAAATCTGACTCCGAGGGATCTGTGTCATCCAAGGTGGCCTCAGTACCACCATCATCACAAAAATCAGTCTCGCAGTCGAGAACCGACTTTGCTGCCTCAAAAGTATCCTGGACCAGGAATGTGCTCTCCAAGCTCTCCTCTGCTGGCGTCTCTACATCAGCGGACTCTGAAAGTGAGAGGATGGCCTGTGCATCTGGGTCTGCCCATACTGTCTCGTCATCTGTGATCACAAAGTCACAGTCCTGGTGGATGTCTGTCCCGGATCTGTCATCTTCTCTGTATTTGAAGTAGTCTCTGAGCATGCTCTGTCTCTAGCTCTGTCGTCCTCGACCGTCTCTATTTGTACACTTTCGCCCTCGACGTGAAAGTATACCTTCCCGCTATCATGGTCAGTCACTACCTTGGTTGTGGCCAAGAATGGGCGACCGAGAATGATGGGGGTATCGGTCACTGACTCAGGTATCTCCATGTCCAACATTACGAAGTCCACGGGGAATTGAAGGCCCTGAATCGTGACGACAACGTCCCTCAGCAACCCCTTCGGCCTCTTGACAGATCGATCAGCAAACTGAAGGACTGTCCTGCTCTGTCGAAGAGTGCCCAACTCGAAGCGGTCGAGAAGGGCTGCTGGAAGTAGGTTGATCGACGATCTGCTGTCTAATAGAGTACGGTTGAACCTCTGCTCTCTGATGTGGCATCTGACATATGGGGATCCTGAGTCTGGCCTCTTGGCCGGCAAACGGTTCTGGATCGCGAAATAAGTAGCTCTTGTCAGCACATGAATCTCTGAATGGTGGTTCCTCCTCTTCCTCCTAACTGTAGTCCTGTCTCTCAGTGAACGCTGGAGTAGAGGGATGTGCTGCAAAGCCTCCTCAAGAGTCAGCTGAATGTGGAAACGATCTATCATCTGCTGGATGAACTCTTCATGCTGCCTCTTTTTTGGATTTTCATTTTTCTTCCCCTTCCCCATCTGAAGGGCTCTAGGGAAGGGGATCACAGGGTTCTTCTCAGATGAAGGACTAGGAAAGGGTCTAGACGGCTCGACGGCCGGATCCACACATACATCATGCACCACAGTGGGACCAGAAGAAAACAAACCCTTTCCTTTATTGCCAGAAATGTCTCGAGATACATCAGCAAAAGGAAAAACAACAGGACTCTCAAAAGAACTGGTGGCATCAGCACCACCCTCGGCTGGAAGACTAGCGGCCTCAGTACCGCTCTCTGGCTCGGCAACATGGGTAGCCTCAGTACCACCTCCTCCAATTGGTGAAATGGTGGTCTCAGTATCGTCGGTGGGATCAGCATCCATGGTGGCATCAGTACCACCGTCATCATCTCTAGCAGTCTCAGTTCCGCTCTCCTTCTCGCATGGCGCTCTGGAAATATCCTCGGGGTGTCGCTCAGACGAGTCACCGCCTGCTGGCATCCTACCTCTCCTAAGTGTAACAAAATCAGTATCAAACAAATATGCAGACATATCTCCAAATGTATTACTAGGAGTGGCATACTCAGTACAAACTACCTGCTCCGACTTCCTCTTGAGGATGTTGGGATTCGACTCTATCTGGGCAGGGATGGCGGCCTTCCCTCTCACTATGTCTCGCATCTCCTGGCGGAACTCATCCATCTCCCGTCGAAATGTATCCTGTTGATCCATGAGGAGGCGGGCTATGTCATCCAAGGCGGGATTCTCATAGGATGGCCCATGAGAACCTGACGGGTAGCCTCTCTGGAAGTGAGGCTGCTGCTATTGTTGCTGTGAGTGAGAGGGGTAAGATTGTGGATGATGCTGCGGCTGATGAGGCTGATCACACCTCCAAGACTGTCCCTGCTGATAGGGACGAGGACCATACGACTGTGACTGCTGCTGCTGCTGAGTGTATGCTGGGGGCTGTTGCTGCTGGTAATCCCTCTGATGGTTGTGCTGGCCACCCTGTTCTGACGGCTGCTGCTGGGGCTGGGCACCTCCGGCCGCCCAACGGAATCCGGGATGGTCTTGTCGGATACCGGGCTGGGGGCGGTCGTACCAAAATCCGTTGACATCCATCAACAGCTCTGAATCGTACTGGGGTGGTGGGAGCACTGCCAGAGGCTGATCCGGATGGTATACCACCATCTGAGTGTCAGTGGATGGTGGTGCCTGGTAGGTGAGCTGCGGCTGCTGGTACGGCTCCGCCTGTACAAGATGGACATGTCTAGGCTGTTGGTGAGAGCTGGAGCGCTGGGACGAGTTGCTGCTGCTACTCGGATCGCCTCGTGCCTGAAGACGAGGCTGTGAAGTCGTCTGTGCCTCCTGGAGACACATGAGCTGTGTCTTCAGGTCACTCAGAGTCTGTGCCATCTGCTCCATCTGCGTGATGCCTTGGCACTGCTTCTTCTCGATAATCTCCATCCAGTCCTGCTTCTCGCTGATGATCCCCATGTCTGCGGCTGAACTCTCTGCCTGTGCTACTGCCGCTGACGAATTGGATGGACCAGCGTCGAACCGTGCTATCCTCTGGTACTGCACGGTCTGTGGCTGCTGGCGTCCCTGTGTGTACAATCTGGTCTGGGACGTCACCATGTAGTTCTCGGCCATCTCCTCGTAGATGGGCCAGACCTGATCGTGATCCTTGGCGAAATAGGACCCACCACAGGAAGCGTTCACCAAGCCCTGAAGCTCTAGTGTCAGCCTGCAGAAAAACCTCTGAACAAGGTTCGGCTTGGAAATGTCATGGTGCGGGCATCTGTCGGTCAGCTCTCTCAACCTCTCCCATGCCTCGTGAAACTGCTCGATGGGGGGCATGGAGAAGTTGCTGATCAGGGCTCTAGCGGCGTTCGTCCGCTCGAGTGGATAGTACTTATGCAAGTACTCAGTGCGGAGCTACTCCCAGGTGTAGACGAACTTCCTCAAGTGCTTCAGCCAGGTAGCTGCTCTGTCTGCTAAGGAGAAGGGGAAGGTAATCATCCGTATGGTATCCTGGTCCAGCTGACGGTCGTGGACTGTGCTGCAGGTCATCAAAGAACTCCTGAAGGTGGAGATGGGGCTCCTCTGTGGCGAGTTTGTCGAACCGGGGGAGTAGCTGCAAAGTGTTCGGGGGGAACTTGAAGTCCCCCACGATAGCTGGAAGTACAACCCAATGATGCATCAAGGTCGACCCGGGGTTGTGTAACTCCCGCATCGGTCTCGGTGCATCTGCTGCTGTTGCGGCTGCTGTTGCGGCTGCTGCGGCGGCTGCCGCATCATCGGGTATCCTCAGCCCATCCCCGGGCTTGCACTGGTCGCGAGCGGCTCTCAACTGCTCCATCTCACCCCTCATGTCCAACATGAAGGCTCCCTGATCCCTCAACTGCTGCTGAACTGTCTCGAGGGAGGCGATCAGGGTAGAGTTGATCGCACTCTGGTCCATAATGAAAGTCTGATCGTGCTGAGGACCTCGGGTGTGGTCGTCCCTACTGCCGGCCATAGTCTCTGCAAAATCAAAACATCCAAACTCAGGTGTTGATAAATCATCTGTCTGTCTCTCCTCTGGCACTGGTATCTCGGTCTCAGAAGAAGGGGGATCGAGGGGAAACATGGTGGAGTCGTACTCGGGTTCGGAGAGCGGGTCTCGGCTCTCGCGAACCAACCTAGATGAGCGGGTAGACGTGCCCGAAAGCGATGCAGCCAGAGGCTGCCTAAGAGATCGTCTGCCCATCATCTTGATGTGGCGAGTAGTATGGATGAGATCTAGTAACAACTATGATCACAAGCAAACCCCCGATTAACCAATGCAACGCGAGCTGAAGACCGTAAACACTCGGTCAATTATCTTGTCAATTTTATTTTGGTGATCAGTCAGGATAGCAGAGCGATTACGTGACCTGTTGGGTTACCCGATATTTTCTCAACCGACTGTCCCGTACAGAAAGAGCCGGTAATCAGTCGAGAAAAATATCGGAGGGCTCTACCTAGTGTTTGGGGTCACTCTCTCGCGCAAGCAAACCAGACAATGAGGGGGTTGATCTCCCCAAGACAAATTTTTAGGTGAGGTGTCTTTTAGGGTCGATAGAGTTAGTAGTCCCAAATTTTATTGTTTTTCTTTTTAGTTATTTTTCAATAAAAAGAAAATCGCCTAACGAATTTTTCGGTTCTCCTGGTTATTAAGTCCAAAAATCAGGGGGGAGAAGTCGAAAAAACCGATGCGCGATGAAATCAATGATGCATGCAGAGTAAGAAATGTGTACCTGACTCCAGCAGTCTACATACAAAATGATCCGCGCAGAATTGAAAGACAGAAAATAAACTACCTAAATGGTGCAGGCAGAAAACCGAGTCCCTAAGCAGGCAATTCTACTCGAAAGAACAACTAGTTGACCACCAGCCTCCGATCCAAAGGGTCCGGTCTCGGTCCACCCCTCCTCCTCCTGACAAATTGGGTTCAGGAGCAGCGCTTGGCAGGGCGGGCTGCGGCACGTAGGCTCGAAGGAAGCGACTCAACTATTTTATTAATCTTTTATTATAGGTCCAATTACCGAACTATAGGAACAAGCAAATGTATTTAGGGTGTTTGGATCCTATGAATTACATCACAATCAAATAGAAAATCCTAAGGCTAGGGGCTCGAGAAATCCGCGAGAAACCGAAAAAGGCAGTGAAAAATCAAAACCGTGTAAAAAGCCGCAAAGAAAGCTAAACAAGCTAAGGGGTCCCCCGAGTACACCGGTGCTTGGCGAAACAGACCCTGAGAGTCTCTCAAGTCCAAGTGTAGTGTCCACGTATTATTATAATAATTCAAATGGTTCTGAAAATAAAGTCTAACTGAACTAAGCTAAAAGTCACACTCGGTTGTCTCCTCGCTCTCTCCTGCGGCTCCGTACAGAAGGGAGCCGCCTCCGAACACCGCAGTTGCACCAGCTCCTCGAAAGTTGCTGCCTCGGGCCCTCGCAAGAATACAACCAAGTGTCACAGACCAGATAAAATAAAGTAAATAAAGCAGGTAAACAAGTGAAATGAAACAAGGATATGTGTGCAAAAATGTAAAATAAAAATAAACAAACAAAGACAAAAAGAAAAGAAAAGAAATAAAAAGAAAATAAAAATAAAAAGAAAAGAAAAAAATAAAAGCCGCAAAAAGTCACGAACTCAGAAAGAGCCGCCCGCGAAAAAGAAAACAAAAAAAATGAAAAATAAAACGACTACTAAGTCGTGCTCCCCGGCAACGGCGCCATTCTGATCAGTCGCCCGAACAACTAAAGAGGGGTAAAACTAAGGTCGTTGCGACCTCAGTCGCCCGGGACTCAAAGCTCAATCAAGAGAAATTCAGACCACCAAACAAAGGCAAAAATCGATGAAAACTCAAGATAGCGGTCTCGCTAAAGGATTAATCTGGTATAGCACCCAGGGTCGAACTCGGAGAGCACGTGATGGCCTTGCGGCCTACGAAGTAGTCAAAAATAAAAACAAAGCAAAAGAAAATTATTTTTGGTGGGTTTTTAATATTTTTATAATTTTTTGGAATTTTTAATTATAAAGGAATAATAAAATCAAGAAAACAAGCAACTTCACACAATTATTTAATCACTCAAAATTGATCCAAAAATTCAAACAAAAATATTTTTATGTTTTTTATATTTTTTATGTTTTTGGTTAATTTTTGGTAATTTTCTGATTTTTATAGAATTTATAAAAATGAAATAAGAAAGGAAAACAATGCTGTTGTCCAGCCAGGCTTCAAAGGCCAAAATAAAATATATAATGGCCTTCAAATAGCCCCGAGGTATTTTTCCTATAAAATATAAACAAAAATGAAAATTCAGAAGCTGAGTTTATTGTTTTTGGAGTTTTCTATGAATTATTAGAATTTTTATGTGATTTTCATTGTTTTTAATTTTTTAAATTTTTATAAATCCAAAAATGACCAAACTTGGTCAGAAAATCAAACACAACAAAACAAACAAATTCTAAATTTTTTTGTTATTTTTAAAGATGTTTTAATATTTTTAGTGAATTTTATAACTGGACAGTAAGAAAATTGATGTTTTTGAATTTTTAAAAATGACAAAATAGCTCCAAAAATTTCTCAAAATTCAGTGAAAATTCTACACAGTGGAAGGAGCCACGTTTCAATTTTTCACTTGATTTGGAGTAGATTTTATATTTTATTCAAAACAATCAAGAGCCACAGTCATATGGACCTAATCGTAATAAAAATATCTTTGGATGGCCTAAAAGTAATAAGCCAAGAAACCTAGGGGGTCCAGGTGCAAAATGTCCACGATCTCACGCGCTACGCGCATGATCAGGGCAATCAGGGACCTCCTTATAAATAACTTAAGTCCCTGGACTAATTAGTAACACGTACTAAAAGTCCAGGGACGAAAGTATAAAATTCCCACGATATTCAGCACATGCACAAATAAAACATTCACAGGGGTATATGTGCAAATATCTAAATAGATTTTTCAATCAATAACCATCATAGACAACATGCCCATCCATGCAATTTTACCAAAAATACACGTGTCGATGCACGTGACCACAACGTACAGGGGTATAAAAGAAAATAACAGAAACGACAAGGTCCACTATGCAAAAAGTCTAAAATAAAAACAATGTAACTAAATATTTACATGACTAAATACTAAAAACTAAAAAGCTAAGGGCCTAAGGGATATTACCCCGTATTCTGATCCGAGGGCTGAGGAACGGCCACGTGTCTGATCGTGCGGCTCTGGTCGAGGCTCGCCTCTCCTCGACTACGGACGGAGCAGATGGCGCCATGTGGAGATCTAACGGTGCTGGTGCAGGGCGCCTCTTCGTATCAGTGGACGGTCCAGATTCAATCTAGCACTCCGGGGTCGAATGGACGGCAGAGGAAGGACCTAGAGGAGCTCCTCGCCGGCGAACTTCGCCGGAGGAATGTGGGCACACTGGACGTCTGCAGGGGCTACTGATGATTGGAAAAGACTCGCCTCAGTGGTCTGCAGCCAATGGGGGACTCCGATGAGGCCGGGAACGTCAGAGACGCTCCGGCGACGGAGGCGGAGCTGGAACTGCTGCTCCTGAACGTTCAGACCCTCAGATGGGCATGTCTTGACCTGTAAAGTAGCGCAATAGACTCCTGGGTCGAGGGCAAAGTGCCTCAACCCAGTTAGAGGTGATGGGGGTGGACGGTGCGTCGGAATGGACGAGCTCTGACGAAGCGACGGCGAGGGAGCTCGAATCCCAGTTCCTGTGCGAACTAGGGTTGAACGAAGGGGTGGAGAACGTGTGTGGGAGAAGGGTGAAGGTGAGGGTGTCGTCCGATGATCGAAATGGTAAGGGAGGTGGTCGGAATCGACGGTCGACGGCGAAGGGGCGATTTGGGGGTAAATGGAAATTAGCTAAAGATAGAAGGAACTGAGGCCACCTGATGGTCGATGTCGACTGGGGACGAGCTGACGTAGCTCTGGGTCCTAGCCTCGAGGGTCGTCGATGCTCGAGGCTCGAGCACCACGTCTGGGCGGCGCACGGCGGCGCGAGGTCGCCGGATCGATGGTCCGATTACTCCCTCCTCGCTGCAACACAGCCGATCGCAAGCTGTCACTCTGGCGAGAGCAATGGAGGTCCTGGGGTGGAGAAATGGGGAGCCAAAGATGAGTGAAGGAGCGGGCGGAGCTCGGACTATATACGGCTAGGGGTCCGGCTAACTGGGTGTCGGGCGAGAAAATCGGAGCACGGACCCCGATGCTAACGTCCGGGCGTGGATCTGGATGGATCAGGGAATGATTAGGACCCGGGGTCAGCGGTTTTGGGGCTCGGATCAATGCGTCATAAATGGGAGAAGAAGCGGGTCGGGCGTAGATCCGTTGGGGAGCGGTCCAGGGGGGGAGTTGACCGGGGGGTCAACATCCCCCGTGGACTAGTGGAATGCGGCCACGTGGAAAAGAATTGGAAATTCAAATTAAAATAGGAAATGGCCGAATTTCACAAAAGTCAAAACATGAATAATGTTTCTTTTATTTTAAACTATTTTTTTGAGATTTGTAATTATTCTTTTGAAATATAAATTAGGTATTTATGATGAATACTCATTCATCACTCTTTATTCTTATATTTTAGCTACAAAAACCTTTGCAAATGCGTGTATATATTTGTAAATATAAATAATTACCAAATGCATGCATGGTGTAAAAACTAATATATCCACCATGTACATACAACAACTCCTATATTTATTTCACCTTATAAATAAATAAATTAAAATTCCAAAAAAACTTGTAAATATTCTATCTTTTATGGCGTAAATAAATAAAATAAAAACAACAAAAACAAAAACAAAATAAAAAGAACAAAATTGAAAACCAAAAATAATATTGTAAATATACCATGTACATAGATATATATATCTATTTATTTCACTATTGTATATAAATAATAAAAATAAAATAAAAATACCCTTTTATTCCTAATTTTATGCTATAAATAAATAAAATATAAAATAGTAATAAAAAGGCACAAAAATAACAAATTAAAAATAAAAAATCCAAGCCCTATATTGTGTAAATACCTGTATATAGCTATATAGTGTAAATACCTTATTTTTATTTTGAAAAACTAATTAAAAATCACCAAAAAATAGAAAAAATTAAAACAAAAATATTTCATGTTTTGAGTTTTTCTTAAATCGGCCATTTGCTATTTTTAATTTCATTTCTAAATCTTTTCCAGGTGGCCCCCTCTCATTGGTCCACGGGGATGTTGACCGCCCGGTCAACTCCCCCCTGTGGACCACTTCCCACGGGTCCTGGATGCCCGACCCGAGTTCTCGAATTTTTAGCGTCCAGACCTGATCGCTTCTCACCCAAACCCCGGGTCCGTTTCACTCACGACACATCCGACACCCTCGCCGGCAAGCCCACCTCGGGGTCCGCGCTCCACGCTGCCCTACCCGATCAAATCTTGCTGGACCCTTGGCAGTATAAAGCCCGAGCTCCGCCCGCCATTTTCGCATCTTTGGCTCGTCATTTCTCCACCCAGTGACCTCCATCATCCTTGCGAGAGTGACAGCTCGCCCCGGTGGTGTAGCAGCGAGGCAGAGGGTGCCCGAACCACTGATCCGGCGAGCTTGCGCCGCCTTGCTCCGCCCAGAGCAGGAGCTCGAGCCTCGGGCCACGACGACCCGCGAGGTGACGACCCAGAGCACCAGCAGCTCATCCCCAGTCGACTCGACCACCTAGGTAGCCCTATTTCCTTTTCCTGTTCTTCAATTTTTAGTTTTGCCCAAATCTCGCCGTCACCGACCATCATCGATTCCGGCCACCCCCACCTTCCATTCGATCATCGGACCGCATCATCGCACTCGCCTTCTTCCCGCACACGTTCTACGCCCCTCCATTCGACCCAGCTCGCACAGGAGCTGGGGATTCGAGCTCCACCGTCTACCCCTCGTCGGAGCTCGACCACCACGCCTCACCATCCACCTTCACCGCCGCTAACGGGGTCGAGGCAGTTTGCCCTCGACCCAGGAGCTCTTTGGTTACATTTTGCAGGTCAATCGAGGGCTGTTTGAGGCTCTCCTACTTGAGCACCGGAGTTTCTCCTCCGTCGGAGTCGACAGAGCTCTCCGGAGCTCCGTTGATTCATCGGAGATGTTCTACAGACGCGGGGAGCCACGCCGAAGCTTCTCCGATCATCAGCATCCCCGGCGAAGGCCCGGAGCACGCGTACGGGGCCGGCGAAGTTCGCCGGCCACCTGTTCCTCCAGAACCTTCAGGCACCGTTCGATCAGTCTCGAAGCTCCAGTTTCGATCCGAGTCGTTCACCTGAGGAGCCTCTTTCACCGCACGATCCAGGAGGATCTGATCCGAGCCGTTCGATCTCGACGAAGAAGCGCCCTCCACTCTCCACCGTAGGATCTACACGTGGCGCGCGCTCCGCCCTTGGATCTTAAATAAGGGGTAATTGTTCATAGGCCCCCTATTTATTTTATTTCATGATTAGTCATTTAAATACCATAGTCAGTTGTTTTATTTTTGGTACATTTGCACTTTAGACCTTATCTTTTCTATATTTGCATATATACCCCTGCCTGTAGTGTGTCACGTGCATCGACACGTGTGTTTTTGGGATATTTGCATACTTAGCCTTGTAGTTCTGGGATGTTCATGAATGAATGAATATTTTTAGATAATTGCATTTCTACCCCTGTGAGTGTGGAATTGGCGCATGTGCGTTTTATTTTTGGGTATTTTACAACAGGCCCCCTGGACTTTTAATAAATGTTATTATTTAGTCCAAGGACCTTGTTTTTATTACAAATAGGTCCCTGAGTGCCCCAGACACACGCCTCGCACGTGAATTCTTGGGAATTTTGCACCGGACCCCCTAGAATTCTTGGTATTTACGTACAGGTCCCTATGCACTATACCTAGGTTTTAATTTTGAATAAAATATCAACCTTACTCCAAATTCAATGAAAATTAGACAGATGGCTCCTGCCATATTGTAAAATTTTCTAGAATTTTTGGAGATATTTTTGCTTTTATTTGATATTTTTTAAAAATTCAAAAACAACCTTTTACTTCACTGTTTGACTTGGAAAATCACAAAAAAATATTATAGCTCATCTAAAAATTACAAAAAAAAATTAGCTACTATGTCTTTTGGCTTGTTTGATTTTCTAACCAAATTTGGTCATTTTTCATTATATAAAACTCATAAAAATTGAAAAAACACTAAAAAAACTCATAAAAATTCTAATAAATAATCTAAAAATCCAAAAATAATAATTGTGGTGCCTAAATTTTCCTTGTTTCTTTCTCTTTACAGGAAAATTACATCCAGGATTATTGGGGATTTTTAGATATTTTATCTATGTCCTCCAAGCTTGGCTGGATAGTACCCTTGTTTTCTTGCCTTGTTTGATTTTTAGAAAATTAAAAAAATCAGAAAAATACCAAAAATTCTCTAAAAACAGTAAAAATCATAAAATACATAAAAACATTTTTATTTGAATTTTTGAGTGACTTTTGATGCATTAAATAATTGCTTGAAGTTGGTTGTGTTACTTGTTTTTTATTTTCTTAATTAAATGAAAATCCAAAAAAATTAAAAACAATTAAAAATCCACCAAAAATAGTTTCCTTTTATTTTATTTCTTTTTGAGACTACTTCGTAGGCCACAAGGCCATCACGTGCTCTCTGAGTCCGACCCTGGTCGCTATACCAGGCTAATCCAATAGCCAGGACCGCTATCTCTTTTATTTGATTTTGATTTCATTTTGGTGGTCTGTTTCACATTTTCTTGATTGAGCTGAGATTCTCATCGATCCGGGTCCCAATGACCCGAGTGATATTTTGACTTGATTTGGATTGATCGAATTTTGGCTCATCAGAATGGCGTCGTTGCCGGGGAGCACGGCTTAGTAGTTTTTATTTTTCATTTTCTTTTTCTTTTTGTTTTCTTTTTCACGGCTTTCCGCTGCTCTTTCGGAGTCCGCGGCTTTTCGCGACTTTTTATTTTTCACCTATTTTTGTTTTATTTTCTTTTTCTTTTCTTTTTCTTTTATTTTATTTGTGCTTGTTTATTTTACTTGTCATTTTGCACATATACCCTGTTTATATATTTTCTGCTCTGATTTGATTATTTTATTTGGTTTGACACTTTGTTTCTTTCTTGCGAGGGCTCGAGGACTGAGGCGGCAGCTTTTGAGAAGCCAGCGCAACCGCGGGACTTGGAGGCGGCTCCCTTCTGTACGGAGCTGCAGGAGAGCGTGAGAGAGAGGCTGAGTGGGAGAGGATTAGAGTAGGATTAGCTTAGACTTTATTTTCATTTTATTTGATTATTTGTAATAATACAAGGACACTTGCTGGACTTGGATTTGTTTAGCGGGTCTGTTTCGCCGAGCACCAGTGTGCTTGGGGGACCCTTAGGATTTTTTGCGGCTTTTTGCGGTTTTGTTTTTCTTCGCTGCCTTTTACGGTTTTACGCGGTTTTTCTCGAGCCCCTAGAGTTAGGATTTTCTGCTTGACTGTGCCGTAATTAGTAGGATCCCCACACTTAATTGATTGCATATTCCTATAGAGCGTGAATTGGATCTACTAATAACTCATTAAAAAAATAACTGACTCACTCCCTTCGTAGCCTACGTGCCATAGCATGCCCTGCCAAGCGCTGCTCCTGAACTCGATGTGTCGGGAGGAGGAGGGGTAGACCGAGACCGGATCCTTTGGCTTGAAGGATCAGTGACCAGTTAGACGGTTCTTCGAGTAGAATTTCCTGCTTAGGACTCAGTTTTCACCGCTGCACAATATAGGTAGTTTCTTTCAGTCTTTACATTTCTGCGGGGATCACATTGCATGTAGAGTGCTGGAGACAGGTACGCATTTCTATCTTTGCATGCATCATTAAGTTCTTCGCGCATCGGCTTTTTCGTCTTCTCCCCCTGTTTTCGACTTAATAATCAGGAGAACCGAAAAATTCGTTAGGCCTTTTGTTTTTATTGAAAAATATTAAAAAGAAAAACCATAAAATTGGGACTGTTTAAGCTATTGACCCTAAAAGACACCTGATTTAAAAATTTGTCTTGGGGAGAGCAACCCCCTCATTGGTTGGTTTGATTGTGCGAGAGAGTGACCCGTACACTAGGTAGAGCCCTCCGGTGCTATTCCCGACTGATTACCGACTCTTTCGTGCGGGCCAGTCGGTTGGGGTAGCATCGGGTATCCCAGCAGGTCACGTAATCGCTCTGATACTCTGTTTGTTCACCAAAATAAAATTGGACAAGATAATTTGATCGAACTTTCACGGTCTTCAGCTCGCGTCACGTTGGTGAACAGAGGGGTTTGTTTTCTGATCATAGTTTCTCCAGATCCCATCTGCCTTATTCGCTACATCACGATGATGGGTAGATGATCTCTTAGGCAGCCTTTGGCTGCACCGCTTTTGGGCGCGTCTACCCGTTCATCAAGGTTGGCTCGCGAGAGCCGAGACCCACTCTCCGAGCCCGAGTATGATTCCGCCCTGTTCCCCCTCGACCCCCTTTCTTTTGGTTCCGAGAGACCAGTGCCAGAGGAGAGATTATCAGATTTATCGGCACCTGAGTTTGGGTCATTTGGTTTTGCAGACACCATGGCCGGTAGTTCTGACGATCGCAGTCGAGGTCCACAGCCTGAGCACTTTGTGTTGGACCAGGGTGTGATCAACTCCACCCTGATCGCCTCCCTCGAGACAGTTCAGCAGCAGTTGAGGGATCAGGGAGCGTTCATACTGGATATGAGGAGAGAGATGGAGAAGATGAGAGTAGAGAGAGAGTAGTGGAGAGACGGGCCGAGGATCTCGGACGATGCAGATGCAGCAGCCGCAGCAGCCGCCGCAGCAGCAGCAGCTGCCGCAGCCGTGGTAGGAGGACCACCGAGACCGATGCGGGAGTTGAACAACCCCGGATCGACACTGATGCATCACTGGGTCGTGCTACCAGCTATCGTGGGGGACTTCAAGTTCCCCTCGAACACCTTGCAGTTACTCCCCCGTTTCCACGGGCTCGCCACCGAGGAGCCCCATCTCCACCTCCAGGAATTCCTCATGATTTGCAGCACTGTCCACGATCGCCAGGTGGACCAGGACACTATTCGGATGATTGCCTTCCCCTTTTCCTTGGCAGATAGAGCAGCCACATGGCTGAAGCATTTGGGGAAGTTTGTTTACACTTGGGAGCAGCTCCGCACCGAGTACTTACACAAGTACTATCCACTCGGGCGGACCAATGCAGCGAGAAAGCCCTTATCAGCAACTTCTCCATGCTCCCCAACGAGCAGTTCCATGAGGAATGGGAGAGGTTCCGAGAGCTGACTGATCGATGCCCGCACCACGACATTTCCAAGCCCAACCTCGTGCAGAGCTTTTTCAGCGGGCTGACACCAGAGCTCCAGGGCTTGGTGAACGCTTCTTGTGGTGGTTCATACTTCGCCAAGGATCACGACCAGGTCTGGGCCATCTACGAGGAGATGGCCGATAACTACATGGTGATGTCTCAGACCAGGTTGTATACTCAGGGCAGACCCCAACAGCCAGGACCCGTGCAGTACCAGAGGATACCACGGGTCGACGCCGGTCCTTCCAGTTCGTCCGCAATAGCAGCAGCATAGGCAGAGTCTTCAGCTGCGGACATGGGCATCATTAGCGAGAAGTTGGATCGGATGGAGCTAATAGAGAAGAAGCAGTGCCAGGGCAACACTCAGATAGAGCAGATGACACAGACTCTGAGCGACATGAAGACCCGGCTCATGTGTCTCCAGGAGGCACAGACGGCTTCCCAGCCCCGTCTTCAATCGCGAGGCGATCACTGCAGCAGCAACAGCTCGTCCCAGCGCTCCAGCTCTCACCTTCAGCCTAGACAGGTTCACCTTGTACAGGCAGAGCCGTACGAGTAGCCGCAGCCCACCTACCAGCCACCACCATCTCCAGACTTGCAGATGGTGGTATACCAGCCGGATCAGCCTCTGGCAGTGCTACCGCCAGCCCAGTACGATGCAGAGCCGTTGATGGATGTCAACAGGATTTGGTATGACCGCCCTCAGCCTGGAATCCGACAAGACCATCCTGGATTCAGGTGGGGGAACGGAGGTGCCCAGCCCCAGCAGCAGCCATCTGGTCAGGGAGGCCAGTGCAGCCAGCAGAGAGATCACCAGCCGCAGCAGCAGCCCCCAGTGTACCCACCACAACAGCAGCAGCAGTTTTCCTATGGTCCTCGTCCCTATCAGCAGGGACAGTCTTGGAGGCGTGAGCAGCCTCACCAGCCTCACCATCAGCAGCATCCACCTACTTACCCCTCTCAGCAGCAGCAGCACCAGTTCTAGCAGCCTCATTACCAGAGAGGCTACCCGTCGGGCTCCCACGAGAGCCCCGCTTTGGACGATATAGCCTGCCTCCTCACGGACCAGCAGGCTACCTTCAGACGGGAGATGGACGAGTTCCGCCAGGAGATGCGGGACATAGTGAGAGGGATGGCCGCTATCCCTGCCCAGATCGAGCCGAACCCCAATAGCCTGAAGCGGAAGTCTGAGCAGGTAGCTTACACTGAGCATGCCACTCCTAGTGATCCATTTGATGATATGTCTGCATACCTTTTTGATGCTGATTTTGTCACACTTAGGAGCGGTAGGACACCAGCAGGCGGCGCCTCGTCTGAGTGACGCCATGAGGATACACCTAGAGCTCCAGATGAGGAGGAGGAGAGCAGTTTTCTTACTGAGGTCGCTCGAGATGATGACAGTGGTACTGATGCCACCAAGGATGCTGACTCCCCAGGCGGTGTTGAGGCCGCCATTCCACCAGTTCGAGGAGGTGGTACTGAGGCCACTCCTGATGCCGAGCTAGAGCGCGGTACTGAGGCCGCGAGACGTCCAGTTGATCCAGCCACTGGTGGTACTGAGGCCACCAGAGTTCATGTAGAGAGATCTGTTGTTTTTCCTTCCCCTGATGTATCTCGGAACCATGTTGTGAATAAAGGAAAAGGTTTGGTTTTTTCTGGTCCCACTATGGTGCTTAATGTATGTGCAGATCCAGCCGTCGAGCCGTCTAGACCTTTTCCTAGTCCTTCATCTGAGAAGGACCCAGTGATCCCCTTCCCTAGAGCCCTTCAGATGGGGAAGGGGAAGAAAACAGGAAATCCCAAAAAGAGAGATCAGAAAGAGTTCAGCCAGCAGATGATAGATCGTTTCCATATCCAACTGACTCTTCAGGAGGCTTTGCAGCACATTCCCCTTCTTCAGCGTTCGTTGAGAGACAGGACTACCGTCAGGAGGAAGAAGAGGAACCACCATTTAGAGATCCATGTGCTGACGAAAGCCACGTGTTTCGCGATCCAGAACCGTCTGCCGGCCAAGAGGCCAGATTCAGGAGCCCCTTATGTCAGATGTCACATTAGCGAGCAGAGGTTCGACCGCACTCTATTAGATAGCGGATCGTCTATCAACCTCCTTCCGGCAGCCCTTCTCGACCACTTCGAGTTGGGCACTCTTTGACAGAGCAGGACAGTCCTTCAGTTTGCTGATCGATCTGTCAAGAGGCCGAAGGGGTTGTTGTGAGATGTTGTCGTCACTATTCAGGGCCTGCAATTCCCAGTGGACTTCGTAGTGTTGGACATGGAGATCCCTGATTCAGTGACCGATACCCCCATCATTCTCGGTCGTCCGTTCTTGGCCACAGCCAAGGTGGTGACTGACCATGATAGCGGGAAGGTATACTTTCGCGTTGAGGGCGAAAGTGTACAAATAGATACGGTCGAGGACAGCCGAGCCAGAGAGAGATCATGCTCATAGACCACTTCAGATGTAGAGCAGCTGACAGATGCCAGGCTAGACATCCACCAGGACTGTGATTTTGTGATAACAGACGATGAGGCAGTATGGGCAGACCCGGCAGCACAGGCCATCCTCTCATTTTAAGACACCGCTGATGCAGAGATGATAGTAGAGGAGAGCTTGGAGAGCACATTCCTGGTTCAGGATACTTCAGTGGCAGCAGAGCAGGTTCTTGACCGTGACACGGATTTTTGTGATGATGGTGGTGCTGATGCCACCTTGTTTGATGCAGATCCCTCGGATTCAGAGTCTGATTGGGCAGATTGCGAGGATTACATGCCAGACCTGAGTTCCACTGAGCCTACAGCTGAGGAGGAGGTAGATGCTGAGCAGATCAGAGACAGTTCAGTTGAGCAGCCTTCTTCAGATCCAGTTTGCGAGAGTACGTTCTCATTCTCCCAGACAGATTTAGCAGCATACACATGGCTTCTTTCGAAGCCAGATTTGCCAGCACCCAGCTGTCCAGAGCTGAAGTCGCTCCCTACTTCACTGAAGTATCGATTCCTTGCGGGTGAGCCTGAGATGTACCCAGTCATCATCTCCGCCGATCTGACTGGAGAGCAAGAATCCCGTCTAATGGGGGTTCTTGAAAAGAATCGCAAGGCAATCGGATGGAGCGTAGCAGATCTCCAGGGGATTAGTCCGGCCCTGTGCTCCCACCATATCTATCTCGAGGATGAGGCAAAGCCGTCGCGTGAGTTCCAGCGGCAGCTGAACCCCAATCTGAGAGAGGTTGTCATGAAGGAAATCTCGAAATGGTGGAGCGCCAATTTTATCTATCCCATCTCTGACTGCAAGTGGGTCAGCCCCTTGCATGTGGTGCCCAAGAAGATGGGCATCACGACTGTGATCAGTGAGTCGGGAGAGGAGATTGCTACACGAGTACCCACTTCTTGGCGGGTCTGCGTTGACTACATGAGACTCAACCTGGCCACCAAGAAGGATCATTTCCCCCTGCCTTTTATTGACCAGATCATTGAGAGACTGGCAGGGAAGAGCCACTATTGTTTTCTGGATGGGTACTCGGGCTACAACCAGGTGGCCATCGCTCCTGAGGACCAGGAGAATACCACCTTTACCTGTCCCTTCGGCACATACGCATTCCGACGCATGCCATTTGGGCTATGCAATGCCCCTGCGACTTTTCAGAGATGCATGCTGTCGATCTTTTCGGACATGGTAGGGGAGTGTTTGGAGGTCTTCAGGGATGATTTCTCGGTTTACGGCGAAGGATTCGACTCCTGTCTTGATTGCCTAGACCGAGTACTCTAGCGATGTATAGAGGTCCATTTGGTGCTATCTTGGGAGAAGAGTCACTTCATGGTGACTCAAGGGACGGTGCTTGGCCATATCATCTCCAACAGGGGCATGGAGGTTGATCCGGCCAAGGTAGATGTCATTAGAAAACTCGCACCGCCGTCCAATCTGAGGCAGTTACGGTCATTCCTGGGTCACGTCGGTTTCTACTGACGATTCATTCATGATTTCAGCATGATTGCCCGGCCGTTGACTGACCTACTGACGAAAGACACCGAGTTCCTTGTCGATGACAAGTGTCTTTCGTCCTTTGAGACTCTCAAGCAGAGCGTTATTGAGGCTCCTATTCTCCAGCTGCCTGATTGGTCTCTTCCATTTGAGATCATGACGGATGCCTCTGATTTTGTCGTAGGGGCCGTGCTGGGATAGAGGAGAGTGGAGTCCCCTTTGCTATCCACTACGCTAGCCGCACATTGGACTCCGCGTAGCGGAATTATACTGTCACAGAGAAGGAGATGCTAGCTGTAGTGTTCGCCCTAGATAAGTTCAGATCTTACATCATTGGATCTAGAGTGACCCTGTATACTGATCACACCGCCATCCGATACCTCATGGCAAAGAAGGATGCCAAGGCCAGACTGACTAGATGGATCCTTCTACTCCAGGAGTTCGACATTGAGATCAAGGATAAGCCTGGAGTCAAGAATGTGGTGGCGGATCATCTCTCATGTTTAGAGCAGCCTGAGGAGTCTGAGCATATTGATCCCATTTGTGAGACCTTCCCAGATGAGGCGATCCTTGCTATCGCCTCACTCCCGTGGTATGCCGATATTGTGAACTTTCTCGTTGCTGGGAAAGTCCCACAAGATTGGACCAGGAAGAGGCTTGAGACCTTCCTTGCGAAGGCCAAGTCCTACCACTGGGAGGATCCCATCCTTTACCACGAAGGAGGGGATAGCGTCTGGCGTCGGTGCATTCCTCAGGAGGAGCACCATAGCGTCCTCACTTACTGCCACAAGCTTGAGGCAGGAGGACACCATTCTGGGAGGAGAACGGCACAGAAAGTGCTCCAATCCGGTCTGTGGTGGCCTACCCTCTTCAAGGACTCTGATGAGTTCGTGAAGAGGTGTACTGACTGTCAGAGGATGGGCACTTGTGGACAGCGTGATATGATGCCGATGCAGCCCATTCGCTTCTGTGTGGTTTTTGACGCATGGGGCATCGATTTCATGGGTCCATTCCCTAAGTGTCAGGGATTTGAGTACATTCTGTTGACCGTAGACTATGTTAGTCGTTGGGTTGAGGATATCCCCGCCCGAGCCGCTGATGCGAGGATAATTTGCAGATTTTTGAGGAAGCACATCATCACGCGGTTCGGGGTACCTCGAGTATTGATTTCAGATGGGGGGTCTCATTTCATCAACGACCAGGTGAAGGACCTTGCTAGCGAGTTCGGCATAGACCGTCGTGTTGCTACACCATACCATCCACAGACGAATGGTCTAGCCGAGGTGTCGAACAGGGAGATCAAGACTATATTGCAGAAAGTCGTCCGCCCTGACCGAAAGGATTGGTCACAGCTTTTGGACTCAGTCTTCTGGGCATATAGGACGTCTTTCAAGACACCATTGGGCACATCTCCCTTTCGCCTCGTATATGGCAAGCCGTGCCATTTGCCTGTTGAGCTGAGACACAGGTCACTTTGGGCAGTCACTAAGATACTTATGGATCCAGATGGTGTAGGAGACCAGAGGAGGGCAGAATTAGCATCCCTAGAGGAGCTTAGAGATACCTCCTTCTCAAACAACCTACATTACAAGGCGAGAGTGAAGGAGTGGCATGATTCTCATATCAGCCACAAGCATTTTGAGCCTGGACAGAGAGTATAGCTGTTTGATGCGAGGCTTCGCCTATTTCCAGGGAAGCTACAGAGCAAGTGGAAGGGACCCTATTTGGTGAGAAAGGTACACGACAACGGTAGCATTGATATATCCGAGTTGTCTTCTGAGAGTACCTTTCGAGTGAACGGCCAGCGGCTCAAGCCATTTCTAGATCATGAGCCGCGGGTCGTTGATGTTGCCCCTATTCATTTTGCGTGAGATGTGGTCCTTTGACTCACATCTAGGGCATCTCACGCCTGATTTTCACTGATCTTCCGACCTGTATAGATCCAGATGTCCATATCATCACATTCTTTAGTCCCACATCCCCTTATTCATCCTTTGATTATGCTATACTTAGGGTGTACTTTACCCTAAGTATAGGGGGGATGTAGGACCTCTGAGTCTCCTTTTGTTTCTTTCTGCCCATGTTTTGCTGCCTATACTTAGGGATATTTTACCCTAAGTATGGGGGGGTAGACCCTGTACATTCTCCACTCGGTTTTCCCTTCGTGTACAGCCTGATAGACTTAGGATTACTTGATCCTAAGTATAGGGGGAAAAGCCGAGAGTCTCTTGATATTCATTCGTCTTTGTATATAGCCTTCCTTTTCACTTCCCTATACATAGCACGAGTTATGTATTCTTCATCGCTCTTGACTCTGAGGACATCGTTCGAGCTAAGTATAGGGGGGGTGTATATATTCCATATATACTTTAGCCATAACTCGTACTTTGTGTAAGTGTGTTAATAACTAAAAATGGCTAAAAACCCTAAAAATCACAAAAATTAAAAATTTTTCATGTACATAAACATTCTTTTATTTGCACATACAAAGCTAGTGTACAAATTATTTTTGTAAAAATGATTTCAAAAATCTTTTGTGTAAAGCTTGTGTAAATATTTTCTTATCAAAATTGTGTATATAGTACAAAATTTTTCCAAAATGTTTTGAAAATCAAAAGTTTGCAAAAATCTTGTGTAAATGTGTGTAAATACTTTTGCAAAACTTGCACTTCATGCATTCATCCATTCATGATTTCAAAACATTTTTCAAAAATTTTGCATGTTTGTAAAAATTTGTGTAAATAGCATCGTTGTACATATGTATATAGTTTTTCTGGATTATAGTTGACATTTAAACTAGCCTAGAATTAAATTGGGAAATGGAGCTTGATTAAGATCTTAATCCACCTAATTCATAAGAGGAACCTTATAGGGCTTAGGTTTAAGGCTTTTCAGGTCCATGGTGACTTAATTCTTTGAGTCCACTAGGCTATGATCACATGTCATCTTAATGAGCCTAAGTAGAGCACTTAACAACAACACATGACTCATAGGGACAATGGCTTTACTTGGACACCAGCACTTAGCACCGAGCTCTCTACGGATGAGGTGGTGAGGAGGTAGTCTTCCTTGACTTGGGGTAGCATATGAGGGTAGTACATCTAGGCGGAACCTCTCTTCTTCTTTTAGTGAAGGAAGTGCGTCTCAACTTGGTCTGGTTGACATGAGGTCTAACGACAGGAGTTGTGGGTTGCAATAAAGCTTCAAAAGAGGGATAGTCTACTGGCTCAAGAGGAAAAACTCCTTGTATATATGCTGCACATGTATATGATGTATAGATGCACTTGAAAAAAAATGCAAAAAGAAAATAACTCCAAAAAAGTGGTGGGTCTGAGAGAAAATGATAATCCCACCGGAGTATGTATATAGAGTGCAATAAGCAAAGCTTGAGATTCATGATCCACCTTATGTAGCTTACAGCAGGTAGACTTGGCTACACTGGTCAAGCTCCCAAGGATACATGGCTACACTGGCCATGGTCCATTCTCTTCTTCCTCCTCTTCTTGAGCCGGTTGAACTTGAACTTAGAAGGGAATACCCCGCTCCTCGAGGAAAGAGTGGCCAGATTGAGGTCATAGAGTTACCTTGTTGGGGAGGGTTGTCAAGTTGCCATTTCTGAGGTGGAGAGCTTATACCTCACAATTCACAGGACAAGGAAATATTCCTGGTCTTCAGGGTTTGTGATTGATGACTTGTTCTGATCTGGAGCATTGAGGAGTCTTGATTAGAGATTAGTGGAACTTAGAGGCTATTGAGTTTTAAGCTTAAGTCCAAATAAGGTTCCGACACGTTAATAATCCAAAGATCTGATTGAGCTCCATAATTCAATTTAATGAAGGAAAGTTTAATAATCAACCTTGATCCATGTACATTCTTCTCTTTTTCTTTTTCTTTCTTCTTTTCCACTTCTTTTTCAATAAGTGTTTGCTAAGGGACTAGCAAAGTTAAGTATAGGGGGGTGATGAATACTCATTCATCACTCTTTATTCTTATATTTTAGCTACAAAAACCTTTCCAAATGCATGTATATATTTGTAAATATAAATAATTACCAAAAGAATGCATGGTGTAAAAACTAATAATTAGCATGTTTTTGTGCAAAAATAAAAGAATAAAGATTAAAAAGAAAAAGAGGGAAATATTTAGAATAAATATTGAGCAACCTAACCCAAGGGAGGGCTCAGCATGGGCCTGACCGCATAAAAGCTAAAGTAGAGGGAGATAGGGGCTCATGAGTGTAAATAAATCTGTAAAAAAAATATTTTCTCTAAAAAAATAGAATAAAATGGCTTGTATATATTGTATATATTTATAATTATAAAAATCAAAACAAAAATAGAAAAATTAAAAAGAAAACAAAAACACTCCACTTGTGCATATCCACCATGTACATACAACCACTCCTATATCTATTTCACCTTATAAATAAATAAATTAAAATTCCAAAAAAAATTGTAAATATTCTATCTTTTATGGTGTAAATAAATAAAATAAAAACAACAAAAACAAAACCAAAATAAAAAGAACAAAATTAAAAACCAAAAATAATATTGTAAATATACCATGTACATAGATATATATATTTATTTATTTATTTATTTCACTATTGTATATAAATAATAAAAATAAAATAAAAATACCCTTTTATTCCTAATTTTATGCTATAAATAAATAAAATATAAAATAGGAATAAAAAGGCACAAAAATAACAAATTAAAAATCAAAAATCCAAACCCTATATTGTGTAAATACCTGTATATAGCTATATAGTGTAAATACCTTATTTTTATTTTGAAAAATTAATTAAAAATCACCAAAAAATAGAAAAAAATAAAACAAAAATATTTCATGTTTTGAGTTTTTCTTAAATCGGCCATTTGCTATTTTTAATTTAATTTCTAAATCTTTTCCAGGTGGCCCCCTCTCATTGGTCCACGGGGATGTTGACCGCCCGGTCAACTCCCCTCTGTAGACCACTTCCCACGGGTCCTGGATGCCCGACACGAGTTCTCGAATTTTTAGCGTCCAGACCCGATCGCTTCTCACCCAAACCCCGGGTCCGTTCCACTCACGACACATCCGACACCCTAGCCGGCATGCTCGCCTCGGGGTCCGCCCTCCACGCTGCCCTACCCGATCGAATCTTGCCGGACCCTTGGCAGTATAAAGCCCGAGCTCCGCCCGCCATTTTCGCATCTTTGGCTCGTCATTTCTCCACCCAGTGACCTCCATCATCCTCGCGAGAGTGACAGCTTGCCCCGGTGGTGTAGCAGCGAGGCAGAGGGTGCTCGAACCACTGATCCGGCGAGCTTGCGCCGCCGTGCTCTGCCCAGAGCAGGAGCTCGAGCCTCGGGCCATGACGACCCGCGAGGCGACGACCCAGAGCACCAGAAGCTCATCCCCAGTTGACTCGACCACCTAGGTAGCCCTATTTCCTTTTCCTGTTCTTCACTTTTTAGTTTCGCCCAAATCTCGTCGTCGCCGACCATCATCGATTCCGGCCACCCCCACCTTCCATTCGATCATCGGACCGCATCATCGCACTCTCCTTCTTCCCGTGCACGTTCTACGCCCCTCCATTCGACCCAGCTCACATAGGAGCTGGGGATTCGAGCTCCACCGTCTACCCCTCGTCGGAGCTCGACCACCACGCCTCACCGTCCACCTTCACCGCTGCTATCGAGGTCGAGGCAGTTTGCCCTCGACCCAGGAGCTCTTTGGTTACGTTTTGCAGGTCAATCGAGGGTTGTTTGAGGCTCTCCTACTTGAGCACCGGAGCTTCTCCTCCGCCGGAGTCGACAGAGATCTCCGGAGCTCCGTTGATTCATCGGAGACGTTCTATAGACGCGGGGAGCCACGCCGAAGCTTCTCCGATCATCAGCATCCCCCGCAAAGGCCCAGAGCACACGTATTGGGCCGGCAAAGTTCGCCGGCCACCTGTTCCTCCAAGACCTTCAGGCACCGTTCGATCAGCCTCGAAGCTCCAGTTTCAATCCGAGTCGTTCATCTGAGGAGCCTCTTTCACCGCACGATCCAGGAGGATCTGATCCGAGCCGTTCAATGTCGACGAAGAAGCGCCCTCCACTCTCCACCGTAGGATCTACACGTGGCACGCGCTCCGCCCTTGGATCTTAAATAAGGGGTAATTGTTCATAGGCCCCCTATTTATTTTATTTCATGATTAGTCATTTAAATACCATAGTCAGTTGTTTTATTTTTGGTACATTTGCACTTTAGACCTTATCTTTTCTATATTTGCATATATACCCCTGCCTGTAGTGTGTCACGTGCATCGACACGTGTGTTTTTGGGATATTTGCATACTTAGCCTTGTAGTTCTGGGATGTTCATGAATGAATGAATATTTTTAGATAATTGCATTTCTACCCCTGTGAGTGTGGAATTGGCGCATGTGCGTTTTATTTTTGGGTATTTTACAACAGGCCCCCTGGACTTTTAATACTTGTCATTATTTAGTCCAAGGACCTTGTTTTTATTGCAAATAGGTCCCTGAGTGCCCCAGACACGCACCTCGCGCGTGACTTCTTAGGAATTTTGCACCGGACCCCCTAGAACTCTTGGTATGTACGTACAGGTCCCTATGCACTATACCTAGGTTTTAATTTTGAATAAAATATCAAACTTACTCCGAATTCAATGAAAATTGGAAACATGGCTCCTGCCATGTTGTAAAATTTTCTAGAATTTTTGGAGACATTTTTGCTATTATTTGATATTTTTTAAAAATTCAAAAACTGCCTTTTTCTTTACTGTTTGACTTGAAAAATCACAAAAAAATATTAAAACTCATCTAAAAATTACAAAAAATTAGCTACTGTGTGTTTTGGTATGTTTGATTTTCTAACCAAATTTGGTCATTTTTCATTATATAAAACTCATAAAAATTAAAAAACACTAAAAATATCATAAAATTCTAAAAAATATTCTAAAAATCCAAAAATAATAATTGTGGTGCCTAAATTTTCCTTGTTTCTTTCTCTTTACAAGAAAATTACCTCCAGGCTTATTGGGGATTTTTAGATATTTTATCTAAGTCCTCCAAGCTTGGCTGGACAGTACCCTTGTTTTCTTGCCTTGTTTGATTTTTAGAAAATTAAATAAAAATCAGAAAAATACCAACAATTCTCTAAAAACAGTAAAAATCATAAAATACATAAAAACATTTTTATTTCAATTTTTGAGTGACTTTTGATGCACTAAATAATTGCTTGAAGTTGGTTGCGTTACTTGTTTTCTATTTTCTTAATTAATTAAAAATCCAAAAAAATTAAAAACCATTAAAAATCCACCAAAAATAGTTTCCTTTTATTTTATTTCTTTTTGAGTCTACTTCGTAGGCCGCAAGCCCATCACGTGCTCCCTGAGTCCGACCCGGGTCGCTATACCAGGCTAATCCAATAGCCAGGACCGCTATCTCTTTTATTTGATTTTGATTTGATTTTGGTGGTCTGTTTCACATTTTCTTGATTGAGCTGAGATTCTCATCGATCCGGGTCGCAACGACCCGAGTGATATTTTGACCTGATCCGGATTGATCGAATTTTGGCTCATCAATTTATAATAGAGTACTATGTATAGGTATATATACAATATTGAATTTTTAATTTTTGATTTTTAATTAATAATTTTGTGCAATTTTATTCCAATTTTATATTTTATTTATTTACAAGATAAAATTTGGAATATTTTGGTGTTTTGATTTTCTTTTTATTATTTTTTTACAAGGGTTAAATAAATAGTTATATACATTTATATACATGGTTTATATACAATGTTTCTTTTGATTTTTATTTTTGTTCTTTTTATTTTATTTTTGTTTTAATGGTTTTTATTTTATTTATTTACACCACGAAGTATAGAATATGTACACTTTTTTATGAGATTTTAATTTATTTATTTATAGGGATAAATAAATAGCTATGTGGTCTTATGTACATGGTGGATATATACAAGGAAGGGTATTTTTATTTTCTTTTTAATTTTCTTATTTTTATTTTGATTTTGTATTTACAAATATTTACAAATAAATACTACCCATTTTTATTTTTATTTTAGAGGAAAATATTTTATTTATTCTATTTACAGGTAAATGTATAAAGGTGAGCTTCCTTATCTCTCTCTACTTGGGCTTTTATGCGGTCAGGCCCATGCTGAGCCCTCCCTTGGGATTAGGTCGCTCAATATTTATTCTAAATATCTCCCTCTTTTTCTTTTATTTCTTTATTCTTTTATTTTTGCACAAAAACGTGCTAATTATTTATTTTTACACAATGCATGTAATTTGCTAATTATTAATATTTACAGATATCTACATGTATTTGCAAAGGTTTTTGTAGCTAAAATACAAGAATAAAGAGTGATGAATGGGTATTCATCAGCACGCCAGCCCCTTAACCACTAGCGCCACGCGTCATCATTCGGACCGTCCGATCTCGGCCGATCGGACGGCCCCTGCTCATCTTCTACCTCCGACCACTTTCCCAATCTAGGAAGCTATGCATCCTCCGTTGATTTCGAACCGACGATCTCGCATCCACCTCCTCCGAATCAATCATTTCCGGCTGCCACATATCTCCAAATCTATCAATCATCACGCCCTTCCATCTTCACACGATCCGATCGTCCCCAAATCCCTCGTCCAATCCACAAAATCCGCGACCTTCGATCGACCTCCTCGCCTATAAAAGATAACCACCGCTGCCCCAGAGGCTTTCATCCGCCAATAACACCATGCCGAGCTCGGTGATGACAGCACCAGGGCTCGCCATCGACGAGATCCGAGCTCCAGCTCGTTGCAGGTCCACGACGAACTACCCCTGACGACCTGCTGAAGTTCCGGCCACTCCCAATGCCGTCAAGCCAACTACTCCATCAACTCTGCCTACTCCACCGACTTCAACTACTCTCCATCGACACCCACCGCCTTCGACCTCGCCTTCATCGACGCCTCCGGTCAACCCCATCGCCAACAACGCTTCACTGCATCGCCAACATCGACAACCACCGCGAGGATCGTCTCCACCAATGCCGCACCGGTCCTCCACCTTAGTCGCCAACCACAACATCTACACCGCCAACCGCCAGAAGCTCAGGCCTCGACCACTCTGCTCCTCCACTCACCGCTGGCCGGGCCTAAGCACGAGGCCCCCTCTCTGCGTGCAATGCATGTGACGGTGGGGGGAACTTTGCACCGACACCCCTTGATGTTGACTAATTTACAGCCCAGACCTCCAACCTGGGGTCACGTGCTATGCACATGACCGCTGGGGCAAATTGCTAATCCAGCGCTGGACCTTCTCCTTATTACGTCCAAGTCAGGGTCATGAGCTTGGCACGTGACCACTGATTAATTTGCAAGGAGATCCCTAGGAGTTCCTCTGAATTGCGCACCAGCTCTCGCCGACCAGAGGACAGGTGCCACGCAGTGCACCTCTGGAAATTTTGCAGAGATCCCCCCAGGATAGCGGTAATTACACTTAGGTCCCCCACTGCATTTCTTTATATTTATTTTATTTATTGTATTGCAATTATAAACATGTGTTCCCCTGTATTTTCTTACTCTTCTTTGCATCATTTTATTTACCAAAAATTGGCATTTTGTTCCTCATTTAATTCTCTACATTTTGACATATTGTGGACATTTTTGGGAACGATGGTTAATTAATAATTAATTGTTTTTTGAAAATTTGCATATTTTTCTTAGTTTGTGCTCTTAAATTTGCCATTGATTATTCGTTGCTCTAAAAATTCCCGAAAAATCACATATTGTAGAATTAATTTTACTTAACATTGTGCCAAAAAAAATTGCATTTTCATGCATAGTTTGTCCTGTAAAAATCATTTTGCATATTTCAGCATTTGATTTTTAATAGGTATTGAAACTAGTATTTTTCAAGTTTAGGACTTTTCTGAGGTCCATTACTTAGTGATAGATCTTAAATAATTTTGTTTGTTGAAAATAATTAGGACTAATATTTATTATAATTAAATTATGAAATTCATTTTGTTTGTAATTAAAAATTCATAAAAAATTCATATTGCATCCAAAAATTCCAAAAAAAATAAAGTGCATTCATTTCATCTTAGTTTGCATCATGGTCAAGTTTCATATTTTTCAGACATTTTGATCAAATTTTATATTTTAGTCTTTAAAATAGGCAAAACTTACATTCTGCATCCTTTATTGCTCTAAAAATTCCAAAAAAAAAGACCGCCTCGAAAACTGCACACGATTTTTTATAGTCATAATTATAGGTTGTTCCTTTACCTCCTTGTGTTCGACCTTGGGACTTGCCCAAGTAAAATAAACATAAAACCACATTCATTAAAATTAACGAATATATTGTGTGGTTATTTTCTTGATCGATTCTGATTGCCGCCTACAACGAACGATTAATCATTAATTTTTACGCACGATCATAAAATATAACATCATCTCTTTAACACGATGATATCAGACTCGTCAGATGGCACCGTTGCCGGGGAGGTAAACGGCTTAGTTTTGTGTTTTAAAAATTTCGTTCGGTTTTCCACATTCGGGTAGTCTGAGCCCCGAAGCTTTCATTATAAATTTCATTTTAGTTTTCCTGCATTTATTTCTCTTATTTTCTTTTTGATTTTTTTGAGTCACTCTCTTACATAAATCTCTTTTATTTTTCTTGCGAGGTACCCGGCGTACGTGGAGCGGTTTTTCAAGAAACCGAAGCAGCTTCATCGACTTCCGAAAAGCTGCAATTAATTTAAGATCGAGTCGAGTCGTGAGAGAGCGTAGAGTCTAAGATTTTAATTTCTGCAATTTTAGTTCTGTAATTAATTGCCCATTTATAGCGGTGTCCGTTTGGACTCTCGCGTGTGCAAAAAGACCCTTAAACTTTTTATGTGGTGTGTCGTGGCATGTTTCACTCTCCAGTGAGGGTAGGGCCCGACTTGAGTGGCGATTAGGATAGACCTGCACATACGACTCTCAAAGCATTTTTAATTTTTGATTGTTCTTGTAGACATTAAGCCACACTTCACTATTAATTGAGACGCACATTAGATCGTTCAATTTAGCCAAATTCAACTCAATTCTTCCCCGCTAATAGAACTTTCTGCTTATGTACGGTTTTTCATCAGCTTGCATTTCATATAAATAAAATTTTCAATTCCTGTATTGCATCCCACATGAAGATTGCGAGAATTCACTGTAAGCCTTCTAACTGATCATACATCATTGTTTTCACGTGCATCGGCTTTTTCCCGAACTCCTCCCTCTTGGTTTTGTCACATAAATTTTAAAGGAAATTGGGACTAGACGGTAGATGTATATTTGTGCTCATTTAAATTCTTCAGTGATCACCTAATTAAAATTGAGACTGCTAAATATAGCCGATCAAAATAACCCATAAAATCAAGAATTTTTGCGGGAGAGCAACCCCGACCTTGGATGCTTTTATTTTTCTGAGTGAGCGAGAGACGACACTTAAGGCTAGAGCCCAAAATCGGATTTTCATATTGACTATTGATTCTACCAAAACGATTAGCTACTTCTCAGTGAGGATCTACGGGTAGCCGGTAAACGGTACAGATTTCCTTAGCAGAGTGGGTGGTTTAGAAGACACTACGTAAGGCTCCATCCTCAAGTAACGGGTAGCCGTTCTACGGTCCGTACTTACTCCCATACTGGATGAAAGTAGGTGCAACTAGTCGTAAGAATTCGGTCCAGTCATTACAAAAATTTCGGCACCTAACAGCTCGCTAAATTTTTTCCAAGATTGTCTTATCACCAATTAAAATTGAAAAGATAATAGCCGAACTCTTATGGCTTCATTGTGTGTGTTGGTGAACTTGAGGCTTGATTTGTATTTGCATTGGTGTGCGTGAACCGATATCGAAGATCAAAAGCCGCACATTTGATAAAATTTCCTTTGACTATCTCGTGCAACCATATCTCTTCTTTTCTTGATCTAAACATCATCATGGAACTTTTTCTAGATCATAAAAATCAATTCATCTCAAACAGACCCGACCCCTCATTCCTTTCAGCTCTTTAAAAAATGGCCGAACAATTATCCGAGAATCCATCAGTGCTATACTATGAGAATGAATTTGTATCGGTTAGACCCAAAACACCTCTTCCAACTTCAACAAGAGACTCTCAAACACCAACACTCTCTACAAACCCGATCTGCTTCATGAATGACAACCCTCTATTTTCAGACCAGACAAACCAACAACCGACTGTGGTCTCTACTTCTTCATGCATCAATCCACTCTACTTCGATCATACAATTCATCCTTCATATTCGGTAAATGTCAATCCATCATTCCTAGGAGATGATAACCACATGATCAAATTAAACACTTCTTCACCTCTTCCATCGACCCTACCCTGGAACACCAATGAACAATCATCATCTTGGATTGACCATGACAAACCCCTCTTCAGACATGATACTCATACAGAGGATTGGACAGACCACATAGAAACACATCAACCATGTATGTTGACTCCACAATATCAAGGTCCGACCACTCATAATCAAAGGATTAAACTCTACTTGGACCAACTCTGCATACTTAGACCATATGAGCAGCCGCCTTCCATAATTATTGAGGAGATATTTTCAGAAAATGATGATCATATATCGGATATTTCAAGAGACTCCTCTCCTAGAACATATAGGAAAATGGAATAGGGAATTCAATTACAAAAACACACCCCAACTGCTCCCATGATTGGTCATGAAAAGATTTTGGAGGATATTTTGAGGATGAATAAGAAATTTGATTTAATGGAGGATAGATTTCAAGAATTTGCCGATCGATTAGTTTCAATATTTGGTAGCTCGGATATAAAAATTAATGAGGAAATGATTGGATCTAAGTTTGAAAATTTTGAGGATATTCAGGAATCTAGGGACGATTCTAATAGTGCCACTTCTGCATATTATTCCTCTAGAAATGACTATGCCTCTGACTCCCACTCTGAACATCAGAACCCCTTCTCATCTGAGGAGTACACCACATCACCACACCACACAGAAAATACCAAAAAAATTGGAATATTCGAAGATCACAAAAAAGTCGAAAATCTCGAAAAAATCATAAAAATTGAAACTGAAGAAGATCTGAAGAATTTAGATCCTGTTGTGCGGGAAGCACTAGAAAAGAAACTGATTTTTGAACTTCCCTTTCTGCAGGCCATTGAACACTTCCCCGACCTTAAAAGATTTGTAATGGACAAATTAATTATGAAAAAGTCAGGCAGGATTAGAACAAAGACTGAAAGACATATACTGTCTATGGCCTCCTCCTTGGTGTTGAGGAGAAAAACCAAGAGCCGCATAGTGAAGCAGTTGCCCAGATTTGACTGTAAAATCAAAGACACGATTTCACTCATGCTCAAATTGATGACGATTCACTAATCAATATCCTCCTGACCTCTGTATTTCACGAACTCAAACTCGGATCGATTCGGAAGATACGAGAGATTATTCAATTGGCTGACCGATCAATAAAGCGGCTGAGAGGAATCATTTCTGTCATCAAGAAATTCTAAGGTGCTCCGCTCAAAGTAGAATTCACGATCATTGATATTGAGCATCAAGGATAATTCACCCAGTCTCCAATTATTCTAGGAAAGTCATTCTTGGCATTGGCTAAGGCAATTATTGATTGTGAGACTCGGGAAATCAATTTCACAACATTGGAAGCACTTAGATTTGACCATGTTTTTGAGGAACCACGATCTTCTAAGGCAACCCACAAAGTCCCCAACAACCGTAACCATGAAATGGTAGAAGATCCCTACCCCATTGCTACACCTGAGATAGCGGTTGTTGATGAGACTATTGGTTTAGAGAATCTCCCCCCTGCTCCTCTCACCATGGAGAATAGAGTATATGAATCATATGATCCGGAGACATATGCATGGGCACACCCTGGGTCAACCTATTCTAACTTCATGGATTACATCAAATCGACACACGAATGCTCCAACATCGAATCAATTTAGAACGAACATGTAGAAACTCTCCTCAGAATTTCAATTCCCACGGATCTCAAAATAGACAAATCCTTCTTCTATGATCCTGAGACATATGCATGGTCGCACCCTAGAGCAACTTTCTCTGAATATCTTGACCAAATCATCCCAAATCGAGAGTGCACCAACATTCAGAAGACTAAGAACAAACACGCAGGATGAACACCGACCAAGGAGAAGAATTCCAATGGCTATTCATCTGGATACTCAAGTGAACCGACAACTTCACGAAACAAGAAAAAGAGAGTCACCTTTGACCTTTCAGAAGAGGAATCGTATGATGATCCCTCATCAGGTCCTGAAAAGGTAATCTACATGAGTGAAGTGTGTTCGGCAGCTCTAAAGCCATATCTTCGCAAGGATCCAAAATTCGACTCTCGTTGGACAACTCCCGTTCCTAACTACTATTCAACCAAAGCTGATCCTCCTGTCCTCTACAAGTACACTGGAATTATTTCTTATGAGCTGACTGAGATCGGTGCTTCTGAGTATTCATCTGAGGACAAACCGCTTGATCCCAAGAAGGAACGAATTCTGAGGAAACAATTGAGGAAACAAAAAGAACAGAATATTTGGAGTATGTCCACTTTCAAATACTATTCCTCTGAGGATAACTCTGATGATGGTTACCTTTCAACTGACTCAAATGTTTCATCTATTATCCATCATGATTTTTCTGAGGATGATAGTGATAATAGTTGGGAATCATATGCTTCATCTCTGTCTCGTTATACCGATATCCCATCAAAGGCTCACAAAAAGATCAGCCGAAAACCGCCTTAATCATCGGCTACCCACCCTCCCTCCCGACCACATCGGTCTCCAGCATCTTCCTCTACTTAGGCCAAGGCCTAAGTATGGGGGGGACCGATGCCATCTATATATACCATCCTGCTCCTATCTCCCGATCGCTCCACTTCCACATTTCTTCCATACTTAGGCTGACCAGAGCCTAAGTATAGGGGGAACCGACGCCCACCTGTATATACTTTCCTCATTCACATACCCCGTCCGCTTCATTTTTCCGCTCTTCTTCTATACTTAGACTGTTCACAGTCTAAGAATGGGGGGGGCGGTCCTGTATATCTTATTCTTTTCCTTTTTCACTCTCTTACGCTTTGCCCGAGCTATGTCTTCTTTATGCTTCTTGTGCTTTTAGGACACAACACTCGCTAAGTATAGGGGGGTCTGTATATATACTTCGTATATATTTTACCCATATCTCGTACTTTCACGTAAGTCTATATGTATTTACAGGGTGGGTATTTGTTCAAAAAAACAAAAAAAACAACAAAAAAACAAAAGAAAAGAAAAAGAAAAAGAGTTTTGCTACTGTGCCCAAAATTTTTGAAAAATGACTTCTTATTCATTTTTTGCAAAAAAAACCCTTGCATAAAAAATCCACAAAAAGAAAAAAATGTGCCTGCATTTCACATATCTGCACTTCATCCAGCATCACATCTGTGAAAATTCATTAGGTCTGAACCGAGTTATGAGCCGAAATCGAGAGTGGTCTGGACTTGTCCTTAATCCACCTAATTTTCAGAGGAACTTCACCGAGAAATAGGATTTTAGAAGCTTCAGGTCTTTGACTTAATTCTTTGAGTTCCACATGACAATGTGCAGTGTTTGACTCTTAGTATCTAACCTGGTCTCTTCATTTTGGGTACAATTCTGGAATAGGGAATTAATTTGTACTCTCGCACTATGCACTTAGCTCAACTCAGACAGGATGTTGGAAGACTGTGTGAGTTTCTTTTATGGTAGCGTGGAAATCTAAAGACCGGAGTACGGGTTGAAATAAAGTTTCGGAAAAGGGATGGACGGCTGGGCACAATTTTTTCTAAGACCCCAAAAAATTTACGGAAACAAAAGGATTCTATACCCGTAGGGGAACAACAAGATCCAAGCAGAACCACCAAAAATTCCAAATACAAAGAAGCAATTACCAATTAAAATCTGACAAAAAACGTCCAAGCTTCAAAAACATGTAGATCTTGGTGGAGACTCGGCTACACTGGCCATCTTCACAAGGAGAGGTGACTACACTGGCCACCCTCCAATTCTTTTCCCCTTCTTCTAACTTCTCTCCATAATTCGATTGTGAACACAACGCGACAGACCTTAGAAGGAAATACCTCACTCCCCGAGGACAAGTTACTAGAGAGGAGAGGAGCATGGTAGTCCAGCATTCTGGATGGGAAGAGCTAAAACCTTTCACACACATGAGTCGGTTGTCCAATGTTCATAGGGTATACTTTGGGAAGAGGATTGATCTAAGATGACTTCTGAGCCGAAACTGTGACAATGATGTGTAGAACTTGAGGGCTGTTGATTTTAAAATCCTAAGTCTCACGGATGTTCTTCCGCATTAATAATCCAAAGGTCGAGTCTAGTTTCATTTTCACCTTCAGCTCAGGGTCTTGGTATGGAACCCAAACTCATTTCACCTCATGTCATTTCTTTTTGATGCTTAGGGATGAGCATGGTTTAAGTATAGGGGGATGATGAATCTCGGATTCATCACTCTAAATCTCATTTATTAAGCTCAAAACCCTCAAAATCAACAGCATTTCTGCATCTATTCTGCATAATTAGCATTCATGCATGTTTTAATAAGAATTGCATTTTAGCATTAATTTCTGCACAAAATAAGAAGCCAAAAATCCAAGCCAAAAGTGACCCGTAAATAGCCTAACTTACCTGATTTTTACCTCATTCATGCTAACTCCGAATGACATAAAACCACCTCCACTGTGTACATATCACTAACAAGAATAAATGAAAAATACAAAAAAATCACTAACCCAAATAAGTGGACCAAAAACCCAAATCCTAGTTTCAGGATTTCCGAACTAAAAACCCCATATCTTCCCCATCCAGTGTCCGTTTTAATCCTACTCATGTTTAAACAAATGTACATTCAATTATCTTCAAAACAAGACTATGTTCAAAGGAATCGGAGCTCATATGTGAAGGTTGGGTTTTGGGCCTCTTTTCTACATTTTGTATTTTATCGGTTTTTGACCTGATATTTTATGTACATCTTTTATCTATTAATAAAAATCCAAAAAATAAATTAATGTGTAATTATTTATCTTGGTTTTTTCCATATTTTTCTGGATTTTTATCTGGTTTAAAAATAACATAAAAATTACAAAACCCAAAAATCAAGGTATTCTATGTACATGGGATACCGCAAAAAATTCACTTTGTGCATTTGATCGATTTTGGTTTTAGTGTGTTCATGAAAGTTGTAGATCTCATCGAGACGAGCAATTTTTGTGAGAAATTTCTTCGATTCGAGGCCATTTGCTATTTATTATTAATTTTACAAAGTATTTATCTGCGGATTTTTCTGGTGCTGACACGTGGCGCTCCTGGAGCCACCACGTGTCAGCTATTTTTGAGGTTTTTATATATCGTTTTTATAAAAAAAAATTAAAGATCGCACACGTGCGAGGTACGTGCCACCCAGGCACGTGCCAAGCACGTGCGGTGCGCCAGCCCCTTAACCACTAGCGCCACGCGTCATCATTCGGGTCGTCCGATCTCGGCCGATCGGACGGCCCCTGCTCATCTTCTACCTCCGGCCACTTTCCCAACCTGGGAAGCTCCACATCCTCCGTTGATTTCACGCCTGCAATCTCTCATCCACCTCCTCCGAATCAATCATTTCCGGCCGCCGCATCTCTTCAAATCTATCAATCATCACGCCCTTCCATCTTCACACGATCCGATCGTCCCCAAATCCCTCGTCCAATCCACGAAATCCGTGACCTTTGATCGACCTCCTTTCCTATAAAAGATAACCACTGCCACCCCAAAGGCTTTCATCCGCAGATAACACCAGGCCGAGCTCGGTGGTGACAGCACCAGGGCTCGCCATCGACGAGATCGAAGCTCCGGCTCGTTGCAGGTCCACGGTGAACCACCCCCGACGACTTGTTGAAGCTCCGGCCACTCCCAACGTTGTCGATCCAACTACTTCATCAACTCCGCCTACTCCACTGACTTCAACTACTCTCCATCGACAACCACCGCCTTCAACCTCGCCTTCACCGATGACTCCGGTCAACCCCATCGCCAACAACGCTTCGCTGCATCGCCAACATCGACAACCACAGTGACGATCCTCTTCACCAATGCCGCACCGGTCCTCCACCTTTGTCGCCGACCACAACATCTGCACCGCTAACCGCCAGAAGCTCCGGCCCCGACCACTCTACTCCTCCGCTCTACACCGATCGGGCCTAAGCCCGAGGCCCCCTCCCTACATGCGATACACGTGACGGTGGGGGGAACTTTGCACCAACACCCCTTGATGATGACTAATTTGCGGCCCAGTCCTCCACCCCGGGGTCACGTGCTATGCACATGACCGCTGGGGCAAATTGTTGATCTAGCCCCAGACCTCCTCCTTATTACGTCCAAGGCGGGGTCACCTGTTTGGCACGTAACCACTGATTAATTTGCAAGAGATCCCCAGGAGTTCCTCTGAATTGCACACCAGCCCCTGCTGACCACCCTTTGGAAATTTTGTAGAGAATCCCCCTTGGATAGCGGTAATTACACTTAGGTCCCCCACTACATTTCTTTATATTTATTTTATTTATTGTATTGCAATTATACCCTTGTGTTCCCCTGTATTTTCTGACTCTTCTTTGCATCATTTTATTTATCAAAAATTGGCATTTTGTTCCTCATTTAATTCTCTACATTTTGACATATTGTGGACATTTTTTGGATCGATGGTAAATTAATAATTAATTTTTTTGTGGAAATTTACATATTTTGCCCCGTTTATGCTCTTAAATTTACCATTGATTAAAAATTCTCGAAAAATCACATATTGTAGAATTAATTTTACTTGACATTGTGACCAAAAAGAATTGCATTTTCATGCATAGTTTGTCCTGTAAAAATCATTTTGCATATTTCAGTATTTAATTTTTAATTGGTATTAAAACTAGTATTTTCGAGGTTTAGGATTTTTCTGAGGTCCATTACTTAGTAATAGATCTTAGATAATTTTGTTCCTTGAAAATAATTAGGTTTAATATTTATTATAATTAAATATTGAAATTCGTTTTGTTTGCAATTAAAAATTCATAAAAAAAATTCATATTGAATCCAAATATTCCAAAAAAATACAGTGCATTCATTTCATCTTACTTTGCATCATGGTCAAGTTTCATATTTTTCGGACATCTTTGATCAAATTTTACATTTTAGTTTCTAAAATAGGCCAAAATTGCATTATGCATCCTTTATTGAATTAAAAATTCCAAAAAAAAGATCGTCTCGAAAACCACGCACGATTTTTGATAGACATAATTCTAGGTTGTTCCTTTGCCTCCTTGTGTTCGACCTTGGGACTTGCCCATGTAAAATAAACATAAAATCACATTCATTAAAATTGACAAATATATTGTGTGGTTATTTTCTTGACCGATTCCGATTGCCGCCTACAAAGAACGACTAATCATTATTTTTTACGCACGATAAAAAATACAGCATCTCTTTAACACATCGAATTTCGGACTCGTCAGTTGTGGAAGACCTAGGTAGGCATTCATACAAAGGCAAGGGCTGAGTATTTCTCCATGAAAATCAAGAGGCCCCATATTTGTGAAAAAAGTTAAACTCATCTAAATGATGCGATGTACTCAATTAGTCGGTGATTAATCAAAATGTTCAGTTGAATAAAAGTGGAAATTAGTCGACTGGTCAATCTACCAACGGACTGAGAAAATCAGTTTACTCATCAATTTGATCAGTAAATTAGTGTCTGATATAATACAAATAAGGGGTCTTTAACCGATAATGGGGGTAGGTGGGCTCCTTGTCTCATTATAAAAGTTATGTATGAGTGTGTGTGGTGTGCTTATGTATAGCTTGTGTGTGCATACATGTACATAAGTGGTACATACAAGTGTTTGGTGTAAATATAAGAACATTATACATGTAAGTACCACATGTATAAATATGTATATACATTCGAGTGGCACATCTATATTGTGTATTTTTAGTGTCATATGTTTGTCATATTTTGGTATTTTTAAAGGATATTTGGTATGTCGAATGTGAAGTGCATGTGAGTTAATGATAAAATGTGAGTAAATGCAAGCAACTACGAGATGGTTTTCATTGTATGTAATTAGATAAATGATATTTAATCATAAATTCATCGACTTAGATTATATTCATTGTAGATGATGGATCTCTAATCAACCCCAGACCGTGCAGCATGACAATTGTGATAGGTTCTTGAGACCACTACAAAAGAACTATGTAAGATGACAAAGACAGAACAATCACAATCTTTGATAAAAAGAGTGTATGGTAGTGAATCAGATGGTACATTGTTGGGTCACGTAGACATGCTCAACAGGAGGCATAGTGAGAATAAACATAGATGAATTTGCACTTGAAAGTAGTGCATCCATATAAGATATTCTTCACAAATGACTAGAAGGGATTCAATGTAATAACCACAATGGGACTATGATCTTGGGGGAGATTATTTGAAAAATAATATCTAATCCTTATTAGAGTAGTAAGTATCCTAATTAGAGTTTAACTCTAATTAGGTCTCATTGTAAGACAGGGGCGGGGGTAGGGAGGGGCAGTAGGGGCCATGCTCCCCCCCCCAAATGAGAAAATTAGTAAAAGACTCCTCAAAAGTTGATCATTTTTCCCTTTCCAGCAGCAAACATTGTCACCAATTCTATTTTCGCTGGTCCAGTCATTTTGTAAATTTCCTAGGCAACGTTTCAACTTCCACCCCCACTTCCTTGTGGTTGTAACCACTACAAACTTATTGATCTTTTGGGACGCTTAGTAGGGACGGTCGGAGTACAACCATCTCCTATAGAATCAGAGGGGACGGTCGAAGCACAACCGTCCCCTCTGGTAAGTATAAGAGACGGTCACTACTGATCGTCTCGAATAATGGACTCACTGGAGACAGTTACATAGCCACCCCTTATGGGTAGAGCTCCTGTTTGTTTCTTCTGTACCCGGGTACTTTAGGGGACGGTCATAACCATCCCTTTTACGCCACTATTGACGGCGCATATACCTAACCTTAAGGGATGGTTGCAACCGTCTCTTATAGGTAGGTATAAGGGACGGTCGCATAACCGTCGCTGAAGGCTATAATCTAGCGGGACATATAGAAATATCTGTGACCAAAGGGGACGGTTCACTTATAACCGTTCCCGATCATTATTATAGGGGTCGGTCATATGACCATCCCCGATTGTCATATATCCTCTCGGCCCGACTCCTTTCCTCATTCCGCTCAATCCTCAAATCTCCTTCTCAAACCACCGACCTCCTCTAGCCCGTTGCCGCCCCGACTTCATCCTCCTCTAGCTCACCGTCGCACCGACCTCCTCCTCCCCTAGCACCGCCTCTCGACCTCCTTCTGCCATTGAAGCCTCAGTCGCTGCCACCTTGGTCTCCTCCTCCTCTTGCCCGCCGCCCCGACATCCTCCTCCCTTGGCACCGCCGCCCGACCTCCTCTCCTCTTCTTCGGTTGTGAGTTTTTTCAACTATTTTAACTTTTAATACATTATTACTTGAAATATGTTTGCTTTTAACTTTGTTTAGATTTTTAAATTAATATCTTATTGTTTTGGAATAATGAATAGAATGTAATAAATTTGTCTATAAGCCTAATAATGTAATACATTAATTTCCATGTATATGCTTGTTTTTAACTATGGTCTTTGGGAAAGACATTAACTTAGTATCGGATGTATACATTAAATTAGCAAACATTAATATTTGAATTATACAATAACTTAGTCTTTCGATAGTGCACCAGATCAAATAGGATGTTAATATTAAAACTTTCATAGTATAGGAAAGATGGTGCACAAGAGATTCATAACAGATATTAACATTGTTATTATCTTTGGATCTTTACCTTTAGGAAATAGACAAAAGTTAGATGAACAAAAGGTTTGATGATTATCAGACATATAACAAAGGTGTTATCGGGTTCTTAGATTGGGCATTTCGGTGTGATTCACTCTATCACATTGTAGGAGGTGAAGGAGATAGGATCCATTGCCCTTGCATAAGATGCAAGAACACTCTGAGTCAAAATAGAGAAGTAGTTTATGAGCATCTGATATTAAATAGTTGTTGGCTTCATTATACGAATTGGACGTATCATGGTGAAGGAGTCATATTAGCAGAAGTCAATAATGCCCCAGTTGATAATGAAAGAGATTTGTCTGAAACAGATGATTGTAGTGGTATGTTTGAGATGTTAAACAATATTCGAGGGCAGAACGCTGATGAAAGGATGGAATCACTTCCTGATACTTTACATGAAAAGATAAAAGATGCAGAAAAGCCTATATGCTCGGGGATCAAAATGTCTCGTTTACATTTTCTTTTGGAGTTGTTTAAGATAAAAGTGAAGAATTGATGTACAACAGTACGATGACAGATGTCTTACAGTTAATTAGGATATTATTAAATAATCCTGAAGGTTTTCCAAAGGATTGGAAGAACGCTAAGTCAAGATTCCATTCACTTGGACTAAATCACGAGAAAATTGATGCATGTTCAAATAACTGCATTTTATATTGGAAGGAATATTCGAAATTAGATACATGTCCTGACTGCAAAACTAGCAGATATAAGACTATGAGTCTTGATTCGAAGGAAAAAAATGGATAAGATTTTATGGTTCTTTCCTATGATTCCCTGATTACAACGAGAATGATGATATGGCACAGTAATATTAAAAAAAGATATAACTTGTGTTAGGTGACATCCGTCAGATACCTAGGAGTGGATGAAATTTGATGAAAGATATCCATCATTCTCTGAAGAAGTAAGAAATGTAAGATTAGGTCTCGCTTCCAACGGTTTTAATCCATTCAGAAATATGAGTACGAGTTACTCTATTTGGCCTGTGATAATTGTTACATATATTCTGCCATCCTGGATGTTGATGGCATCTTCTTTTATGACGATGTCATTATTAATACCTGATGAGCCGCCCGAGCAACTAAGGTAAAGTGGCTCACTACGGTCGTTGTGACCTCAGTCACTCACGACTCAAAGCTCAACAAGAAAAATAATCAGACCACCAAATAAAGATCGAAACACGATAAAAATCGAAATAGCGGTCTCGCTACGATATTAACCTGGTATAGCACCCAGGGTCGAACTCGAGGAGCACGAGATGGCCTCACGGCCTACAAAGTAGTCTAAAAACAAAGAAAAATAAAAATAAATTATTTTTGGTGGATTTTTAATATTTTTATTTTTTTTGGAATTTTTAATTATAAAGAAAATAATAAAACAAGGAAAACAAGCAACTTTCAACAACTAATTAATTACTCTAAAAAGGTCCAAAAATTCCAACAAAAATGTTTTTATGATTTTTGTATTTGTTACTGTTTTTGGTGAATTTTTGATAATTTTCTGATTTTTATAGAATTTTCTAAAAATGAAATAAGGCAAAAACAAATGAAAACTATCCAATCAGGCTTCACATACCATTTAAAAATATCAAATGGTCTGATCAAGGCATGGAGGTATTTTTTTTGGAAAGTAGAAATAAAAGGAGAAATCAGGAAAAAGATTTATTATTTTTGGGATTTTCTACTAATTATTAGAATTTTTATTATTTTTCAGTATTTTTCAATTTTTATATTTTCTATGAATCAAAAAACGACCAAAAATGGTCAGAAAATCAAGCACACCAAATCAAACAAAATCTGAATTTTTGGTAATTTTTAAAGATGTTTTTTATTTTTTATGATTTTTAAATCTGAACAGGCAGAAATTCAAGAGTTTTTGAATTTTTAAAAATAATAAAAGGGCTCAAAAATTTTCCCAAAAATTAATGAAAATTCTACACAGTGGCAGGAGCCACGTGTCAAATTTTCACTTAATTTGGATGAACTTTGATATTTTATTTAAAACAATCAAAAGCCCACATTGCACAGGGACCTGATTGTCATAAAAGTATCTTATGGGGGCCTAAAAGGAACAAACTCAGAAATGCAGGGGGTCCTCGTGCAATTTCACCACGTTCCCCACGCGTGTGGCACGTGGGCTGGGCACTGAGGACCTATATGCAATGAAACTTAAGTCCTTGGACTTATTAGCAACGGGCGCTAAAAGTCCAGGGGCTAAGTTGTAAAAAGGCCACTATATTCGACACATGCGGAAATAAACCATTCACAGGGGCATAAGTGCCATTATCCAAAAATATATTTCATTTATTAACAAACAAAACTACATGCCACAATATGCAATTTCACCAAAAGATCACGTGACGAAGCACGTGTCCACGATACACAGGGGTAAAAATGCAATTAAAATAAACTAACAGATCCTCTATGCAATTTTACCAAAATAAAAACAACTGCATAAAATATTTACATGACTAAATGCTAAAAACTAAAAGAGACAGGGCCTAAGGGTAATTTACCCTTTTATTATCTGAGGGACTGGATGCGTGCCACGTGGATGATCGTGCGGTGGAGATGCGTTGCGGCTGAACAAAGGGTCCTCGGCTCTGATCCAACGGTAGAGGACTCTCCACGTGGAAGATCAACGGCTGAGAAACGTTGTAGCTAACCCTTCATTGGATGGACGGTCCAGATCTAGCCTCAGGGGATCGACGGTGGACTGCTGCTCCTCAAATGGACGGCTGGGATCGCAACTGGAGCACGAGGCTGAATGGACGGCTGGGAAGGATCCTGGAAGAACAGGTGGCCGGCGAACTTCGTCGGCCCGATACGCGCGCAGTGGTCCTCCTCTACTGCTTTTGAGATGCGGAATGGCTCCGCCAAGATGTCTCGCAGCTCGCGGATGCCTCCGATGAGGCTGGAGACGTCGGAGACGCTCCGGCGATGGCAGGGGCATCCACGAGCTGCGGGACATCTTGGCGGAGCCATTCCACATCTCAGGAACAGCAGAGGAGGACCACTGCGCGCGTATCGGGCCGGTGAAGGAGTTCGACTCCCAGTTCCTTGGCGAACTAGGTTGAATGGATGGGTAAAGAAGGTGCATGGGAGAAGGGCGAAGGTGAGGGTCGACTCCGATGGACGAGATAGTGACGGATATGGTCGGAATCGGTTGATGACGGCGAACGATAGATTTGGGCGTAAATGGAAATTAGCGAAAAAATAGGACTAATCACGCTTACCAGATGGTCGAGGTCGACTGGGAATGAGCTTCTGAAGCTCCTGGTCCTTGCCTCGAGGGTCGTCGATGCCCGAGGCTCGAGCGCTACTCCTGGGCGGCGCACGGCGGCGCTAGGCTGCCGGATCAATGGCCGGGACACTTCCTCCTCACTGCGACACCACCAGCCGCTAGCTGTTACTCGGGCGAAGGTAGTGGAGGTCCTAGGATGAAAATGCGGAGACAAAGATACGTGAAATGGATGCCGGAGCTGAGATTTTATTTGGCTAGGGATCCGTCTAGATGGGAGTCGGGCGACAATATTGGAGCACGGATCCCCAAAACCCACCCCAGGCGTGGATCAGGGATGAACAAGGGTCAAATGGAGCCCGAGGTTTGCGAATTTGGTGATCGGATCGAGTCGTGAAAATTCAGAGAAGTCGGGTCGGGTGACAAGATCCGCGGGCTTGTGGTCCAAGGGGGGAGTTGACCGGGGTCAACATCCCCCGTGGACCAATCAGGTGCGGCCATGCAATAAAGATTTGGAAATTAAAAATAAAATAGCAAATGGTCGAATTTTTCAAAACTCAAAACATGAAAAATATTTCTTTTATTTTAAACTATTTTTTGTGATTTTTATTTATTTTTTTGAAATAAAAATTAAATATTTACAATATAGTATAATATATATAGGTATATACAACATATAATTTTAATTTTTGATTTTTAATTTTTATTTTTGTACATTTTTATTCCAATTTTATGTTTTATTTATTTATAGAATAAAATTTGGAATATTTTGGTATTTTTATTTTATTTTTATTGTTTATTTACAAGGGTTAAATAAATAGTTATATACTCATACATGCATGGTCTATTTACAATGTTTATTTTGATTTTTATCTTTGTTCTTTTTATTTTATTTTTGTTTTTGTGATTTTTATTTTATTTATTTAAACTATGAAATATAGAGTATATACAATTTTTATGGGATTTTTATTTATTTATTTATGAGGATAAATATATATATATATATGGTTTTATGTACATGGTGAATATAGACAAGAGGGAATGAATTTTATTTCTTTTTATTTTTCTCATTTTTATTTTACTTTGATATTTACAAATATTTATAAATAAATACAAACCCATTTTATTTTTATTTAGAGGAAAATATTTTTATTTATTTACAGGTATATGTGTACACACATGAGCTTCCTTATCTCTCTCTACTTGGGTTTTTATGCGGTCAGGCCCATGCTGAGCCCTCCCTTGGAATTAGGTCGCTCAATATTTATTCTAAATATCTCCCTCTTTTTCTTTTGTTTCTTTATTCTTTTTTATGCACAAAAACATGCTAATTATTTATTTTTACACAATGCATGCCAAATGCTAATTATTATTATTTACGTATATCTACATGTGTTTGGCAAAGGTTTTGTAGCTAAAATAAAAGAATAAAGAGTGATGAATGGGTATTCATCACCCCCCTATACTTAACATTACTAGTCCCTTAGCAAACACTTATTTGAAAAAGAAGTGAAAAAGAAAAAGAAAAAAAAAAAGAAAAGAGGAAAATGCATGGATTAATGATGAGTATTAAACTTTCCTTCATTAATTTGAAATATGGAGCTCGATCAGATCTTTGGATTATTAATTTGTCGGAACCTTAGTTAGACTTAGGTTTAAAACTCAACAGCCTCTAAGATCCACTAATCTATAATCAGGACTCCTCAATAATCCAGATCAGAACAAGTCTACATACACAAACCTCGAAGACTATGAGTCTTTCCTTGTACTGTGTAAGTGGGGTAAGCTCTCCATCTCAGAAGTAGTAACTTAACAACCCTCCCAACAAGGTAACTCTATGGCCCTAGTCTGGCCACTCTTTCCTCGAGGAGCGGGGTATTCCCTTCTAAGTTCAAGTTCAACCGACTCAAGAAGAGGGGGAAGAAGAGAATGGACCATGGCCAGTGTAGCCATGTATCCTTGGGAGCTCAACCAATGTAGCTAAGTCTCCCTGCTGCAAGCTACATAAGGTGAATCCATGAGTGATCACCGTCTAACCGACTAAGGTAAAGGTATAGAAATGGTCGTTGCGACCTCAATCACTCAGACTAGTGTATCAAGAAAAATCAGACCACTCGAGCAAATAAATCAATCAAGCACAAAAGAAAGTGGCCTAGCAATGAGATTAACCTGGTATAGCACCCAAGGTCGAACACAAGGAGCACGGGTTGTCCAGAGGCCTACGAAGTAGTAAAAATAAAATAAAATAAAATACAAGGATTTTTAGTTGTTTTTTTTAATAATTTTTATATTTTTTTTGGACTTTTAATATAATGAGAAAATAAAAGAAAGCAAATAAAAGCACACTTGAGCAATTTATTTAAAGCACCAAAAATCAAGCAAAAATTCAGGAAAAATTGTTTTTATGTTTTTTAGATTTTTAAGTGTTTTTGGTGAATTTTTGGGATTTTTATAAGGTGTATTTTATTTTCTAAAAATCAAACAGTGCTAAAAAGACACGGTACTGTCCAGCCAGGCCCAAAATCCAAAAATAAAATATTTAAGGATCTCAAAGGAACCTGGAGGTAATTTTCCTGTATACTAGAGAAAACAAGGAAAATTAGGGCACCAAAATTATTGTTTTTCGGTTTTTAAATTATTTACTATAACTTTTATGAGTTTTTAGGTGTTTTTAGATTTTTAGGGTTTTTAAGCAATGAAAAATAGCCAAAATTGGCTAGAAAATCAAGAAACACAAAAAGAACAGTAACTAATTTTTTTAGAATTTTTGGGGGTGTTTTTATATTTTTTGGGATTTTTAAACCTAGACAGTAGCTAAAATAGATGTTTTTGAATTTTTTAAAAATAACAAATAAAATCAAAAATGTCCTCAAAAATTCTCAAAAATCCTACAACATGGCAGGAGCCATGTGTCAAATTTTCATCGAATTTGGAGGTGGTTTGATATTTTATTCGAAAATCAAAAGGGGGCACTGTGCACAGGGACTTAAGTGCAAATACCCGAAGATCTGGGGGTCCAGGTGCAATTTTCCCAGCAAGTCACGCGCGTGGCGCGTGCCTGGGGCACTCAGGGACCTTCTGGTAACAAAAATAAGTCCTAGGACCTTTTGGTAACTCGTACCAAAAAGTCCAGGGGCTGTTATGCAATTAACCCACTAAAAGGCGCACATGCGGAATAAAAACACTCACAGGGGCATATATGCAATTACCAAAAAGTTTCTATTCAATCATTAACCTCCAGAACTACAGGATAAGAGTTGCAAATAACCCAGACAAAGCACGTGACGAAGCACGTGGCTCACATACACAGGGGCATAAGTGCAAATATAAACAAGCACGAGGTCCAATGTGCAATTTACCCTACGTAAATAAAATGCATAAAATATTTACAGGACTGACACGTAAAACAGAAACTAAAAGGGGGCCTAAGGTAATTTACCCCTTATTACGTCGAGGGCTGGATGTGCGCCACGTAGCTGATCGGACGGTCCTGGGATGCTGACGCTTCTCTCCTTCCGCACGTGGGCCGATCGACGGCGCAGAACGAGACACGTGGAGGATCTAACGGTGCTCAGGTGCTGGTGCCTCTCCCTCTGCGCTAACGGTCCAGATCTACCCTCGAAAGGATCGGACGGTGGCTGCTCCTTGATGAATGGACGGCGATGATTGGAACTGGAGCTCTGAGGACGATCGGACGGTGGTGGCGGATACTGGAAGAACACTCAGCCGGCGAGCTTCGCCGGCCTCGTGCGCGTACTGTGGTCCTCCTCAGCTGCCTCCGAAGATCGGAGAAGGTCGGCGATGTCGTCCCGCAGCTGGTGGTGGCCTCCGATGGCCCAGCCGAGCCCTGGAGGGGCTCCGGCGAGGTCGACGGAGGGGAGCTCCTGGCCTGGATGTGAGGGGGCCTCAGATGGCCTCCTCTTGACCTGCAAAATAGCCCAGAAGCTTCGCGGGTCGAGGGCAAAGTGCCTCGACCCGATGAAGCGGCGTGAAGGTGAACTGTGGGTCGGGGCGAGCGAGCTCCGGCGAGCGGAGGATGGTGGAGCTCGAACCCCAGCTCCTGTGCGAGCTGGGTTGAATGAATGGGCGAAGAATGTGCGCGGAGGGATGGCGATGGTGACTGGGTGTTCCGATGATCGAAAAGGTACACGATATGGCCGGAATCAACGGAATACGTCGGGGCTACGAATTGGGGGAAACTAGAAATTACGCTAAATAGGCGAGCTAGGATGCTACCTGGGTGGAGTGGAAGGCTGTGCTGAAGCTTAGGCATCTCCTGGTCGTTGCCTCGAAGGTCGCCAAGGCCTGAGGCTCGAGCTCCTGCACTGGGCGGAGCACAGCGGCGCAACGTCGCCGGATCAGTGGTCCGGCCACCTCCTCCTCGCTGCGACAAGGGCAATCACGAGCTGTCACCTCGGGGATCGCTATGGAGGTCACGGGAGTGAGAGTGGAGAGCCAAAGATGGAAATAAAGTGCGGCGGAGCTCAGGTTATATACCACTAGGGGTCCGGCTAGATGGGAGTCGGGTGTGAAGCTCGGAGCGCGGATCCCCATGCAAACCTCCGGGCGTGGATCAGGGAAGATCAGGCTCGGATTAGCGCCCGGGGTTAGCGGATTCGGGAGTCGGATCAAGCGGGTACAAATTCGAGAAGTCGGGTCCAAATGCAGATCCGCAATCCTGTGGTCCAAGGGGGGAGTTGACCGGGGGGTCAACATCCCCCGTGGACCAATCGGAGAAGGCCACGTCATAAATGTTTTAAAAATTCAAAATAAAATAGGAAATGGCCGATTTATTAAAAACTCAAAACATGAAATATTTTTGTTTTAATTTTTCTATTTTTTGGTGATTTTTAATTAATTTTTGGAAATAAAAATAAGGTATTCACATAGTATAGCTATACATAGGTATATATACAATATAGGGTTCTTAATTTTGATTTTTAATTAGTTATTATTTTTATTCCTATTTTATATTTTATTTATTTATAGAATAAAATAAGGAATAAAAGGCTATTTTTATTTTATTTTTATTATTTATATACATAGGTAGAATAAATAGTTATATACATCTATATACATGTCATATACAATATATTTTTGTATTTTTTTTTAATTTTTGTTATTTTTATTTGATTTTTGTTTTAATTCTTTTTATTTATTTTATTTACAATATATAACGTAGAATATTTACAAAAAGTTCTGCAAATAATTTTGTTTATTTATAAGGTTAAATAAATAAATAAAGAAGGTGGTCTATGCACATGGTGAAGGGATATTTTTGGTCTTTTTGATTTTTAAATTTTATTAGTATTTTCTAAATATATACACAATATATGCAAGCATATTTTTGGGTGAGGAAAATATAATTTTTATTTATTTACAAAAATATATACACATAAGCCCCTATCTCCCTCTACTTGGCTTTTATGCGGTCAGGCCCATGCTGAGCCCTCCCTTGGGTTAGGTTGCTCAATATTTATTCTAAATATTTCCCTCTTTTTTCTTTTTAATCTTTATTCTTTTATTTTTGCACAAAAACATGCTAATTATAAGTATTTACAAACATGCATGCTTTTGCTAATTATTCCTATTTACACATATCTACATGCATTTGCATAGGTTTTTGTAGCTAAAATATAAGAATAAAGAGTGATGAATGGGTATTCATCACCCTCCTATACTATACTTTGCTAGTCCCTTAGCAAACACTTATTTGAAAAAGAAGTGAAAAAGAAAGAAAGAAAAAGAAAAAGAGAATGTACATGGATCAAGGTTGATTATTAAACTTGCCTTTATTAAATTGAGGTATGGAGCTCAATCAGATCTTTGGATTATTAATGTGTCGGAACCTTATTTAGACTTAAGCTTAAAACCTAACAGCCTCTAAGTTCCACCAATCTATAACCAAGACTCCTCAATGCTCCAGATCAGAACAAGTCATCAATCACAAACCCTGAAGACCATGAATCTTTTCTTGTCCTGTGAAAGTGAGGTCTAAGCTCTCCACTTCAGAAATGGCAACTTGACAACCCTCCCCAACAAGGTAACTCTATGACCTCAATCTGGCCACTCTTTCCTCGAGGAGCGGGGTATTCCCTTCTAAGTTCAAGTACATCCGGCTCAAGAAGAGGGGGAAGAAGAGAATGGGTCAAGGCCAGTGTAGCCAAGTACCCCTTGGGAGCTTGACCAGTGTAGCCAAGTCTCCCTGCTGCAAGCTACAACAGATGGATCATGAAACCAAGCTTTGCTTATTGCACTTATATACGTACTCCGGTGGGATTATCATTTTCTCTCAGACCCACCACTTTTTTGGAGTTCTTTTCTTTTTGCACATTTTTTTTTCGAGTGCATCTATACAACATGTACATGTGCAGCATATATACAAGGAGTTTTTCCTCTTGAGCCAGTAGACTATCCCTCTTTTGAAGCTTTATTGCAACCCACAACTCCCGTCGTTAGACCTCATGGCAACCAGATCAAGTTGAGACGCACTTCCTTCACTATAAGAAGAAGAGAGGTTCCGCCTAGAAGTACTACCCTCATATGCTACCCCAAGTCAAGGAAGACTGCCTCCTCACCACCTCATCCGTAGAGAGCTCGGTGCATAGTGCGGTTGTCCAAGTAAAGCCATAATCTATATGAGTCATGTGTTGTTGTTAAGTGCTCTACTTAGGCTCATTGAGATGACATGTGATCATAGCCTAGTGGACTCAAAGAATTAAGTCACCATGGACCTGAAAAGCCTTAAACCTAATCCCTATAAGGTTCCTCTTAGAATTAGGTGGATTAAGATCTTAATCAAGCTCCATTTCTCAATTTGATTCCAGGCTAGTTTAAATGTCAACTATCATCCAAGAAAAACTATATACATATGTACAAAAAGATGCATATTTACACAATATTTACAATCATGCAAAATTTTTGAAAAATGTTTTGAAATCATGAATGATGATGCATGAAGTGCAAGTTTTGCAAAAAGATTTTTACACACATTTACACGAGATTTTTGCAAACTTTTGATTTTCAAAACATTTTGGAAAAATTTTGTACTATATACATAATTTTGATACCAAAATATTTACACAAGCTTTACACACAAAAGATTTTTGAAATCTTTTTTTACAAAAATAATTTGTACACTAGCTATGTATGTGCAAATAAAAGAAGATTATGTACATGAAAATTTTTAATTTTTGTGGTTTTTAGCCATTTTTATTTATTAACACACTCACACAAAGTACGAGTTATGGCTAAAGTATATATGAAATATATACACACCCCCCTATACTTAGCTCGAACGATGTCCTCAGAGTCAAGAGCGATGAAGAAGACATAACTCGTGCTATGTATAGGGAAGTGAAAAGGAAGGCTATACAAAAGAGAATGAAAAGTGAAGAGGATCTCGGGTCTTCCCCCTATACTTAGGATCAAGTAATCCTAAGTATAGCAGGCTGTCCACGAAGGAAAAACCGAGTAGAGAATGTACAGGGTCTATCCCCCCTATACTTAGGGTGAAATGCCCCTAAGTATAGGCAGCAAAACAGGGGTAGACAGAAACAAAAGAAATACCCGAAATGTCTCACATCCCCCCTATACTTAGGGTAAAGTGCACCCTAAGTATAGCATAATCACAAGATGGAGAAAGGGATGTGGGACTAAAGAATGTGGTGATATGGACATCTGGATCTATTTACAGCGGGAGATCAGTAAAGCTCAGGCGTGAGATGCGTTAGATGTGAGTCAAAGACCACATCTCACGCAAAATGAATAGGGGCAATATCAACGACCCGCGGCTCATGATCTAGAAATGGTTTGAGCCGCTGGCCGTTCACTCGGAAGGTACTCTCAGAAGACAACTCAGATATGTCGATGCTACCGTTGTCGTGTACCTTCCGAACCAGATAAGGTCCTTTCCATTTGCTCTGTAGCTTCCCTGGAAATAATCTAAGCCTCGCATCAAACAGCCATACTCTCTGTCCAATCTCAAAATGTTTGTGGCTGATATGAGAATCATGCCACTCCTTGACTTTCTCCTTATAATGTAGGCTGCTTGAGAACGCTGCATCTCTAAGCTCCTCCAGGGCAGCTAGCTCTGCCCTCCTCTGGTCTCCTATACCATCTGAATCCATAAGTATGTCTGTGACTGCCCAAAGTGACTTGTGCCTCAGCTCAACAGGTAAATGGCATGGCTTGCCATATACGAGGCGAAAGGGAGATGTGCCCAAAGGTGTCTTGAAAGACGTCCTATATGCCCACAAGACCGAGTCCAAAAGCTGTGACCAATCCTTTCGGTCAGGGCGGACGACTTTCTGCAGAATAGTCTTGATCTCCCTATTCGACACTTCGGCTAGACCATTCGTCTGTGGATGGTACGGTGTAGCAACACGATGATCTATGCCGAACTCGCTAGCAAGTGCCTTCACCTGGTCGTTGATGAAGTGAGATCCCCCATCAGAAATGAGAACTCGTGGAACCCCGAACCGCGTGATGATATGTTTCCTCAAAAATCTGTAAACTGTCCTCGCATCAGCGGCTCGGGCGGGGATAGCCTCCACCCAACGACTCACATAATCCACGGCCAACAGAATGTACTCAAATCCCTGACTCTTAGGGAATGGACCCATGAAATCGATGCCCCATGCGTCAAAAACCTCACAGAAGTGAATGGGCTGCATCGGCATCATATCATGTTGTCCACAAGTGCCCATCCTCTGACAGTCAGTACACTTCTTCACGAACTCATCTGAGTCCTTGAAGAGGGTAGGCCACCACAAGCCGGATTGGAGCACTTTCTGTGCCGTTCTCCTCCCAGAATGATGTCCTCCTGCCTCAAGCTTGTGGCAGTAAGTGAGGACACTATGGTGTTCCTCCTGAGGAATACACCGACGCCAGACGCTATCCCCTCCTTCGTGGTAAAGGATGGGATCCTCACAATGGTAAGACTTGGCCTTCGCTAGGAAGGTCTCAAGCCTCTGCCTGGGCCAATCTTGTGGTACCTTCCCAGCAACGAGAAAGTTCACAATATCGGCGTACCATGGGAGTGAGGCGATAGCAAGGATCGCCTCATCTGGGAAGGTATCTCTAATAGGATCAATCTGCTCAGACTCCTCAGGCTACTCTAATCGGGAGAGATGATCCGCCACCACATTTTTGACTCCAGGCTTATCCTTAATCTCAATGTCGAACTCCTGGAGTAGAAGGATCCATCTAGTCAGTCTGGCCTTGGCATCCTTCTTTGCCATGAGGTACCTGATGGCGGTGTGATCTGTAAAAAAAGTCACTCTAGATCCGATGATATATGATCTGAACTTATCCAGGGCAAACACTACGGCTAGCATCTCCTTCTCTGTGACCGTGTAATTCCGTTGGGCGGAATCCAATGTGCGTCTAGCATAGTGTATAGCAAATGGCACTCCATCCCTCCTCTGTCCCAGCACTGCCCCTACGGCAAAATCGGAGGCGTCCGTCATGATCTCAAATGGGAGAGACCAATCAGGCGGCTGGAGGACAGGAGCCTCAATCACACACTGCTGGAGAGTAGCAAACGACGAAAGACACTTGTCATCGACAAGGAACTCGGTGTCTTTCGTCAGGAGGTCAGTCAACGGTCGGGCGATCCTGCTGAAATCCTGAATGAATCTCCTATAAAATCCAACGTGCCCCAGAAATGACCGTAACTGCCTCAGATTGGACGGCGGTGCGAGTTTTCTAATGACATCAACCTTGGCCGGATCAACCTCCATGCCCCTGTTGGAGATGATGTGGCCAAGCACCGTCCCTTGAGTCACCATGAAGTGACTCTTTTCCCAAGATAGCACCAAGTGATACTCAATACATCGCTGAAGTACTCGATCTAGGCAGTCAAGACAAGAATCAAATCCGTCGCCGTAGATCGAGAAATCATCCATGAAGACCTCTAAGCACTCCCCTACCATGTCCGAGAAGATCGACAGCATGCACCTCTGAAAAGTCGCAGGGGCATTGCATAGCCCAAATGGCATGCGTCGAAAAGCGTATGTGCCGAAGGGACAGGTAAAGGTGGTCTTCTCCTGGTCCTCAGGAGTGATGGCCACTTGGTTGTAGCCTGAGTACCCATCCAGGAAGCAATAATGGCTCTTCCCTGCCAGTCTCTCAATGATCTGGTCAATAAAAGGCAGGGGGAAATGGTCCTTCTTGGTGGCTTGGTTGAGTCTCCTATAGTCAACACAAACCCTCCAAGAGGTGGGTACTCGTGTAGCGATCTCCTCTCCCGACTCACTGATCACAGTCGTGATGCCCGTCTTCTTGGGCACCACATGCAAGGGGCTGACCCACTTGGAGTCGGAAATGGGATAAATAAAACCTGCACCCCACCATTTTGATATTTCCTTCATCACAACCTCTCTCAGGTTGGGGTTCAGACGCCGCTGGAACTCACGCGACGGCTTCGCCCCTTCCTCGAGATAGATATGGTGGGAGCACACTGATGGACTAATCCCATGGAGATCTGCTACGCTCCATCCGATAGCCTTGCGGTTCTTTTCAAGAACCCCCATCAAACGGGATTCCTGCTCTCCAGTCAACTCGGCGGAGATGATGACTGGGTACATCTCAGGCTCGCCCGCAAGGAATCGATACTTCAGCGAAGTAGGGAGCGGCTTCAGCTCTGGAATGCTGGGTGCCGGCAAATCTGGCTGTGGAAGAAACTGAGTGAAAGCTGCAAGGTCGGCCAAATCTGTCTCGGAAAGTGAAAGCATACTCTCGCAAACTGGATCGGGAGAAGGCGGCTCAACTGTACTGTCTCTGCTCGGCTCTGCATCTACCTCCTCCTCATCAATAGGCTCAGATGGACTCAGGTCTGGCATCTGATCATAGCAATCGGCCCAATCAGACTCTGAATCCGAGGGATCTGCATCAGAAACGGTGGCATCAGTACCACCGGAAAACAAGGTGGCTTCAGCACCACCATCACTAATCATCGTGCTACGATCAAGGACCGGCTCTGCTGCCTCAATGGTATCCTGAACCAGGTCTGTGCTCTCCAGACTCTCCTCTGCTGTCATCTCTGCATCAGCTGTATCTGAAAGTGAGAGGGTGGTCTGTGTCTCAAGGTCTGCCCAAGCTGCCTCATCATCTGTGATCACAAAATCACAGTCCTGGTGGATGTCTAGCTCTGCGTCTGTCAGCTGCTCTGAGTCTGTACTCGCATCTGAGCGGGATCTGAATCTGGCTCTATAGTCCTCGACCGTCTCTATTTGTATACTCTCGCCCTGGACGCGAAAGCACACCTTCCCGCTATCATGATCAGTCACCGCCTTGGCTGTGGCCAAGAACGGACGACCAAGGATGATGGGGGTATCGGCCACTGACTCAGGGATCTCCATGTCCAACACTACGAAGTCCACGGGGAATTGCAGGCCCTGAATCGTGACGATAACGTCTCGTAATAACCCCTTCGGCCTCTTGACAGATCGATCAGCGAACTGAAGGACTGTCCTGCTCTGTCGAAGAGTGCCCAACTCGAAGCGGTCGAGAAGGGCTGCCGGAAGAAGGTTAATCGACGATCCGCTATCTAGAAGAGTACGGTCGAACCACTGCTCACTAATCTGGCATCTGACATACGGGGCCCCTGAATCTGGCCTCTTGGCTGGTAGTCGGTTCTGGATCGCAAAGCACGTAGCTTTCGTCAGCACATGTATCTCTGAAGTGTGGTTCCTCCTCCTCCTCCTGACTGTAGTCCTCTCTCTCAAAGAACGCTGGAGAAGGGGGATGTGCTGCAAAGCCTCCTGGAGGGTCAGCTGGATATGGAATCGGTCAATCATGCTCTGGCTGAACTCCTCAAGCTCTCTCTTTTTTGGATCATTTTTCTTCCCCTTCCCCATCTGAAGGGCTCTAGGGAAGGGGATCACTGGGTCCTTTTCAGATGAAGGACTAGGAAAAGGTCTAGACGGTTCAGGGACCGGATCCACACATACATCATGCACCACAGTGGGACCAGAAGAAAGTAAACCTTTTCCTTTATTCATAGTAGAGTTCCGAGATACATGAACACGAGGAAAAACAACATCACTGTCTCTACAAACACCGGTGGCCTCAGTACCACCACGGGCTGGCTGCTCTGCTGCTGCTGAAGGTAGACGTCGTGCGGCATCAGTACCGCTGGCTGGCTTGGCTGAATGGGTGGCATCAGTACCACCTCCTAGATCTGGTGAAGCGGCGGCCTCAGTACCGCCGGTGGGATCAGCATCCTTGGTGGCCTCAGTACCACCGTCATCATCTGGAGCGGCCTCAGTACCGCTCTCCTCCTCCTCCTGTGGCGCCTCGGGATGGTGCTCAGATGAGGCGCCACCGCCTGCTGGGGTCCTACCGCTCCTAAGTGTGACAAAATCAGCATCAAATAGATCCGAAGAAGTATCATCAAATGGGTCACTAGGAGTGGCTAACTCAGTAGGTACTACCTGCTCAGACTTCCTCTTGAGGCTGTTCGGATTGGGCTCTATCTGGGCTGGTATGGCGGCCTTCCCTCTCACCAGGTCCCGCATCTCCTGGCAGAACTCGTCCATCTCCCGTCGGAATGTGGCCTGCTGATCCGTGAGGAGGCGAGCGATGTCATCCAAGGCGGGGCTCTCGTGGGAACCCGACGGGTGGCCTCTCTGTGGGTGAGGCTGCTGGAACTGCTGTGGGTAAGAGGGGCAGGATGGAGGGTGCTGCTGGTATCCCTGGTGAGCCTGCTGCTCACGTCTCCAAGACTGTCCCTGCTGCTGATAGGGACGAGGACCGTAGGATGACTGCTGGTGATATGCTGGGGGCTGCTGCTGCGGCTGGTGCTGGTCTCTCTGCTGGGAGTACTGCCCTCCCTGTCCTGACGGCTGCTGCTGGGGCTGGGCACCACCACCACTCCCCCACCTGAATCCGGGATGGTCTTGTCGGATCCCAGGCTGGGGACGGTCGTACCAAATCCCGTTGACATCCATCAACGGCTCGGCATCAAAGGGGGCTGGCGGGAGTACTGCTAGAGGCTGGTCCGGCTGGTAGACCACCATCTGCATCTCTGGAGATGGTGGAGACTGGTAGGTGGGCTGCGGCTGCTGGTACGGCTCCGCCTGTACAAGATGAACCTGTCTAGGCTGCACGGGGGTGCTGGAGCGCTGGGACGAGCTGCTGCTGCTGCCGGCGTCGCCTCGCGACTGAAGACGGGGCTGAGAAGCCGTTTGTGCCTCCTGGAGACACATGAGCTGTGTCTTCATGTCGCTTAAGACCTGTGCCATCTGCTCCATCTGCGTGATACTCTGGCACTGCTTCTTCTCAATCAGCTCCATGCGGTCCAACTTCTCGCTAATGATACCCATGTCTGCAGCTGATGACTCTGCCTGTGCTGCTGCGGCTGCAGACGAACTGGATGGACATGCGTCTACCCGTGCTATCCGCTGGTACTGCACGAGTCCTGGCTGATGTGGCTGGGTCTTCTGAGTGTAGAGCCGGGTCTGGGACATCACCATGTAATTCTCTGCCATCTCCTCAAAAATGGCCCAGACCTGGTCGTGGTCCTTGGCGAAGTAGGACCCGCCACAAGAAGCATTCACCAGGCCCTGTAGCTCTGGTGACAACCCGCTGAAGAAGCTCTGAACTAGGTTCGGCTTCGTGATGTCGTGGTGCGGGCATCTGTCCAGGAGCTCTCTGAACCTCTCCCAAGCCTCGTGAAACTGCTCGTTGGGGAACATGGAGAAGTTGCTGATCAGGGCCCTCGCTGCATTCGTCCGCCCGAGTGGGTAGTACTTGTTCAAGTACTCGGTGCGGAGCTGCTCCCAGGTGTAGACAAATCTCCCCAAATGTTTCAGCCAGGTGGCTGCTCTGTCTGCCAGTGAAAAGGGGAAGGCGATCATCCTAATCGTGTCCTGGTCCACATGTCTGTCGTGGACAGTGCTGCATATCATCAAAAACTCCTGGAGGTGGAGGTGGGGCTCCTCTGTAGCAAGTCCATGGAACCGAGGAAGCATCTGCAAGGTGTTCGGGGGGAACTTGAAGTCCCCCACGATAGCCGGAACCACAACCCAATGGTGCATCAGTGTAGATCCGGGGTTGTGCAACTCCCGCATCGGTCTAGGTGGTCTTGCTCCTCCCGCGGCTGCTGCCGCTGCGGCGGCGGCCGTGGCTGCTGCTGCTGCTGCTGCGGCTCGTGCCTGTGCATCTGCATCCGGGATCTCCTCGGGCTCGCTCTGCTGGTCTCTCTCTGCTCTGAGCCTCTCCAACTCTCTCCTCATCTCTATCATGAATGCTCCCTGATCGCGGAGCTGCTGCTGGACTGTATCGAGTGATGCGATCAGGGTGGAGTTGATCGCTCCCTGGTCTAATACAATGTGCTCTGGTCGACGGGAGTGATCATCAGAACTGCCTGCTCCGGCCATCTCGACGTCTGCAAAATCAAACGAGCCCAACTCAGGTGCTGTCAAATGTATCAATCTCTCCTCGGGCTCGTGTCTCTCGGGTAGATCAGAAAGGGGATCGAGGGGGAACAGGGTGGAGTCGTACTCGGGCTCGGAGAGCGGGTCTGAGCTCTCGCGAGCCAACCTAGATGATGAGGTAGACGCGCCCGAAAGCGGTGCAGCCAGAGGCTGCCTAAGAGACCGTCTACCCATCATCTTGATCTGGCGAGTAGTGCGGATGAGATCTGGAAAAATTATGATCTAAAAACAAACCCCCGGTTCACCAACGCAACGCGAGCTGAAGACCGTGAAAGTTCGGTCAAATTATCTTGTCAATTTTATTTTGGTGAACACTCAAGATATCAGAGCGCTTACGTGACCTGTTGGGATATCCGCTGCTAACCCCAACCGATTGGCCCGCACGGAAGAGTCGGTAATCAGTCGGGTTTAGCAACGGGGGGCTCTACCTAGTGTGCGGGTCACTCTCTCGCGCATACAAACCAAGCAATGAGGGGGTTGCTCTCCCCAAGACAAAATTTTTAGGGTGAGCGGGTTTTAAGGTCAATAATCTTAGCAGTCCCAATTTTATGGTTTCACTTTTTAGGTATTTTTCAAAGCAAACAAAACGCCTAACGAATTTTTCAATTCTCCTGATTATTAAGTCCAAAACAAGGGGGAGAAGTCGAAAAAGCTGATGCACGAGAAATCAATGATGCATGCAAAGTCAGAAATGCGTACCTGCCTCCAGCTCTCTACATGCAATATGATCCGCGCATAAAATAAAAGACAGAAATAAAACTAAGCTAAATGATGCAGCGGGAAGCCGAGTCCTAGACGAGCAACTTCAAGCGAAGAACCGTCTAACCGGTCACCGACCTCCAAGCCAAAGGGTCCGGTCTTGGCCCGTCCCTCCCCTGCCCGACAAATCGGGGGTAGGAGTAAGCGCTTTACAGGACGGGCTACAGCACGTAGGCTACGGAGGCTAGCGAGTCGATTATTTTTATTATTTATTTTAAGCAGGTCCAATTACGGTCTATAGGAACAGATAAGTCATTAAGGTGTGTGGATCCTACTTAATTACGTCACAATCACCAGAAAGTCCTAAATCTAGGGGCTCGAGCACAAACCGCGAAGAAAACCGGAAAATGACAGTAAGAAAGAAAAAGAAAAGCCGCGAAGAAAGCCGCGAAAAACCGCGAGGTCCTAATGGGTCCCCCGAGCACACCGGTGCTCGGCGAAACAGACCCGCTACGGTCACAAGTCCAAACAGTGTCCAAGTCCTGTCCCTGTATTATTACAATAAGAATAATAAATGAAATAAAGTCCTAAGCTATCCTCACCCACTCAACTCTCTCTCTCGCTCTCTCCTACGGCTTCGTAGAGAAAGAAGCCGCCTCCAAGTTCCTCGGCTGCTCAGGCTCCTCGAAAGTCGCCTCCGCGGTCCTCGGGCCCTCGCAAGACAGAGAAAAGAGTGGTCAGACCAGTAAAAATAATCAAATGAAAAGAAAAAGAAATAAAGATACAAGTCAGGGTATATATGCAAAAAATGAAAAATAAAATAAACACACAATATAAAACAAAAATAAAAATAAAAGAAAATCAAAATAAAACAAAATAAAACAAAAAGAAACTAGATACAAAAGCCGCGAAAAGCCGCGGACTCCAAAGAGCCGCGAAAAACCGCGAAACGAAAAACGAAAATAAAGACAAAAATACTACTAAGCCGTGCTCCCCGGCAACGGCGCCATTCTGATCACCGTCTAACCGACTAAGGTAAAGGTATAGAAATGGTCGTTGCGACCTCAGCCACTCAGACTAGTGTATCAAGAAAAATCAGACCACTCGAGCAAATAAATCAATCAAGCACAAAAGAAAGCGGCCTAGCTATGAGATTAACCTGGTATAGCACCCAGGGTCGAACACAAGGAGCACGGGTTGGCCAGAGGCCTACGAAGTAGTAAAAATAAAATAAAATAAAATACAAGGATTTTTAGTTGTTTTTTTAATAATTTTTATATTTTTTTTGGACTTTTAATATAATGAGAAAATAAAAGAAAGCAAATAAAAGCACACTTGAGCAATTTATTTAAAGCACCAAAAATCAAGCAAAAATTCAAGAAAAATTGTTTTTATGTTTTTTAGATTTTTAAGTGTTTTTGGTGAATTTTTGGGATTTTTATAAGGTGTATTTTATTTTCTAAAAATCAAACAGTGCTAAAAAGACACGGTACTGTCCAGCCAGGCCCAAAATCCAAAAATAAAATATTTAAGGATCTCAAAGGAACCTGGAGGTAATTTTCCTGTATACTAGAGAAAACAAGGAAAATTAGGGCACCAAAATTATTGTTTTTGGGTTTTTAAATTATTTACTATAATTTTTATGAGTTTTAAGGTGTTTTTAGATTTTTAGGGTTTTTAAGCAATGAAAAATAGCCAAAATTGGCTAGAAAATCAAGAAACACAAAAAGAACAGTAACTAATTTTGTTAGAATTTTTGGGGGTGTTTTTATATTTTTTTGGGATTTTTAAACCTAGACAGTAGCTAAAATAGATGTTTTTGAATTTTTTAAAAATAACAAATAAAATCAAAAATGTCCTAAAAAATTCTCAAAAATCCTACAACATGGCAGGAGCCATGTGTCAAATTTTCATCGAATTTGGAGGTGGTTTGATATTTTATTCGAAAATCAAAAGGGGGCATTGTGCACAGGGACTTAAGTGCAAATACCCGAAGATCTGGGGGTCCAGGTGCAATTTTCCCAGCAAGTCATGCGCGTGGCGCGTGCCTGGGGCACTCAGGGACCTTCTGGTAACAAAAATAAGTCCTAGGACCTTTTGGTAACTCGTACCAAAAAGTCCAGGGGTTGTTATGCAATTAACCCACTAAAAGGCGCACATGCGGAATAAAAACACTCACAGGGGCATATATGCAATTACCAAAAAGTTTCTATTCAATCATTAACCTCCAGAACTACAGGATAAGAGTTGCAAATAACCCAGACAAAGCACGTGACGAAGCACGTGGCTCACATACACAGGGGCATAAGTGCAAATATAAACAAGCACGAGGTCCAATGTGCAATTTACCCTACGTAAATAAAATGCATAAAATATTTACAGGACTGACACGTAAAACAGAAACTAAAAGGGGGCCTAAGGTAATTTACCCCTTATTACGTCGACGGCTGGATGTGCGCCACGTAGCTGATCGGACGGTCCTGGGATGCTGGCGCTTCTCTCCTTCCGCCGATCGACGGCGTAGAACGAGACACGTGGAGGATCTAACGGTGCTCAGGTGCTGGTGCCTCTCCCTCTGCGCTAACGGTCCAGATCTACCCTCGAAAGGATCGGACGGTGGCTGCTCCTTGATGAATGGACGGCGATGATTGGAACTGGAGCTCTGAGGACGATCGGACGGTGGTGGAGGATACTGGAAGAACACTCAGCCGGCGAGCTTTGCCGGCCTCGTGCGCGTACTGTGGTCCTCCTCAGCTGCCTCCGAAGATCGGAGAAGGTCGGCGATGTCGTCCCGCAGCTGGTGGTGGCCTCCGATGGCCCAGCCGAGCCCTGGAGGGGCTCCGGCGAGGTCGACGGAGGGGAGCTCCTGGCCTGGATGTGAGGGGGCCTCAGATGGCCTCCTCTTGACCTGCAAAATAGCCCAGAAGCTTCGCGGGTCGAGGGCAAAGTGCCTCGACCCGATGAAGCGGCGTGAAGGTGAACTGTGGGTCGGGGCGAGCGAGCTCCGGCGAGCGGAGGATGGTGGAGCTCGAACCCCAGCTCCTGTGCGAGCTGGGTTGAATGAATGGGCGAAGAATGTGCGCGGAGGGATGGCGATGGTGACTGGGTGTTCCGATGATCGAAAAGGTACACGATATGGCCAGAATCAACGGAATACGTCGGAGCTACGAATTGGGGGAAACTAGAAATTACGCTAAATAGGCGAGCTAGGATGCTACCTGCGTGGAGTGGAAGGCTGTGCTGAAGCTTAGGCAGCTCCTGGTCGTTGCCTCGAAGGTCGCCAAGGCCTGAGGCTCGAGCTCCTGCACTGGGCGGAGCACAGCGGCGCAACGTCGCCGGATCAGTGGTCCGGCCACCTCCTCCTCGCTGCGACAAGGGCAATCGCGAGCTGTCACCTCGGGGATCGCTATGGAGGTCACGGGAGTGAGAGTGGAGAGCCAAAGATGGAAATGAAGTGCGGCGGAGCTCAGGTTATATACCACTAGGGGTCCGGCTAGATGGGAGTCGGGTGTGAAGCTCGGAGCGCGGATCCCCATGCAAACCTCCGGGCATGGATCAGGGAAGATCAGGCTCGGATTAGCGCCCGGGGTTAGCGGATTCGGGAGTCGGATCAAGCGGGTACAAATTCGAGAAGTCGGGTCCAAATGCAGATCCGCAATCCTGTGGTCCAAGGGGGGGAGTTGACCGGGGGGTCAACATCCCCCGTGGACCAATCGGAGAAGGCCACGTCATAAATGTTTTAAAAATTCAAAATAAAATAGGAAATGGCCGATTTATTAAAAACTCAAAACATGAAATATTTTTGTTTTAATTTTTTCTATTTTTTGGTGATTTTTAATTAATTTTTGGAAATAAAAATAAGGTATTCACATAGTATAACTATACATAGGTATATATACAATATAGGGTTCTTAATTTTGATTTTTAATTAGTTATTATTTTTATTCCTATTTTATATTTTATTTATTTATAGAATAAAATAAGGAATAAAAGGCTATTTTTATTTTATTTTTATTATTTATATACATAGGTAGAATAAATAGTTATATACATCTATATACATGGCATATACAATATATTTTTGTATTTTTTTTAATTTTTGTTATTTTTATTTGATTTTTGTTTTAATTCTTTTTATTTATTTTATTTACAATATATAACGTAGAATATTTACAAAAAGTTCTGCAAATAATTTTGTTTATTTATAAGGTTAAATAAATAAATAAAGAAGGTGGTCTATGCACATGGTGAAGGGATATTTTTGGTCTTTTTGATTTTTAAATTTTATTAGTATTTTCTAAATATATACACAATATATGCAAGCATATTTTTGGGTGAGGAAAATATAATTTTTATTTATTTACAAAAATATATACACATGAGCCCCTATCTCCCTCTACTTGGCTTTTATGCGGTCAGGCCCATGCTGAGCCCTCCCTTGGGTTAGGTTGCTCAATATTTATTCTAAATATTTCCCTCTTTTTCTTTTTAATCTTTATTCTTTTATTTTTGCACAAAAACATGCTAATTATAAGTATTTACAAACATGCATGCTTTTGCTAATTATTCCTATTTACACATATCTACATGCATTTGCATAGGTTTTTGTAGCAAAAATATAAGAATAAAGAGTGATGAATGGGTATTCATCAATGAGTCTCAAGCTTTGCTTATTGTACTATATACATACTCCGGTGGGATTATCATTTCCTATCAGACCCACCACTTTTTTGGAGTTATTTTCTTTTTGCATTTTTTTTTCAAGTGCATCTATACAACATATACATGTGCAGCATATATACATAAGGAGTTTTTCCTCTTGAGCCAGTAGACTATCCCTCTTTTCAAGCTTTATTGCAACCCACAACTCCTGTCGTTAGACCTCATGGTAACCAGACCAAGTTGAGATGCACTTCCTTCACTAAAAGAAGAAGAGAAGTTCCGCCTAGAAGTACTACCCTCATATGCTACCCCAAGTCAAGGAAGACTGCCTCCTCACCACCTCATCTGTAGAGAGCTCGGTGTAAAGTGCGGGTCCAAGTAAAACCATTGTCTATATGAGTCATGTGTGTGTTGTGAAGTGCTCTACTTAGGCTCATTGAGATGACATGTGATCATAGCCTAGTGGACTCAAAGAATTAAGTCACCATGGACCTGAAAAGCCTTAACCCTAAGCCCTATAAGGTTCCTCTTATGATTAGGTGGATTAAGATCTTAATCAAGCTCCATTTCCCAATTTAATTCCAGGCTACTTTAAATGTCAACTATAATCCAGGAAAAACTATACAAGTATATACAAGGATACTATTTACACAATATTTACACAAATGCAAAATTTTTGAAAAATATTTTGAAATCATGGATGTGTGCATGAATGCAAGTTTTGCAAAATATTTACAAAAATTTACACAAGGTTTTTGCAAACTTTTGATTTTCAAAACATTTTGGAAAAATTTTGTACTATATACATAGTTTTTATATGCACATATTTACACAATCTTTACACAAAAAGGTTTTTGAAAACATTTTTACAAAAATAATTTGTATAATAGTTATGTATGTGCAATAAAAGAATGATTATTTACAGGGAAATTTTTTTAATTTTTATGGATTTTGGGCTTTTAGCCATTTTTATTTATTTACACACTCACACAAAGTACGAGTTATGGCTAAAGTATATATGAAATATATACACACCTCCCTATACTTAGCTCGAACGATGTTCTCAGAGTCAAGAGCGATGAAGAAGACATAACTCGTGCTTAGTATAGGGAAGTGAAAAGGAAGGCTATATACAAAGACGAATGAAAGAATAGAAAATCAAGAGAGTCTCGGCTTTTCCCCCATACTTAGGATCAAATAATCCTAAGTATAGCAGGTTGTACATGAAGGGAAAATCGAGTGGAGAATGTACAAGGTCTACCCCCCTATACTTAGGGTAAAATACCTCTAAGTATAGGCAGCAACAACAGGGGTAAAATGAATCAAAAGAATACCCGAGAGTCCTACATCCCCCCTATACTTAGGGTAAAGTACACCCTAAGTATAGCATAATCAAAAGATGAGGAAAGGGATGTGAACTAAAGAATGTAATGATATGGACAACTGTATCTATACAAGTCGGGAGAACAGTGTTAATCAGGCGTGAGATGCAATAGATGTGAGTCAAGAGACCACATCTCACGCAAAGTGAATAGGGGCAACATCAACGACTCGCGGCTCATGATCTAGAAATGGCTTGAGCCGTTGGCTGTTCACTCGAAAGGTACTCTCAGAAGACAACTCAGATATATCAATACTCCCATTGTCATGTACATTTCTCACTAGATAAGGTCCCTTCCATTTGCTCTGTAGCTTCCCTGGAAATAGACGAAGCCTAGCGTCAAACAGCCATACTCTCTGTCCAGGCTCAAAATGCTTGTGGTTGATATGAGAATCATGCCACTCCTTCACTCTCTCCTTGTACTGTAGGATGTTTGAGAAGGCGGTATCATGAAGCTCCTCCAAGGCTGCTAACTCTGCCCTCCTCTGGTCTCCTACACTATCTGGATCCAAAAGTATATCTGTGACTGCCCAAAGTGACATGTGTCTCAACTCAACTGGTAAATGGCATGGCTTGCCATAAACGAGGCGAAAGGGAGATGTGCCCAAAGGTGTCTTGAAAGACGTCCTATATGCCCACAAGACCGAGTCCAAAAGCGGTGACCAATCCTTTCGGTCAGGGCGGACGACTTTCTGCAATATAGTCTTAATCTCCTCGTTCGACACTTCGGCTAGACCATTCTTCTGAGGGTGGTATGGAGTGGCAACTCGATGGTCTATGCCGAACTTGCTAGCAAGGGCCTTCAACTGGTCGTTGATGAAATGAGACCCCCCGTCAGATATCAACACTCGAGGTACCTCGAACCGTGTAATGATATGCTTCCTCAAAAATCTGCAAACAGTCCTAGCATCTGCGGTTTGGGCGGGGATGGCCTCAACCCAATGACTCACATAATCAACGGCCAACAGAATGTACTCGAATCCCTGACTCTTAGGGAATGGACCCATGAAATCGATGCCCCATGCGTCAAAAACCTCACAGAAGTGAATGGGCTGCATCGGCATCATATCACGCTATCCACAAGTGCCCATCCTCTGACAGTCAGTACACCTCTTCACGAACTCATCAGAGTCCTTGAAGAGGGTAGGCCACCATAGGCCGGATTGGAGTTCTTTCTGTGCCGTTCTCCTCCCAGAGTGATGTCCTCCTGCCTCAAGCTTGTGGCAGTAAGTGAGGACGCTATGGTGCTCCTCCTGAGGAATGCACCTACGCCCAGACGGCTATCCCCTCCTCCATGGTAAAGGATGGGATCCTCCTAGTGGTAGGACTTGGCCTTCGCGAGGAATTGTCTCAAACCTTTGCCTGGGCCAATCTTGTGGAACTTTCTTAGCAACAAGAAAGTTCACAATATCGGCGTACCATGGGAGAGAGGCGATAGCAAGGATCGCCTCATCTGGGAAGGTCTCACATATAGGATCGGTCTGCTCAGAATCCTCAAGATGCTCTAATCGGGAGAGATGATCTGCCACCACATTCTTGACTATAGGCTTATCCTTAATCTCTATGTCAAACTCCTGGAGTAGAAGGATCCATCTAGTCAATCTGGCATTGGCATCCTTCTTTTCCATGAGGTACCTGATGGCGGTATGATCAGTATACAAGGTCACTCTAGATCCAATAATGTACGATCTGAACTTATCTAGGGCAAACACTACAGCTAGCATCTCCTTCTTAGTGACTGTGTAGTTCCGCTGCGCGGAATACAATGTGCGGCTAGCGTAATGAATGGCAAATGGAACTTCCTCCCTCCTCTGTCCCAGCACGGCCCCTACGGCAAAATCGGAGGCATCTGTCATGATCTCGAATTGGAGAGACCAGTCAGGCGGCTGGAGAATAGGAGCCTCAACAACACATCGCTTGAGAGTCTCAAACGACGAAAGACATCTGTCATCGACAAGGAACTCGGTGTCTTTCGTCATTAGGTCAGTCAACGGTCGAGCAATCCTACTGAAATCATGAATGAATCGCTGGTAGAAACCGACGTGCCCAAGGAAAGACCGTAACTGCCGCAAATTGGACGGTGGTGCGAGTTTTCTAATGACATCTACCTTGGTCGGATCAACCTCCATGCACCTGTTAGAGATGATATGGCCAAGCACCGTCCCTTGAGTCAACATGAAGTGACTCTTCTCCCAAGATAGCATAAGGTGAACCTTAATGCATCGTTGAAGGACTCGGTCTAGGTAGTCAAGACAGGACTCGAATCCGTCGCCGTAGATCGAGAAATCATCCATGAAGACCTCCAAGCACTCCCCCACCATGTTCGAAAAGATTGACAGCATGCATCTTTGAAAAGTCGCAGGGGCGTTGCATAGCCCAAATGGCATGCGTCTGAAGACATATGTGCCGAAGGGACAGATAAAGGTAGTCTTGTCCTGGTCCTCCGGAGCGATGGCCACCTGGTTGTAGCCGGAGTACCCATCTAGAAACCAATAATGGCTCTTCCCTGCCAGTCTCTCAATGATCTGATCTATAAAGGGCAGGGGAAATGATCTTTCTTGGTGGCCTGGTTGAGTCGTCTGTAATCTACGCAGACTCGCCAAGAAGTGGGTACCCATGTAGCAATCTCCTCTCCAGACTCACTGACTACTGTAGTGATGCCCGTCTTCTTGGCCACCATATGCAAAGTGCTGACCCACTTGGAGTCGGAGATGGGGTAGATAAAATCGGCGCTCCACCATTTCGATATCTCCTTCATGACAACCTCTCTCAGATTCGGGTTCAGCCGCCGCTGGAACTCACGCGACGGCTTCGCCTCATCCTCGAGATAGATATGGTGGGAGCATAGGGCCGGACTTATCCCTTGGAGATCGGCTACGCTCCATCCTATCGCCTTGCGGTTCTTTTCAAGAACCCCCATCAGACGGGATTCCTGCTCTCCAGTCAAATCGGCGGAGATAATGACTGGGTACATCTCATGCTCACCCGCAAGGAACCTATACTTCAGCGACGTAGGGAGTGGCTTTAGCTTTGGACAACTGGGTGCTGGTGGATCTGGCCTCTGAAAACTCTGCGTGAAGGCTGCCAAATCTGCATGGGAGAACAGAAACTCTCTATCACACTCTGAAACTGGAGAAGGCTGCTCTGATGGATTGTCTCTGCTCTGCTCGGAATCTACCTCCTCCCTAGCTGCAGGCTCAGTAGAAGTCAGATCTAGAATAAAATCCTCAAACTCCGTCCAGTCAAAATCTGACTCCGAGGGATCTGTATCATCCAAGGTGGCCTCAGTACCACCATCATCACAAAATAAATCTGTCTCACAGTCGAGAACCGGCTCTATTGCCTAAAATGTATCATGGACAAGGAATGCACTCTCCAAGCTCTCCTCTGCTGGCGTCACTACATCAGTGGACTCTGAAGGTGAGAGGATGGCATGTGCATCTGGATCTGCCCATACTGCCTCATCATCTGTAATCACAAAGTCACAGTCCTGGTGGATGTCTTGCCCGACATCTGTCATCTGCTCTGTATCGGAAGTAGTCTCTGAGCATGTTGTATCTCTGGCTCGGCTATCCTTGACCATCTCTATTTGTACACTCTCGCCCTCAACGCGAAAGTATACCTTCCCGCTATCATGGTCGGTCACTGCCTTCGATGTGGCCAAGAACGGGCGATCGAGAATGATGGGGGTATCGGTCACTGACTCAGGGATCTCCATGTCCAACAATATGAAGTCCACGGGGAATTGCAGGCCCTAAATAGTGACGACAACGTCCCTAAGCAACCCCGTCGGCCTTTTGACAGATCGATCAGCAAACAGAAGGACTGACCTGCTCTGTCGAAGAGTGCCCAACTCGAAGCGGTCAAGAAGGGATGCCTGAAGTAGGTTGATCGATGATCCGCTGTCTAATAGAGTACGGTCGAACCTCTGCTCACTGATATGGCATCTGACATATTGGGCTCCTGAGTCTGGCCTCTTGGCCGGCAGACGGTTCTGGATCGCGAAACAAGTAGCTCTGATCAGCACATGGATCTCGGACTGGTGGTTCCTCCTCTTCCTCCTAACTGTAGTCCTGTCTCTGAGTGAACGTTGGAGTAGAGGGATGTGCTGCAAACCTCCTGAAGAGTCAGCTGAATGTGAAAGCGGTCTATCAACTGTTGGTTGAACTCTTCCTGCTGCCTCTTTTTGGGGTTTTCAATTTTCTTCCCCTTTCCCATATGAAGAGCTCCAGGGAAGGGGATCACAGGGTCCTTCTCAGATGAAGGACTAGGAGAGGGTCTAGACTACTCGACGGCAGGATCCACACATACATCAAGCACCACAGGTGGACCAGAAGAAAATAAACCCTTTCCTTTATTGCCAGAAATGTCCCGAGATACATCAACAGAAGGAAAAACTATAGGACTCTCAGAAGTGAAAATGGTGGCATCAGCACCACCCTCGGCTGGTAGACTCGCGGCCTCAGTACCGCGCTCTAGCTCGGCAACATGGGTGTCTTCAGTACCACCTCCTCCAACTGTGAAATGGTGGCCACAGTACCGCCGGTGGGATCAGCATCTGGGGTGGCATCAGTACCACTGTAATCATCTCTAGCGGCATCAGCACTGCTCTCCTCCTCGTCGGGCGCTCTGGAAGTGGCCTCGGGGTGTCGCTCAGATGAGGCACCGCCTGCTGGCATCCTACCGCTCCTAAGTGTGACAAAATCAGTATCAAACAAATATGCAGACATATCTCCAAATGTATCACTAGGAGTGGCATACTCAGTACAAACTACCTGCTCAGACTTCCTCTTGAGGTTATTCGGATCGGGCTCTATCTGGGCAGGGATGGCGGCCTTCCCTCTCACGATGTCTCGCATCTCCTGGCGGAACTCATCCATCTCCCGTCGGAATGTAGCTTGCTGAACTGTAAGGAGGCGGGCTATGTCATCCAAGGCGGGGTTCTCATAGGATGGCCCATGAGAACCTGACGGGTAGCCTCTCTGGTAATGAGGCCGCTGCTGCTGTGGGTGAGAGGGGTACGACTGTGGATGATGGTGCGGCTGAGGCTAATCACGCCTCCAAGAATGTCCCTACTGATAGGGACAAGGACCATACTGCTGTGACTGCTGCTGCTGGGTATACACTGGGGGCTGCTGCTACTGGTGATCCCTCTGATAGCTGTACTGGCCACCCTGTCCTGACAGCTGCTGTTGGGAGCTGGAACCTCCGGCCGACCAACGGAATCCGGGATGGTCTCGTCGGATACCGGGCTGGGGTCGGTCGTACCAAATCCCATTGACATCCATCAACGGCTCTGACTCGTAGGGGGCTAGCGAGAGTACTGCCAGAGGCTGGTCTGGCTGGTATACCACCATCTGCGTGTCCGGAGATGGCAGTGACTGGTAGGTGGGTTGCGGCTGCTCGTACGACTCCGCATGTACAAGGTGAACCTGTCTAGGCTGCTGGTGGCTGGAGCGCTGGGATGAGCTGCTGCTCCTACTCGGATCGCCCCGTGCCTGAAGACGAGGTGGGAAGCCGTCTGTGCCTCCTAGAGACACATGAGATGTGTCTTCAGGTCACTCAGAATCTGTGCCATTTGCTCCATCTGCGTGATGCCTTGGCATTGCTTCTTCTCAATGATCTCCATCCAGTCCAGCTTCTCGTTGATGATCCCCATGTCGGCGGTTGTGGACTCGACCTGTGCTACTGGCACTGACGAACTGGAAAGACCAGCGTCAACCCGTGCTATCCTCTGGTACTGCATGGTCTGTGGCTGAGGGTCTCCCTGTGTGTACAGTCAGGTCTGGGACATCAGCATGTAGTTCTCTGCCATCTCCTCGTAGATGGCCCAGACCTGATCGTGATCCTTGGCGAAATAGGACCCGCCACAAGAAGCATTCACCAGGCCTTGTAGCTCTGGTGTCAGCCTGCTGAAGAAGCTCTGAACTAGGTTCGGCTTCAAGATGTCATGGTGAGGGGCATCTATCAGTCAGCTCACGGAACCTCTCCCATGCCTCATGGAACTGCTCGTTGGGGAGCATGGAGAAGTTGATGATCAGGGCTCTAGCTGCGTTCGTCCGCCCGAGTGGGTAGTACTTGTGCAAGTACTCAGTGCGGAGCTGCTCCTAGGTGTAGACAAACTTCCCCAAGTGCTTCAGCCAGGTGGCTGCTCTGTCTACTAAGGAGAAGGGGAAGGCAATCATGCGGATGGTATCCTAGTCCACCTGTCTGTCGTGGACTGTGTTGCAGATCATCAAAAACTCCTGAAGGTGGAGATGGGGCTCCTCTATGGCGAGCCCATGGAACCGGAGGAGAAGCTGCAAAGTGTTCGGGGGGAACTTGAAGTCCCCCACGATGGCTGGAAGAACTACCCAGTGATGCATCAAAGTCGATCCGGGGTTGTGTAACTCCTGCATCGGTCTCGGTGGATCTGTTGCAGCTGCTGCGGCTGCGGCGGCGGCTGTCGCATGGTCGGGTATCCTCGGCCCGTCTCCTGGCTCGCGCTGCTTGCGGTCTGCTCTCAACTGCTCCATCTCACGCCTCATCTCTATCATGAAAGCTCCCTGATCCCTCAACTGCTGTTGAACTGTCTCGAGGGAGGCGATCAGGGGGGAGTTGATTGCACCTGGTCCATAATGAATGTCTGATCATGCTGGGGACCTCTGGTGCGGTCGTCACTGCTGCCGGCCATGGTCTCTGCAAAAGCAAAAGACCCAAACTCAGGTGCTGATAAATCATCTGACTGTCTCTCCTCTGGCACTGGTATCTCGGAACTGAAAGAAGGGGGATCGAGGGGGAATAGGGTGGAGTTGAACTCGGGTTCGGAGAGCGGGTCTCGGCTCTTGCGAACCAACCTAGATTAGCGGGCAGAAGTGCTGGGAAGCGGTGCAGCCAGAGGCTGCCTAAGAGACCTTCTTCCCATCATCTAGATGTGGCGAGTCGGGCGGATGAGATCTGGTAACAACAATGATCACAAGAAAACTCCAAGTTCACCTACGCAACGCGAGCTGAAGACCGTAAAGGCTCGGTCAATTATCTTGTCAATTTTATTAGGTTATCAGTCAGGATAGCAGAGCGCTTAATGTGACCTGTTGGGTAATCCGATATTTTCTCAACCGACTGTCCCGTACAGAAAGATCCGGTAATCAGTCGAGAAAAATATCGGATATGGCTCTATCCTAGTGTGCGGGTCACTCTCTCGTGCAAGCAAACCAGATAAGGAGGGGGTTGCTCTCCCCAAGACAAATTTTTCGATGAGCGTCTTTTAGGGTCAATAGAGTTCACCAGTCCCAATTTTATGGTTCAAATTTTTACGTATTTTTCAAATAAAAAGAAATCGCCTAACAATTTTGTTGGTTCTCCTACTTATTAAGTCCAAAAATCAGGGGGGAAAAGTCGAAAAAGCCGATGCGCGAGAAAATCAATGATGCATGCAGAGTAAGAGATGCGTACCTGACTCCAGCAGTCTACATGCAAAATGATCCGCACAGAATTTAAAGACTGAAATAAACTACCTAAATGGTGCAAGCGGAAAACCGAGCCCTAAATAGCAGTTCTACTCGAAAGAACGTCTAGTCAACCACTAGCCTCCAATCCAAGAGTCTGGTCTCGGTCCACCCCTCCTCCTCTAGACAAATCGAGTTCAGGAGCAGCGCTTGGCAGGGTGGTCTGCGGCACGTAGGCTCGAAGGTAGTGGATTAACTATTTTATTAATCTTTTTATTATTGGTCCAATTAATGATCTATAGGTATAGATAGATGTATTAGGGTGTTTGGATCCTATTTATTACATCACAGTCAAGCAGAAAATCCTAAGGCTAGGGGCTCGAAAAACAGCGAGAAACCGAATAAGTATAAAAGAAATCAAAACTGCGAAAAAGCCGTGTAAAAATCGAGGGGTCCCCCGAGCACACCGGTGCTCGGCGAAACAGACCCCTAAAGTCTCAAAAGAGTCCAAGTGTCCTGCTGCCCCTGTATTATTACAATTATCCAAATAATGCTAAAAATAAACCTAATCTACTCTAATCTAAGCTCCCACACTCGGCTGCCTCCTCGCGCTCTCCTGCGGCTCCGTGCAGAAGGGAGCCGCCTCCGAAAGCCACGATTACACCGACTCCTCGAAAGTCGCCGCCTCGGTCCTCGGGCCCTCGCAAGAAAATAGAAGAGTGTCAAACCAGATAAAAATAAAACAAATAAAGCAAATAAAAGCAAACAGGGTATATATATGCAAAAATGGAAATAAAATATAAATAATCAAAACAAACAAAAACAAAAATAAAAGAAAAGAAATAAAAATAAAATAAAATGAAAATAAAAGAAAAATAAAAAGCCGCGAAAAGCTGCGGACTATGAAAAAGCCGCGGAAAGCCGCGTAAAACAAAATAAAATAAAATGAAAAAAAACGGACTACTAAGTCGTGCTCCCCGGCAACGGCGCCATCCTGATTAGCCGCCTGAGCAACTAAGGTAAAGTGTCTCACTACGGTCGTTGTGACCTCAGTCACTCAGGACTCAAAGCTCAACAAGAAAAATAATCAGACCACCAAATAAAGATCGAAACACGATAAAAATCGAAATAGCGGTCTCGCTATGATATTAACCTGGTATAGCACCCAGGGTCGAACTCGAGGAGCACGAGATGGCCTCACGGCCTATGAAGTAGTCTAAAAACAAAGAAAAATAAAAACAAATTATTTTTGATGGATTTTTACTATTTTTATATTTTTTTGGAATTTTTAATTATAAAGAAAATAATAAAACAAGGAAAACAAGCAACTTGCAACAATTATTTAATTACTCTAAAAAGATCCAAAAATTCCAACAAAAATGTTTTTATAATTTTTGTATTTTTTACTATTTTTGATGAATTTTTGATAATTTTATGATTTTTATAGAATTTTCTAAAAATGAAATAAGGCAACAACAAATGAAAATTGCCCAATCAGGCTTCACAGACCATTTAAAAATATCAAATGGTCTGATCAAGGCCTGGAGGTATTTTTCCTGGAAAGTAGAAATAAAAGGAGAAATCAGGAAAAAGATTTATTATTTTTGGGATTTTCTACTAATTATTAGAATTTTTATGAGTTTTTGAGTATTTTTCAATTTTATATTTTCTATGAATCCAAAAATGACCAAAAATGGTCAGAAAATCAAGCACATCAAATCAAATAAAATCTGAATATTTGGTAATTTTTAAAGATGTTTTTATATTTTTTTGTGAATTTTAAATTTGAATAGGCAGAAAATCAAGAGTTTTTCAATTTTTAAAAATAATAAAAGAACTCAAAATTTTTCCCAAAAATTAGTGAAAATTCTACACAGTGACAGGAGCCACGTTTCAAATTTTTACTTAATTTGGATGAACTTTGATATTTTATTAAAACAATCAAAAGTCCACAGTGCATAGGGACCTGATTGTCATAAAAGTATCTTCTGGGGGCCTATAAGGAACAAACTCAAAAATGCAGGGTCCTCGTGCAATTTCACCACATTCCCCACGCGCGCGGCACGTGGGCTGGGCACTGAGGACCTACATATAATGAAACTTAAGTCCCTGGACTTCTAAGCAACAGGCGCTAAAAGTTCAGGGGCTAAGTTGTAAAAAGCCCACTATATTAGACACATGCGGAAATAAACCATTCACAGGGGCATAAGTGCAATTATCCAAAAATATATTTCATTCATTAACAAACATAAACTACATGCCACAATATACAATTTCACCAAAAGATCACGTGACGAAGCACGTGTACACGATACATAGGGGTAAAAATGCAATTAAAATAAACTAACAGGTCCTCTATGCAATTTTACCAAAATAAAAATAACTGCAGAAAATATTTACAAGACTAAATGCTAAAAACTAAAAGAGACAGGGCTTAAGGGTAATTTACCCTTTTATTATCCGAGGGACTGGATGCGCGCCACGTGGATGATCAGGTAGTGGAGACGCGCTGCGGCTGAACAAAGGGCCCTCGGCTCTGATCCAACGATAGAGGGCTCGCCACGTGGAAGATCAACGGCTGAGAAACGATGTAGCTAACCCTTCATTGGACGGACGGTCCAGATCTAGCCTCAGGGGATCGATGGTGGACTGCTGCTCCTCAAATGGACGGCTGGGATCGCAACTGGAGCTCGAGGCTGAATGGACGGCTGGGAAGGATCCTGGAAGAACAGGTGGCCGGCGAACTTCGCAGGCCCGATACGCGTGCAGTGGTCCTCCTCTACTGCTCCTGAGATGCAGAATGGCTCCGCCAAGATGTCCCGCAGTTCGTGGATGCCTCTGATGAGGCTGGAAATGCTCCGACGACGGCAGGGGCATCCACGAGCTGCGGGACATATTGACGGAGCCATTCCGCATCTCAGGAGCAGCAGAGGAGGACCATTGCGCGCGTATCGGGCCGGCGAAGGAGTTCGACTCCCAGTTCCGTGACGAACTGGGTCGAATGGATGGGTGAAGAACGTGCAGGGGAGAAGGGCGAAGGTGAGGGTCGACTCCGATGGACGAGATAGTGACGGATATGGTCAGAATTGGCTGATGACGGCGAACGGTAGATTTGTGCGTAAATGGAAATTAGCGAAAAATAGGACTAATAACGCTTACCAGATGGTCAAGGTCGACTGGGAATGAGCTTCTGAAGCTCCTGGTCCTTGCCTCGAGGGTCGTTGATGCCCGAGGCTCGAGCGCTACTCCTGGGCGGCTCACGGCGGCACTAGGTTGCCGGATCAATGGCCGGGACACTTCCTCCTCACTGCGACACCACCGGCTGCTAGCTGTCACTCAGGCAAAGGTAGTGGAGGTCCTAGGATGAAAATGCGGAGGCAAAGATACGTGAAATGGCTGCCGGAGCTGAGATTTTATTTGGCTAGGGATCCGGCTAGATGGGAGTCGGGCGACAAGATTGGAGCACGGATCCCCAAAACCCTCTCCGGGCGTGGATCAGGGATGAACAAGGGTCAAATGGAGCCCGGGGTTTGCAGATTTGATGATCAGATCGAGTCGTGAAAATTCAGAGAAGTCGGGTCGGGTGACAAGATCCGCGGGCTTGTGGTCCAAGGGGGGAGTTGACCGGGGGTCAACATCCCCCGTGGACCAATCAGGTGCGGCCATGCAATAAATATTTGGAAATTAAAAATAAAATAGTAAATGGCCAAATTTTTCAAAACTCAAAACATGAAAAATGTTACTTTTATTTTAAACTATTTTTTGTGATTTTTATTTTTTTTTTGAAATAAAAATTAAGTATTTACATAATAGTATAATATATATAGGTATATACAACATAAATTTTAATTTTTGATTATTATTTATTTATTTTTGTACATTTTTATTCCAATTTTATGTTTTATTTATTTATAGAATAAAATTTGGAATATTTTGGAATTTTTATTATTTATTTACAAGGGTTAAATAAATAGTTTTATACTCATATATACATGGTCTATATACAATGTTTATTTTGATTTTTATTTTGGTTCTTTTTATTTTATTTTTGTTTTTGTGATTTTTATTTTATTTATTTACATTATGAAATATAGAGTATATACAATTTTTATGGGATTTTTATTTATTTATTTATGGGGATATATGTATGGTTTTATGTACATGGTGAATATAGACAAGAGGGGATGAATTTTATTTCTTTTTATTTTTCTCATTGTTATTTTAATTTGATATTTACAAATATTTTCAAATAAATACAAACCCATTTAATTTTTATTTAGAGGAAAATATTTTTATTTATTTACAGGTATATATGTACACACATGAGCTTCCTTATCTCTCTCTACTTGGATTTTTATGCGGTCAGGCCCATGCTGAGCCCTCCCTTGGAATTAGGTCGCTCAATATTTATTCTAAATATCTCCCTCTTTTTCTTTTGTTTCTTTATTCTTTTATTTATGCACAAAAACATGCTAATTATTTATTTTTACACAATGCATGCCAAATGCTAATTATTATTATTTACATATATCTACATGTGTTTGGCAAAGGTTTTGTAGCTAAAATAAAAGAATAAAGAGTGATGAATGGGTATTCATCAATACCTGATCCAAGAGGACCAGGTAATGTGATAGACACTTATATACAATCGTTGATTGATGAACTAAAGATTCTATGTAATTCTGGAGTGAGAACGTGTGACGCGATAAAGAAAGAGTTCTTCACAATACGTGCTTCTTTATTATGGACAATTAATGACTTTCTGGCGTATGCTAATTTATCGGATTGGAGTACGAAAGGCAAACTCGCATGTCCAGTTTGTATGGTTAAAACACAATCGACATGGCTAACTGCGAGTATAAAACGTTGTTATTTGGGCCATCATTATTTCTTACATGTAAATCATAGATGGCTGAGAAGTGAAAATAATTACAAGTTTGATGGACAGTCATTTGGATGCCGTGTAAGTTTGAATCGACGATATGTAGTGTAGTATGGATAAAATAAAAAAATTTGGGCAACTACTCTCTAGGTCGATTATTTAAGAGGAAGGTATCAGGTGGATGGCGGAAACAAAGTATGCTTTTTTAAGAAATACCTTACTGGCATACTTTACAGATCCGTCATAACTTGGATGTGATGCATATAGAGAAGAATGTTATGGAAAATATTCTTGGAATTTTAAATCTTTCTAGTACTGTAAAAGATAGTTTGCGAGCTAGACATGATCTGATACAGTTGGATATCCGGCCTAGACTACATCTGATACAGTATCGATTGATGTATCCAATTGAGAGATATCTAAAAAATTAAAAAATATGGTGTTTAATAAAGCTGCACCTGAAGGTTGCATACCGAGGGGTATTTATGTAAAGAATGTATTATATTTTGTGACATGTATATGGATGATGGTAAGAGTATCAGATTCGATCGGTTCGAACGAAATAATGATGGCGACTTGTGGACAGAAGATCTGAACAAACTTTGGATATTTCAACAAAATGGATGAGCTATTATAAAGAGTGGCTGTCGAAGTATTTCATACGTTGAAATAGACCTTATTCATTACTATATTTTTATGCAATTAGATGAGGTTAATTCTTTCTTGAGTTTCAGTCAACAAGTACTAAGAAATCATACTTTCTTAAATGATTCGAGGATAGTATTGAACTATTTAAAGTTACCAAAGATGAACGGTGGAGCATGAATATTGATATTATCCATAGAAGTCCATACTCAATAGTAGTGTCACATTCGGGCTATATCGTTAATGGATTCAAATGTCTAAAAAAGTCAATTAATGAGAATAAAGCAACACAGCTTTCTGGAGTAATAGTGAAGGCCGAACTATCATCTGAAATTGATGGATACTATGGCAAAATTATTGATATACTAGAAATCAGATTTACACATGATGCAAGGTGTGTTCTATTTCATTACATTTGGTTCGATGTGGGTCGCGTTGGAGAAGGTTACAAGAAAGTTAAAAATGGAGTTCTCACTTTAAAGCAAACAGGTCAGTTACAAACAAATGAGTTGTATGCGCTTGCCAGTCAGGTAGAACAAGTCTTCTATGTAACAAAACTCTGTTAGTGGATGGATTATACCTATTAGGACAACACTGAGAGACTTATTCGATGTTAACGAAGAGGGAGATGCATTGGATAATGATGTTGCATACTATAATATTTCAAATGATTTTTTTCTTGAAGTAGTAGACAACGACATTGCTAGCAACGCGAGGTAATCTTTTTTTTTATTTTACGTTCAAATTATTGATATCTTGTAATCAATATAAATGTATTTTTTAAAATTATATGCTATTGAAATGCAGATATAGCTCCTAGACCCAGGCGTATTCGGGAAATTCCCGAACCCGCTCAGCAGCCACAGTAAGGATCTTCTGATGCCGATAGTGTGGATCTCAGAGATGATGTGGACCATGTCAGTGTAGATTTCTGTATCGTCTTGCACCCGGGCAGACGTTACATGTTCGAATCATTGGTGGAGATGCAGTGGGGGAGAACTCTACTGAGTTTCAGAGCTACCTTGGCCAGGTTGCTCGTGCACGTGTCCCCATCACGACGCATGACTTTCGACAGCTTCCTTATGTTGTCAAGGCTGCCATACTATCTGATTTGGAGGTATTCTACAATCGAATTTTTATTTGCACTATTTTAAAATACTAAACTTTTTTATTCTTCTTGTACAAGATTGTTTTTACATGAGAACAAAATGCTCATTGCGATTCCTAGATTCTTTCTCATGCGGCTGAGATGTTGCGTCGATATAAGGGACACATAAAGGCGAAGGTAACAAGATCTTTATATATACCTAAAGTAGATTTAAACACTCACTATATTTATTTTCCCATTATTAGTATTACAACCCCTAGATTCCATATGAGCACCTTGTGTAGAACGTCCCACCAGGTGTTACACCAGATCAGTGGAGGGAGTTGATCAATTTTTGGTCCAATGAAGAGTTCGTGGTATGTAAAATTCTTCCTAATTAATTGTTTTGTGTTTGTACTAACTTTATTTAATTATAGGCAATATCTACAAAATATACTTCGAACCGCTCCAAAGGTTTTAGGTCCACCCACAAGATGGGGAGAAAGAACACAAACCAATTGAAGGATGACTTTGTAAGCATCCACAAATTTTTAAATGTAACTAATATTGGAAGCAAATTTAAAAATATCTTATTTTAGGTTTTTTAATTGAGGGATAACGATAGAGAAATGATCTGAATATAGGTTTTTACCGGGTCAAAGAGCAGAGTGTAGGAGGAGAAGTGCAGTGGGTTGATGACGCCTACGTATCAATTCATGTAAGAAATATATATTGTTGATTTTTAAAATGCCTTATATAATTTTTTTAAATAATATATGTATCTATACATGCAGGAAGAAATGATTAGGTTGTCCACCACCACCTTACTAGATAGCACGGGGACGAGCACACTCCCTCCTCCAAGCCACATGTCCAGAACACAGTGGACGCATACGTTGCGGAGGACGTGGAGAAAGGATCCGTACATGATACGGAATGGGTGGTGCAAGTGGATCTCGGACCTCCTCGCAAGGAACCCAGATGGAGAGGGAGTTGCGCGACGTTAAGGCAAAGATGTTCGCACAGGATGAAGAGATGGTTAAGATGCGTATCGACATGGCGAACGTCATGGCATACATTAGTCATCTTCAAAGCCAGGCCAAGCCACTAGTGGAACCTGCACAACTCATCGATGATGAGGAAAGTGATGAAGAGAGCGAGGAAAGTGCCTAATCAGGGTAGATTAGGGGCGATGTAGAAGATGTATGTAATATATTTTAGTACTATCTTGAACATCAGTTGTTGTACTTTAAGATTAGTGGCTAAGATGTTGTAGAACTGAAAACTATTTTTTTAAGTATGTGATTCACAAATTTGATTTCTTTTAAGTGTCCTGGAGTATCTATATGGTTTTGCAGAAGGAGCAGGACAAAAACACCAATAAATTCATTATTTTTTTGCTTTCAGAGGGTATCAAGAACGGTTGTAACCGCCCCCTTTTATACTCGAACAACGTCTCTTCTGTATCAAAATATATCACGGTCTCTCTATTTGGCCTTCAGGGACTAAAGGAGACGGTTTAGACCATCCCCAAAAGACTTCTGTTGGCGTCGCGATAGGTCATTTGAGCGTAGGGGATGGTCGTAACCGTCCCCATTAGTCCCTAAAGGGGACGGTTTCGACCATCGCTTCTGCTTAATAGGGCCTCCCTGTCTCTGGTTTGGACACATGGGACATAAAGGGGATGGTTGAAACCGTCCCCGAAATGTTTATGTAGGCGTCGCGAAAGGTCGTTTCAGCGTAGGGGACGGTTGTACCCGTCCCTTTAGGTCCCTGAAGGGGACGGTTTTTACCGTCGCTTCCGCTTAGTAGGACCTCCCTGTCTCCGGTTTGGACACATGGAACCTAAAGGGGACGGTTTAAACCGTCCCTGAAACGCTTCTGTGGGCCTCGTGAAAGGTCCATTGAGCGTAGGGGACGGTCCCAACCATCCCCGTTGTTCGTACGAAGGGGACGGTTACGATCGTCGCCTATTATTCATTGTAGAAGGGACGATCGTAACTGTCTCTATTATTCATAGCAGATGGGACGGTCATAACCGTCTCCAATGGTTGGATAAATGGGACGTTCTTAATTAGCGTCCCTTCTGGTCAGATGAGACGGTGGTAAAGGGGATGGTTGTGTGACCGTCCCATCTGATCAGAAGGGACGGTTTTCATAAGAAAGAGGACGGTCCTCGACCGTCCCCTCTAGGTCGTCTGCTTGTAGTGAACCAACCCCACATTCCCACCCAATTCCCATATTTACGATGCACAAAACCCTTTTCTCCATTCCAATTTCCATCACCTCACCTGCAAATGGAAACCATTGATTGGGAACGGGGATTGGCAGCACTTACCAAGCACACTATACACAGCTTCTGTGGCACTGACACGTCATACCATTCATCAGGACATTGGAGAGTGGCGACTCTGACTGGACTGGACACTATTTCATCGTCCTGCTCATTGTTGGACATCAAGGATAATTTAAGTGTGGTAAATACTTCTCTGTTCTTGTTCTTCTCTCTCAAGTCACTTATTAGGACATTACATGAAAGTTGTAGCTAATAGAACCAGAACATCACCAATGCCACACACATCCCACCTCCTTGGCCGAATCGTCGATGGACCGCTTCGTGTTCTCGTGGAGCCGAACTGGGATCCTCTCCAACCTGACCTCCCTACCACGTTGAGCTCCACTCGAGAGTTGAGCCCTACGACCCACGGGCCACACCTCTTGGCTCGGGTGATGTTGGTGAGAATGACTCTTGGACAAGCAGCTTGCTACTTGCAGGCCGCGACCTTCCACCCTTGACTGGCTGACCCCTACCGTGCACGCTACTTCTCACATCGGGAATGCCTCTAGCCAAAACTTGGTCATTTTGTTGATAACTGTTGGAGCTCCATCCAAAGAGAAGGCTTTGAAGGGTAAAGATACAAATGAAGTCTGATAGTCGTCCTTAGCTTCAAAATCCCATGGTTAGAGAACATGAAGCTGCTCTTAAAAGGATGTGACTAGAAAAGACAAAGGTTCTAATTTCACAATAATCACATAAGTCATTGTTGTGCATTACAAGAAAGGTACTTGCAGTCACTATTCCTCTAAAATATGGTGAGTGGACGATAAGGAATGAAGCGTTGATCACACGATAGGGAATGCTTAGTGCTTCGCTAAGTACAAACTTGAATCTGGTTGTAATTACTTGACACTAGTAAATATATCTAATTTTAATATAACAAGAACTAATTATCACTGATTCACCTTGTTTATATTATTTTTATAGAAAGTTGATAGTTGATATATGCGTGGTCTGGAAGTTGCGTGATTTTATAATTATCTATTGTTACTTGATAGTCCATAGTTATTTCGTAATATTATTTTTATCAACATTGTTACATATACCAAAAACATTCCATCATATTGACATGTCAGTGACTCGACGCAAAACTCTTTAGCTCTATAGCTCATAAATCATGCAAGTTTCTTTTAAAGTTTATCCATCATTTTCAAAACACTGTAGTATCTCTACATGTAGTATATTCAATTATATATTATATATATATATATATATTAGACTAAATATTGGTCCCACCTATAAAATTTTTCTGACTCCGCTCCTGTTGTAAGATCTATACAGTGAGAGTGTGAGGCATAAAAAAGAGAACTTAGAAAGGTAGTCACCCGTAGAGAGATCATGGGTTTGATCATGCGTAGCGGCTCTCTTCTACAATGGACTTGAGAGATGACCGAGCACCAAAAATATTGTATTCTTGTGCTTGATTTCTTATACGATCATTCGGTTTCGTCTGTCGATCCGCACTATCATATTTGGTTTTGTTTGTCCATCTACACGATCTCTGTATCAACACTGCTTATGTCTCTTAATTTATAAAAAGATAATGCAGATTGTAAAAATATACTATCATCCTTTTTTATTGGAGGAGGCATTATTGACATATGATAGGGCATGCCAATACGTAAGTGCACTATCAATTCATTTTATACAAAACATTTAACAGTAATAAAAAAGATATTACCTTCTAGTACAATTTCTAATTAAAAAGGATTGGCAAAATAATTATGACTACTTTTTTACAACAAAGGTACGTATGCAGTGACAAATAAAAAGGAATAACCACAATAATTCATAAAATCACTCATCCAAACAATCATCATATGATCGCACCTTTCTTAAAGTTGAAACGAGCTTCTTCTTCTTGTACCTCATGCTTTCGCCATGCCTGTGATAGCTTTGCAACAGCACTGCTATGATAAAATTTCGCCAGTATCACGTCACTTGCATAAAGTGCATCCATTGTTGCATGTAGTGTCGGTACTTCGATCAACTTTCCCCTCGAAGTGAAGCAGAGGAGGATTGCAGAAGAGGTGCTCTAATGCTCTCTAGGCTATTTTTATGATTTGGATTTCAAAATCTAACCTTGTAGATTGCATTATCTATCTTCCAAATTTCATCCTAATCCGAGCTAATTTGCTATTTTATCTTAATGGTCAAACATTTGATCATAATTTAAGCAACTTAAATTCGATTTAAAAAAGATCCGAATGTTTGACCATTAAGATAAAATAGCAAATAAGCTCGGATTTGGACGAATTTTGGAGGATAGAGAATTAAACTAAAATTCAATCTACAACGTTAGATTTTGAAATCAAAATCATAAAATTAGCCTAGAGAGGATTACAACACCTCTGTTGCAATCCTCCCTACAGCAGAGGATCCGTTTCCCCCTTCAAAACATATCATGCATGCATGTTATATAATTGGGTTTAATATGGTTGTCCCTGAGGGCAGCTAACAGACTGTCTTCGCGTCATATTTCGGTGAATTTTTTTATTTTTTTTGGAAAAGTACCGTCATGTATTTTCATCAATATATCCCTCTAATATATTGTTACAATTTCGTGAGAAACGGATACTTTTATGCCCTCCATCTAGACATGTCGATTTCAGCAATTATAAAATCGTTAAAAATACATATTCTAGATGTAAGACACATGAGTCTTTATTTCTGACGAAATTGAATAACATATTAGAAGGATATAATTATGAAAATACATAACGTATTTTTAAATAAAATGTAGAAAAATAAAGCAGGAACAATCCCATTTTTCTCTATATAATTACCCATGTGACAAGCACACTGAAGTTATCTCTCCAGCCCACCTTTGCTGACGAACCAAATAAGAAGCTTCTAATATTTGCTCAAGTATAGTGGATTCCTACATATACCATGTACTGTTCTTAAGCAAGGAAAGAAACTATCTTTTAATCAAATAGTCAAAGGAAGATACATCTTGTTGACGTTTGGCAGCTTGCTTTACACGTGTAGGAAAAATAGGTTACATTGATATAGATGGAAAGCATTGATAGGGTAGAATCATGAATTTTATTAAGGGTCAAGTATACGACTATTATTATGTTGCTCAAAAATATTAATAATCATTGCATTTTTAAATGATAATATTAAATAAAATTAATATTTAAAATGAATATTTTTCAATTTTAGATAAACTCACTACTTAAATCTAGTATTAAGGTTAGATTTTCAAATAGATTTTTGTTTTCAGCAGTAATTTTTAAAATTTGATCAATCTAATAATTTAAGTCTCTCTTAATCCGTCCCAAAAAGACTAAATTAGTGAAATTTTGAAATAAAGAGTTCGAGGTTAAAAGAAAATAATAAAATTTATTTTATTTGCAACGAATATTAGGAAAAATGGAAGAGATAAATGAACTCGAATACAGTTTTATATCAAATTATACTTATAATTTCGATACTTTGTAGGTAATTTGGTAAACTATATAAAAGAAGTAAGAATGAGGGGGGTAAGATTCAAAACGTGATCTTTAAAATAATAACCATGCTACTCTATTGTTAGATCGTTAAATGATTTTACAACATTTCTCTTATTTATTATACAATTAAGGAGGGCTCATATTAAAAACTTAATACATTGCACAAGTGACATAATAATCAAGAAAGAGTCATAGTCCCCTCATGGCATATGCTACGCCCATAATTCCTATCTTAAGACTTGAATTTAAAGGGGGATAAAACAGGTCAAAAGAAGTCGGAATTAGAGGATAAGATAGGAACCAGCAAATGCGCGTGAGAAAGAAGAGGTTTCTCTCCTATCCATCGTTCTTACGAGTACACACAAGGAAGGTCAACGACGGAAGCCGCTGCATTTGCACCGCAACGAGCTGTTCCTTCTCAGTGATCACATATCTCTGCCCACCATCTAATTGACAAAAAGGAGACGCACTTCGAGATTATCAAATATTAATATCCACATTACATAAAGGTATTTTTACCTTACGAATTCTATAAATTTTGTAAGTTATATTCTTGACTTTTGAAACAACGTAATTCTTCTCTTAACTCTGTAAACTTATTAACTCTTACCTCATGAACTTTCTGTTAATTTGTTTAAAGTTCGTGTGAATTTTTGGTGCAATTTACATGATTGATGGTATAATTACTTTAAATAAAAGGTCCTATAAGTAATTTAACAAGTTTTTAAAGTTCATGGGATAAAAATCCTTTACATAAAATCCATTATCTGAAAATCGAACCTGATCGACCCGTGACGTTGGGTTGAATGCGTCCAGTTTTAAAGTCCCGATTTTGATCAAAGCATCGGTTTGATTGATTTGGAACCGCAATTTAGTTTTGAATTTAAATATTGTCACACTATTATTCTTTTATTGAGCATTTGGTCTAAATATTATTAATATCTGTATGTATGGCATTTGGTGATGTATATGAATAAAATATGTTACGTTTAGTGTAAGATATACACAGGGGAAAATGGGGTTATCGTCGGCGTCTCTCGCCTCATTTTCCAATGATTTTTTTTTCAAAAATACTACAATGTATTTCCGATTCTATGATCATTAAAATTACATGTTCTAGATGGAAGGTATATGAGTATGTGTTTTCTAACGAAATTGAAATGACATATTAAGGGATATAGTGATGAAAATACATGATAGTATTTTCCAAAATAATTAAAAATTTCACCGAAAAATAGTGCGGGGACAACCATATTAAAATGGGGCTGCCCTCTGTTCTCATTTTTATTTTTTAAATAAAATCGTGAAAATTTATTACTGTATCCTTTTATTTTTGTCATTCAAGTTTCGTACGAAACAGAGACTTATAAGGCCTCCATCCAGACAAACCAGTTTTTAATGGTCGCAAAATTGTTGAAATTGATCCCCGTCTAGGTGGAGGCTGTAGGAGTCTCTATTTTTCATGAAACTTGAGTGATATAATATAGGCATATAATGATGAATTTTCTCGATTTTATTTTTAAAAAAATAAAGAAAATGAAACGAGGGGAGCGAAATTAAATCCCCCTACGGGCAACCACATTTTATCATATATATATTGAATATGTGTTATATATTTAATTCAAGCATATTGGATTTTATATTTTATACATGTTTTGATTCATTTCCCATTTGATTAGGTTGTTCAACCACTATTTCTCCACCACTTCTGTTTAATCATTTTCTTAACATAATAATGATGTCATCATTCCGTTGAACCTAGTTAATTTGATTATTTAGTATAACCTTATCCGAACTTTTCCGTAAGGTTTCTGATTCAGTCCATGGTTCTGTTTCAAAGACATTAATTTCTTAAGTCAATAAATCTGAATTAAGAAAGTCAGTTAACTTATCCTTGGCGGAGTTCAACGAATTAAGCCAATAGGAAAGGTGTTTTTCAAATGTATAATATCAAGCCACCATATATTTATAAATTCTATACTGATATTGTAAGATTGGATGTTTGCTTCTTACAGTTTCTTCTTTCCGGATCCTATTTTTATTTCTTTTTTTTGGTTGAATAACCGTCAAACAATATTCAGCTCACAGTCCACTTGAGAAAAACGATATTACATAGAAATTGACGGGAGACAGGCAACAAGCTACGCCGCCAATCTCTTTTGAATGGCAAATCTAATCCTTCGAAATACAACATTCATAGACTTAAGAACCATAACATTGCTATGCATGATTTTTTGAATCCTCTTAAGGAGCTCCACTGCTTCACTTGCCAAGAAGCCAAATGTATCAAAACCAAAGGAGATGAATACATGTTGATTATCAATGCAGGCCTTCTCATGCTTAGTCACTTTAGCTGAGGCAGCTTTTTGTGTAGTGTATCCCGCAACAAAATCACTCTTTATCAGACCCACCAATGGAGAAACTCCAGTCAAATCAACACATGCATTTTTTCCTCCAACCCATCCAAATATTAAAACATCTTTCGGTCTAAGTGTCGATCTCCCCTCTTATGGATCAGTTAAAAAACTCACCGGTGCTTCTTTTTTTTGAAGCAACCCCCGCATGTCTGAGTACATCAAAAAGAACATCCCTGACAAGATCATGTCTATACTTAAAACCTGGAAGTTCACGAAAATGAACGGCATGCTCCCCAAAAGCATCTAAGCAGGATTTGTGGCATACAGGACAAGTCTCATCTAGTGGGAATAGAGGAATCATGAGGCGGTACTTGAAAATACTACGATATTCAATGGGTGACATATGCATTCGAAGCCCCTCAATAGGAATGGCAAGAAGAAAACCTTGGGCATGTTCAGCTTGTAAACATCGGAAAATTGCTTTTTGTCTAGCAGTCATGTCAAACTCAGCTTTCATTTCTTTTACAATTTTACTAAAAGAGGAACTCGTCAAAGTAATCTGAGCTTTAAGGGGAACGATATCCTTACTAGCAAAATAAATCTATGGTCAATAGATCAAATTGGCAGTACTGCGATTTTGAGATTGGTCGAACCCATTTCGGCCCAACCGGATGTGTTCTATCAAGAGGTCCGCTATCGATTTGAGCCCCACTAGACCTGCTCAGAATTAACGTATCAGATTTCAAATATCCAGCAGCCGCGATATTAAATGGCAACATTCATTTCTTACCAATTCCAGAAATAATATACGTTGGATTTTCCAGCAGCGGCGTTATCGAAAACCCTTTCTCTCTTTTGAAAATAAATAACTGAAAATTTCGATTTGTTATATAAATCCGAATTCATTCTTTGGAGAAATAATATTATTTGCTATGGACTTTTTCGAATGTAAAATATAATAAGAAACAAATCTTGTTAGATAATCTCATTGTTTAAGTATCATTATTGATGAATTGGCGTTGCTATAAATTATTTTGTTTGGAAATATAATTACTTTCTTATAAAAAAAATTCATATTCATTTTTTCAAGATATTAATAATATGTATCATTGACTAAGTATCGGTGTTATAACATTATTTTATTTTGAAACATCGGTCTCATTTTTGCTTAAATACATGTTGTAATAAATGGTGTTATCCAAATTATTCAATGGAAATTCATTTTCTTTTTTGCAGGAAAATAATCAATATTTTCTCCATATTCAATATTATAAAATGAGGAAAGGGAGCCTACTTTGTGAAGTACGTAACCTTACCTACTTCACATCCAATTTTTGCAATTTTTTTATTTTTTTTGAAAAATGCTATCGTGGATTTTCATAATTACATCTCTCTAATATGTCATTCAAATTTCATCAGAAACGGAGACTCTTACGGCCTTCATCCAGAACATGTAAAATACAGCAAATCTGTGACCGTTAAAAAATGGTTGTCTGGATGGAGGCCATAGGAGTCTCTGTTCCTGACGAAATTTGAATGACATATTAGAGGGATATATTTATGAAAACCCACGGGTGGTATTTTTTGAAAGAAAAAATAAAAAATTGCAAAAAAATGAAATGTGAAGTAGGTAAGTTACCTACTTCACAAATTAGGCTCCCTTTCCTCTTATAAAATTTAAATTTTATTATTAGAAAATAAATTTAATTAAATATCAATCTTATTGTTATGTAAATTTGAATTCTTTTTTTAATAAATATGATTAACTGTGGACTTTTACTGATTTAAATTGATATTATTGTATTGTCATCGGTGAAGTTAATAAGATCAGTCTCATTATTGCTTAAATACACGTTATTGAAAATGGTGTTGCTCAAATTATATTTTTTAATGAAAACACATTATTTTTATATAATACATAAAAAATTTTGCACATATAATATTATAAAAATTTAAATCTCATTGTTAGAAAACTAATTTATTATTAGTATAGTAGCACGAAATTGAATATCATTTTTAGATAATTGATAAGCACACAGTTGATTTAAATTGGGAATTGAAATTAACTACATTTACATATGAACTAGGTACTCCCTCAGATAGCCATTTTATCAAATTGAAAGGGATTTTGACTTAATAGACATTTATAATTGTGGATTAAGAATCAACAATTACATAACAATTGAACTCTGGGATATTTTCAAAAATTACATCACATGAAGAATTAAGATTGCAATGTCTCCTCATAAGTAATTTATTATTTACAAAAATGGATAGAATCGTGGTAGTTTTGGTATTTTGAGATAAAAGAATAGGTGGGACATATAGTGAAGTTGGATACAAAGGTGGATTGAGTCCGCTCACTAGTCTTAGACGAGTTCGTGCATACAAGTTACTAACTATAGTGCATACATTAACAACTTACTCGTCTAGCGAGTTTCGACTAAAGCTAGTATGTAAGTGGATGGCAAATGGTGGGAGATATTGTGTAGTGCTGATTGAGAATGACGAGGGTGCATTTTTAATCTTAGGTTTAGAATCATATGGATACATCATCGAGCGACTTGTTGAAACTATTGCCATTCTGATGCATCCAAATCATAACGCGCTTGTCTCCGAGCACTTTCATGAGACGAAAAACATGGTCTGGGAAAATTTGACATAATAAAACTGGGGTTTGTCAAAGATATACTTCTTTTTTATAAAACAATTAAATTACATGACCTTAACATCCATCTGGAAGAACTTTAAGGCACAAAAACTAGTTTAACCAAAAATTAATCAAATTGACTCCACTCTAGCAACATGTATATAGGTTTCATTAGAATCGATACCTTCACCTTGATTATACCCTTACATAAGTAATCATGTTTTGTTACGAGTAACATTACCCAAGTCATCAATTTTACTACGGAAGACACACCGAGTTCCCAAACTGGAATGGTGTTTTGATTTAGGAACTAATGCTAACATCGATCTGTTCAAATCCATTGAGTTCTTCTTAGGTTGCTACAAGCCAAGACTCCTCGTCGCAAGTATCTTCAACAGACTTCATCTCACCCTAAGAAAAAAAATCATTAAATCATGATGTGACTAAAAACTTGAGCAAATTAGCAAACTTTCAGAGAATCAAAACACCATTCCAAGACTTGCCCAAAATGTTTTGGCGAGTGCTCTTTTTAGCAAAATAATTGTGGATATGGATGGGGTATTTAACATGTCCGTTAGACAAAAGGCAGTTTTTCAGTGTCTTCAAGCTGATCATGCCCAAGATTTTCTCCTTACTCTTCCTATAGACGGACTTGGACTTCACATGTCACCGGTGGAGTACTGTAGTATTCTCAAATATCGTCTGATGATTCCATTATTTCCTACCGATGAGATTTGTCCAATCTGTCGCAAGGCATGCTTAGACAATTTTGATGATCATGCAATTCATTGCAGGGAGCTCCCGGGATTTAAGTACAGACATGATCTTGTTAGAGACGTTTTATTTGATGTGCTCAGGCGTGCAGGGATTGCTGCTAAGAAAGAGGCGGCAGTGAACTTTTTAACTGACCCACAGGAGGGAAGATCTACACTTAGACCTGCTGATATTTTGATCTTTGGGTGGATAGGAGGAAAACATGCATGTATAGATTTGATAGGAGTTTCACCGTTGGTGGGGTTGAAGAGCGGGAGCTTCACAGCAGGGCATGCTGCACTTAAAGCTTCTTTAGCAAAAGTGGTGAAGCACGAGAAAGCCTGCACGGAGAATCAACATGCCTTCATCCCCTTTGGTTTTGACACCTTTGGCTTCTTAGCACCAGAAGCTATTGAGCTTTTTAAGAGGATCCAAAAAGTGATGAACAGCAATGTGATGGACCATCGATTTATGGATGTAGTGTTTAAAAGAATTGGCTTTGCAATTCAAAAAGGTCTAGCGGCGCAGCTTGTTGCCCGCTTGCCTTCGGTTTCGATGTAAACTTTCATTTTGTTTAGTTGACAACTATACTTATATATTTAGTCCATTTTTGAATATACATAATAGTTGTAAAAACAAGATCCAACTGATAATCACATACATTCAATCTATGGGTACACTGTGAATAATTTCAGAATCTTTTGTGTCAAGACATCAATAAATGATGTCTGTATTCGTCATCTTTATTGATAAGCATACAATTATTTAATTTCAATAATTAATCAAATGAGATATTGATAGTCTCTCCAACTATTGATGTAGTATTGTTAAAATTCGATAAGCTCTATAATGCTAGGAATAACCTATAAAGACCGCTTCAAGACCTTTCAAGTCAAGCTTATCTTTAGTACTTTTAGTATCTAAACAAAACTCTTGCAACCAAAAATTATAAAATAAGAGATCTTTAGTTCGTTATCATGGCAAAGTTTAAAAGGGATTCTCTTCAAAATAGGTCTTCATGGAAGAACTAATCCAACAAGCATCATCTTTGCACATTCTTGAAATGTATTGACTCAATGACTCCAACCACTCTTTTTTTTGGTTCAATCACTCTAATGGCTCAACCAATGGTTTTTAACGAAAAAGATTAAGATGTCAAAGCATTTCTTTCTGGAAGTCACGGTGATTTCGGGAATGAGATGGGAACACAAAGTGTCATTGCAATATATTGAAACGGCAAAATTGTACAAAAAAGAAACCCCCACGACCTATTGTCTTCTCATCATCGTTTGTGCTTATCGAATACTCGTCTCATTTATACGAAAAGAATGCTTGTAATTGAAGTGGGTTCCTTCATGGTGAAGATCTAATATTCTATACCCTTTCTCTTCACTTGCATCCACAGTTGATAATGATATCCCACCTCCACATTCCCTATATATATCAGCATCCTTCCTACATCTGCTGCTGCACAGCGCCAGCTAATTAAATCCATTAGGTGCTGACACGCCCACATCGAAAATGCTCAGGTGTCTCGGTCGTCATAAGATTGCAGAATCACTGAACGTAAGCAGCATACCTATATGTGATCAGGCGTTCCATATGTCGATGCCCGTTGATGTCTATTTATGTTTGATCTCTCCTTCAGACCATCGAAATAGGTGTTCAGATGCACTGTGAAGGATGCGAGAAGAGAATACGAAAAGCACTCTCCAGGTTGGAAGGTAACCGGAAATCCAATTTAATTAAGTTCTAGCTCTGAGGTTTCTAATGTCATCTACATGTATTATACATACACCTGTATCCATGTACAGGAGTTGATAGCGTGGACATAGACGGTGACAAGCAGAAGGTGACGGTAAGTGGATACGTCGACCCGAGGAAGGTGTTGAAGACGGTGAGGAGGAGCGGGACGAGGGCGGAGTTCTGGCCGTTCCCGTTCGATAGCGAGTACCATGATTACCTCTCTCAGTACTACGACGACTCGACGTTCGAGACAACGTACAACTACTATGTCCACGGCTACAACTCGGAAGTCCAGGGGACCTTCCCGGACTACGTCTACACCCATGTCATCGACGATCACACGATGTGGATGTTTAACGATGACAATGTTCACTCTTGTAGCATCATGTAAAAGGAACAACCAAGAGAATGCTTGTTGGTTAGTTTCATACGACGAATAACTGAACTCAGTTGAACTACTCATGCTGATGATGGTTTTTAAACTTTGAAGATGATTATTGAGTCATTAATCAGCTCGATTAAATTGAACTACAAGTCTAAAATCATACATAAATACACATAAGCACGTTTTCAAACAAGTCTTCAAAAATATCATGAGTATAATTTGCTGAAAGAACGAATATATATGTTGCATATATTTAAATATGTATGGCACATATACTATGAAGATGATTGTATGTCCTTTCACAATCTCGTTACTAACTAATGCAAGCACGGTCCTCAAATGACTAATATGTCACCTCTAAGAGGCCATCACGGCCATATAGTTATCGCATTTCACATTTTATGAGTAATGCACACCCATCGCATCTCATCATCGAGTCAGCCGTAGCGTTGAAATCTGATACGGATATATTCCCCGTTTTACTGTATTCGAAAAATTATCGGATATGAATATATGTATCCGGATATTAATCGAATACATATCGAATATGGATATGAATTGTAAAAATTTTCCGAATACGGATATGGTAATGACTTGAATATCCGAATCCGGATATACGAATACAACATTTAATATTGTTTCATATATTAGTTAATGTAATATAAGCTACAGCCTGTGTTATTATATTAGTATTATTATATATTATATAATACAATGTACTAGTGATATTAATAAACTTCCGTATGTTTGTTGATGAGCATGAACAAAAGCTTGCTTCCGATAAAGAAGCATGTTACTTCAACACTTCCTTTTGTTATGATGCAACTTATTTATATTTCATTGCCATTTTGATAAAAATTCAATTCGTATTCGTATGTGGTCTTTATTCCATCCACATTCAGATTCCATGTTTATTGGATCCATATTTGCATTCACTCTTTATTCAATTCATATTTGGATTGGCTCTTTATTCGATCTGTTTTCGGATCCGCATTTTATTTGATCTGTATTCGTTTTCGATAAATATCCGATTCGAATTCGTATCTGTATTTTTAAGGATATGGTTTCCCTACTGCATATATGAATCATATATGTATCTGTATTCGTATTCTAAAGAGATGAAGCGAATATGGATGTAGAAATAGACATATCTGATTCGTATCCGATCTGTTTTCATCTGTAATCAGCGGTGGAACCCTCTCTAACTAATACTAGTTATCGAGAAAATGAGCAAATAATGCACCACAATAGAATCATGTGAAAGAAAATGATATATAGTTTAATGTTGGTCAATCACTATTGATTTGGACTGTCATAAAATTCTCAAGTTCTATATAGATTCGATTGGATTCTTATTCTATTTGAAAATAAATGAATCAAACTCAAACATATTTTTAGACTCAATTATATAAGAAAACTGAACATGAATTGAATAGGTTTCTTGGCTTCAGTTCCTTAGAAGTTTCACATGCGCACGCGCACATACACATACATGTACACATATTTATAAATTCATATCTCATGTTTAAGTGGATCTTCTTCCAAGATAAGTGGATTTTATTATAGGATAAATGAACTTTATCCCGAAATAAGTGGATATTTCTGAGATGAGCGGACTTTATCTTGGGATAAGTTTTCCCGAGATAAATGATCACATCGTAGTGACATGACCGATTATGTTTTTGTATACAATATTTTTCCATTCCTTATTCCTCAACCCAATATAACAAGTTTCAATACAATAAAATTGATCTAAGGCATCAAATAATTTAATATTCAAACAATAAATATTATTCATTGATGGTTTCGGATTGAATTCACATTGAATATCATATCTTTTGCTATATTCCTATCAATGTATCATATAATAATAATTATTTGTTAACCTTTTCTTCTAATCATTGTTACATTTAGCAATGACTAATACAAATTTTTACAAATAAATTAGCGTAAAAAAATCATTGTTGTATGAATCCTTAGTAAATAATATATCATTTATTGCTAATTACAAGAATAAAAGATAACTTGGCAATAAACAATCATGATTTGATGCTATATCTTTAACATCTAAAGATATGATAATAATTTAAATTATTCATTGTCTTAGGTTAATTTTGTTGTAGTGTTTAAATCTCATTTATCCCTTATCTCACATTATTCATTAACCCTCGTCTAGGATATAAAAATACATTGCAATCGCATTTTTAGAAAGAGAAAAATCTATCTTTATCTATTATTTAAAGATGGAGAAGATAAAGAGAATGAATATTATTTTAGTTACTTATATATATAGGAGAAACTTCAAATGAGTCAGGGTCTCACCAATATTATAGTGAGCCCTCAATCTCATCCTTTTATTTTTGATCATACAGCTGGATCCGATGTGGCATTAATTAAATTAATTTAATGATTAAAAACATATTTTGATCATTTTCGTCACATTCTAAATATAGAATGTGACAATTATTTGACTTAATATCGCTCCTTCTCTTTCCATTGATTGACGGCGCCCCTCCCTCCTCTCTCTCTCTCTCACGATTTGTCGTTGGCGTGGTGGGGAGGCGGACCTCGTGTGGGATAAGGGATAACACACATCCCTGGTGGTGGCGCATGCTCTCCTCCAGGTGATGGTCAATGGAGGGGCTGAGTTGCTGCGATCTGCAATCGGTGGAGGTTCAGAGTAGGTCAACGGTGGTGGATGTGGATGGCGACTCCTCTCCTCTGATGGCGGTAGACGTCGACGGTGGCGTATACGGTGGAGATATCAGTCAGCGACGGGTTCCAGATGCGATGGTGGTGCTACATCGAGCAACGGTCGGCGGTGAAGGCGGTTGTGGTCGTGATTGTGAGGTAATGCACAGATTTACATCGTGGTTTAATAATTTACATAATTGACATTTCGATTTACATATTGATTCACTTTTTTACAAATCTCATTGTTATTTTATCTTATTTTATAAAGCTCTCCGTGAATTTTATAAAAGAGCGCGATACAGTTACAAAAGGTCTCACAAATTTTACAAAATGAATATATATATTTACAAAAAAAAGATCGAAGTTTACAAAGAGGATAATTACTCTTACAAAAACTCATCAGAGTTTACAAAATGAATGTACCCATTTACAAAACGGAAATACCAATTTACAAATGAAAATGTGAAAAACGAAATCATTAACGAAATTACAAAAAGAACATACATTTTCACAAAAACTCGTGGGCGTTTACAAAGATATGGTTTAACCCAATTCATTCAACGCAAAATTGAAAAACGACTAGTAGAGGTATGATTCAAAAATACCAAATCCAGAAAATATTTAAATGGTAACTCAAATGCATTAAATGAAATATGAATTTACAAAAAAACGAGATGACGGAAATACCATTTTGGATAATATTTTTGATGCAACCGTCAGATGGTGATCTGACGAATCCGATTGATGGCTCACCATAATATTGGCAAGACCTCATCTCATTTGAAAGGATCCATATATATATATATATATATATATATATATATATATATATATATATATATATATATGGGTTAAATGGGGCTGCCCCCCCGGGGAGCTAACTTGACTCTCCCCATCCCATTTCGCCCGATTTTTTTATTTTTTTTGAAAATTTCTTCCGTGAAATTTCATCACTATATCCCTATATTATGTCATTAAAATTTCGTGCGAAACAAAGACTGCTACGACCTCTATCCAGACAATCATTTTTTAACGGTAACAGAATTGCTAAAAACAACATCGTCTGGATGGAGGCCGTAGGAGTCTTTGTTTAGCACGAAATTTTAATGGCATAATATAGGGATATATCGATGAAAATCCACGTAACAAATTTTCAAAAAAAATAAAAAAATCGGGAAAAATGGGGCGGGAGGAGCTAAGTTAGCTCCCCCCATTGGGACAGCCCCATTTTACCCTATATATAGGGAATTTATCCAGAGAGCTCTGTGTCCATTTGGGTTTTTTGAGCACCCAATTGTAGCCGTCCATCTACAGGATTCAATCCTCAAAAAATAGGAACTAATTTTCATATGGAAATAAAACAAAATCGGAAATTAAAACTTTTTCTAAAAATAACATTACATTTTTGGAAAGTGCAAGGGACACGTATATGATTGGTAAAACTATCGATTCATTCCAACGCAATGTACTTTTTTCGTTTCAACGCAAGAAGAGAGGTATGTGATTCGTTTCATGATTTGATCATTTATTTCTATCATAATTTCGTTGTTTTAATGATATTTTTGTTCTATTTCATCGTTTCATGATTTCATGATTTGATCGCTTATGAAATTTCATATTTTTATCGTAAGCAATATTTTTTTCGAGAAGTATGATTGAAATATAAGAAAGTGGTGTTCATAATATCAAATTTTATTCATTTTGATACATGATCTGTAGTAATAATTGATTTTTTATCGAATGTATTTTATTTTCATATAGTAAAAAGTTACAGTAAACACAGTTGTTATTTTTCATGCGTTAATTTAAAAATATACTGAGTTATTGACACTACAAGAAAATACAGAATCCGTGACTACAAATGTGGTAACAACATAGTGGTAAAGTGGTAGTAATATGGACGCAACTACGATTTGCTACCACATGTGGTAGCAAAACCAGTAGTCGCATATAGATGGTCGCAAAATGCATGCGACTACCAAATAGTCGTTATTGTAGTTGCAGTTGTCGTCGCATTTAGTCGGTCTATAATCGCATTGTAGTCCATTGACCTTCCAACATTTGCGACCACGTGCACACTACTTTGCAACCATATTGGCACCACATGGCAGCCCAATCAACGACTACTCAGGCACCATCTTACTACCATAGTTTTCACACTTCAATTTTTGCTACAACAGGCATCATCATTTTGTGACCACATTGCTACTACATTACTATTATGATGGTAGTAAAGTAGTAGAAATGTAGTCGCGAAAGCTGCTTTCTTAATAAAAAAATATCCAAAAGCAGTACGTGATCTCCCAATAACCTGTATAAAAATAATATAATTTATTTAAATACAACATTAAAATGCAATCTCTTGATATTTGATAAGGAACATGTATTCTCTTGAATTCTTCAACCAACCTGTTGAAAATTATAATACAATCTACACCTAAAAAATGGCAATTCATCTTCAAGAAAATTTAATCATGCTTCTAAAAAATATAACCCAATCATTCATGTATTTTCGTATAGAGTAACTTGCATTTTAATATATAAATCATGATGATAAAATTACAAATGTTTTTTTTGAAAAAAGCTACAAGTTCAAGACAATAGAAAGCTAACTAATTTCAAGACTCTAAAGTTCTTAACATTACAAAGTTTTAGAGAATAACCTAAAACTACAGAGTATAAAGTTTGCATTAAAATTCCTTCTCCATTTAAAGAAAGTATTTTCCTTAGCATTCGCCTTTCCATTGTCATTTTCCTCGTCAGTTTTCTTGTGTTCCCTTTGAGTGCCCCCACGTTCTGAGATGATAAGCCCTCCGCGATGCAATACTTTATATGTGGTGACATCCTCCTTTTCGTCCTCATTTCATCTAATGAACTTGAGGTATAGTAGTTCTAATTTTAAGAAGCAAAAGAAGCCAATTGAAATGTTAGAAAAATGAATCAATGAGTATACTACAACATAACATTACATAATAATGAGAATTTAAGTTATATCTCAAATAGGTATCATCCTCCTTCAAAGAATCGATTCCAAAAGATAATTTATATTATATGATATCGACTTTATTTACCGGTGCCTTCACAGCCCGTGAGATTGGTCTAAACTCAATCTTAGATACACTCGACTGAGATGTTGGTTTGTTATATGTTGAGGTCATCCCGGAAAAACAGGAGGTACCCGTGGAACCACTATAGGAGGAGAACTTGGATGACAAACCACCCAAAGTATGCCTTTTATTAGGTCCTATTTCATGCACGGTATACCGAACTTTTCTCTATACAAGCTGCACCCCTTTCAGGATGCACATCTGTTGGCAACACTAAATCAAATTTCGACCAAAGGCCTTCTCTTGAATTGTCTTCCAATCATCAAGTTTTGAACTGATATTTACAAGTAACCAACTCAAAACTGCTACAAAGAAAATACAAAGCTAATGTTAAGCAAGACCGATTCCACTGGCTTATATTTTTTTCATGACTATGTTCTCAGTTTTAATACTCTCTTTACAAGAAGTCATTTGCTAAGTCGAAACTGGTAAATGCTTGAAAGTGGCAATAAGGCTTCTTTTGGAAAACAATTAGGAGGACGAATGGCTCTTTAACAAGCTTGATCATATGAAGGGAATTTACTGTTCTTCATTCCAAAATATAATTTAAGCAAATCAATTAAATTTAACATCCGTAATATCTCACCAAACTCCTTACCTAGGTAACTCTTATAGCATAACCCTATGTGGTTATAATGGAAGACTTCCCTTAAACTAGTCAGACAAATCAACAAAGAGCAACTGTAGTTGTCAAACCCATCATTCAAGGTTTTGTTTCCGCTCTGTGACTTAGTAGAATTGAGATTCCATCTCCTAAAGATGACTTGTATACTACAAAATAGATTAAAAAGGGCTGAGATTGTTGCTAGATTCTATAGGAAGTTGCATAGCAAGCCACGTTCGAACACATATGCGATTAGTTCTTAACTTGATATGTAGGTTTAACAACTGGAAAACCTCATTGCACAATTTACCTTACTGAAATTTGAACTGATAATAATGCATAAAATATATTAAAGCCCCATGGTACATGTGTTGATGAGTAGATTGTTGTCTGAAAACCATCAGCCATCACGAATTTAGAGTTAGAGCACGAAAATTAGTCCTTGGACCCATCAGATATTTTACTACTTGTCTATTTTTAGGATTGTGTATGTGTAGAATTTAACTATGTATGAACACGATGATTACCTTAGAAAACTCGGAATTCCACAACGACATTGGAGTTTCCAACACCAACATCACCGAACCATCTTGCTTCGTGATTGCAAATGTGACATCAACTATCTAAGGACAAAGAATAAATATTAAAAAATGTGACATCAACTATCATTCAAGGGTTTTGCTCATATTTCACTATTTGTTAACGAGGACTTCTAAATTTAGAAAAAATAAAAAATTCCGATTTTCAATTGTTTATATATATAAGACATAACATGGACTTCTATACTCAAACAAGGACTTCCATAACATTGTCTTAAGCGATATAATCCTCCGGATTTTCCTTCTCAATAGGACATCTCACCAGAACTAGCATGCTCATTTCTCCATCAACTTCATTAGCATCTATGTCTAGCTAGCATGTCTATTTCTCCATTAACAATGTTCGAATCTATGTCCAGATAGCATGCTTCTTTCTCCATAAATTGCATTAGCATCTACGTCCAGCAACATATCCAAACTGTTTCAAAAGGAATGTCCGTTGACTCTCATACTCCAATGAATCAAATCCATAAGTTGTACTACAGTAACTGATCAACTCATTGATAACTAAAATAGGACTCTTTCCCAATGACAGAAAATAGCAAAAAACTCCCATCTTTCCTTAAATTTGGCCATAGTGAGCAGCTCCCACACACATCTTTCCAACTCTGTATATATAAAAAAGATTCACCGTCACATTTCTCAATCTAATTGATTAACCATTGATGACACGAAATTCCCGAGTGACTAAGGCAATCAGGTATCTAAGACGATGGTCGTTGCGACCTCAATCACTCGAACGTGTCGATCAAGAAAAATCGAACCACTAAATAGAGATAAAATCAACGAAACACGAATAGCGGTCCTGCTATGTGATTAACCTGGTATAGCACCCAGGGTCGAACTCAAGGAGCACGGGTTGGCCGAGAGGCCTACGAAGTAGTAAAAATAAAGAAAATAAAAGAACAAAATATTTTTAGTGGTTTTTAGTTATTTTTATATTTTTTTGGATTTTTAATATATTAAGAAAATAAGAAAACAAAAGAAAAGCACACTTTAACAAATTATTCAAAGCATCAAAAATCAACCAAAAATTAAAACAAAAATGTTTTTATGTATTTTATATTTTTTAGTGTTTTTGGTGAATTTTTGATAATTTTCTGATGTTTATTTTATTTTCTAAAAATCAAACAGTAGCAAAAACAAAGGGTACTGTCCAGCCGAGCCAAAAGTCCCTAGATAAAATATCTCAGTGCCTCAAAATGGCCTGGAGGTAATTTTCCTATAAAGTAGATGAAACAAGGAAAATTTAGGTACCAATTTTATTATTTTTGGGTTTTGAATTTATTTACTATAATTTTTATGGGTTTTTGAGTATTTTTAAGTTTTTAGTGTTTTCCAGTAATGAAAAATAGCCAAAATTGGCTAGAAAACAAAACTAAGCAAACTAAACAATAGGTAATTTTTATAGAATTTTTGAAGGAGTTTTAATATTATTTGTGATTTTTCAAACTAGACAGTGGCGAAAATAGATGTTTTTGAATTTTTAAAAATAGCAAACAAAATAAAAAATGTCCTCAAAAATCCACAAAAATCCTACACCATGGCAGGAGCCATGTGTCAAATTTTCGTTGGATTTGGAGGTGATTTGATATTTTATTCAAAAATAAAAAGACGTAACAGTGCACAGGGACCTTTCTGCAATTAAAGCAAAGTTCTGGACCCCTGGAACAACAACCCTGAAGAGTACAGGTACAGGAGTGCAAATTACCCTCCAGGCCACGCACGATACGCGTGACTTAGGCCTGGAAGGACCAAATTGCAATTCCTATTTGTAAAAGTATGAAACGTAACAGGGCGAAAGTGCAGGGTCAAAAATGCAAATACACCAAATAATCACGTGTCGATGCACGTGTCCACAACAGGCAGGGGTATAAATGCAATTCAAATAAACATAGAGGTCCACAGTGCAATTTTCACAAAAATAAAAGAACTACGCCAAGTATTTACAGGACTAAAACTAAATGTATAAAAGAGAAGGGGCCTAAGTACAATTTACCCCTTTTATTACGCCGATGGTCGGATGCGTGACGCGTGGTGGATCTGACGACTGAGGACGACGGCACCTTTGACCTTGCGAACGTTGGGCTGATCGACGTCTGAGGGCGCTCCACGTGGCGATCGGACGGTTCTGGTTCTCTGGAGTCGAAACTCTCGTGTATCAGATGGAGGGGAGGAGGGCACGTGGCGAAACTGACGGTCGGGGCTGGTGCCTCTCTCTCCGCGCGGACGGTCAAGATCGATCCTCGGGACGATCGGACGGTGACACCTCGCCTAGGATGGATGGCTCAGATGATAACTGGGGCGATGAGGACGATCTGACGGTCGGCGAGGATCCTGGAAGAACTGGTCGCCGGCGACTTTCGCCGGCCCTCTATCCGCGCGGTGGTCCTCGTCTGATGCTCCTGAGGTGCGGGAAAGCTTCGCCGTGAAGCCCCGCACCGAATGCTCTGCTCCGATGAAGGCGAGGAGCTCCAGAGAGCTCCGGCGACGTGAAAGAACTGGAGCTGTTGTGCCCAGAAGTTCCGACCTCCAAATGAGGTCGATTAGCCCTGAAACCTGCACAGGAAAGAAGCTGGGTCGAGGGCAAAGTGCCTCGACTCGTCAGAGCGGGCGGAAGGTGGAAGGTGAGGCGCTATGGAGGCTCTCCGGCGAGCGGCGGAGGGGGGATAGCCGATACCCTGCTCCGGGGCGAGCCAGGGGGAGTGAAGGGGTGGAGAAGGTGGAGAGTAGTCAGGCGAAGGTGGTGGCGGAGCCGGATGGTCAAGTGAGTGGACGGAGACGGCAGGTGAAGGCGGCGGAGCTAAGCTACTATGAATCGAAAAAGCCTATTCTACGCTAAACTAGAGACTACGGAAGCTACCTGATGGGCGCATTCGACTGGGCTGGAGCTGATGAAGCTCCCGGTCATTGCCTGCAAGGGGCCGTCGAGTCCCCGAGGCTGGGCACGCTCGCGGCGGCGCACGGCGGTGAAAACCACCGGATTAGTGACTCCTGGCTGTCCGGGCCTCGCTGCAACTCCAAAGGCCACGGCTGTCACTCAGGGACGCTGGAGGAGCTCACAGGCACCGAGGGGAAGATCAAAGATGGAAGAATTAGGTCGCCGGAGATGACATTATATATGGTGCTGGGTCCGAGAAGATGGTGATCGGGCGAGTAACGCGGAGCTCGGATCCAGCAAACCCACCCCGGACGAGGGTCTTGGATGATCAGAGGTTAATCGGAGCCCGGGGTTTGGATCAATGGTGGTCGGGTCTGACGGGTAGAAATTGGAGAAATGGGTCGGGCAGGACAGACCCGGCTCTGGTGGTCCTGGGGGGAGAGTTGACCGGGGGTCAACAATCCCCCGTGGACCAATCAGAGCCCGCCAAGCTTATTAATTTTGATTTATTTATTTGAGTTAGAAAATGATCGAATTAGCAAAAACTTAAAACATAAAATATTTTTATTTTATTTTTTTCTATTTTTTAGTGATTTTTAATTAATTTTTGGAAATAAAAATAGGGTATTTACATAGTATGTACTATATATAGGTATATATACAATGTATAGGGTTTCATTTTTTGATTTTTAATTATTATTTTTATACAATTTTATCCTTATTTTATATTTTATTTATTTATAGAATAAAATAAGGAATAAAAGGGTGTTTTTATTTTATTTTTATTATTTATATACATAAGTAAAATAAATACCTATATACATTTATATACATGGTATATGTACAATGTATTTTTGTATTTTCAATTTTTCTATTTTTATTTTGTTTTGATTTTTAATTGTTTTTATTTTATTTATTTACAATATAGACTATTTACAAAAAATTATAAAAATTACTTTTATATGTTTAGAAAGCTAAATAAATACATAGGTGTGGTTTATGTACATGATGAAAGGGGTATTTTTGATCTTTTTGATTTTTAACTTTTTGTTTTGTTTTTAATATCTTTATAAATATATACAAGTATTTACAAGCATATTTTTGGGTGAGGAAAATATGTTTTTATTTATTTACATAAATATTTACACAAGAGCCCCTATCTCCCTCTACTTTGGCTTTTATGCGGTCAGGCCCATGCTGAGCCCTCCCTTGGGTTAGGTTGCTCAATATTTATTTTAAATATTTCCCTCTTTTTCTTTTTAATCTTTATTCTTTTATTTTTTCACAAAAACATGCTAATTATAGGTTTTTACACAATGCATGCTTTTGGTAATTATTTGTATTTACATATATCTACATGCATTTGCAAAGGTTTTTGTAGCTAAAATATAAGAATAAAGAGTGATGAATGGGTATTCATCACCCCCCTATACTTAACTTTGCTAGTCCCTTAACAAACACTTATTTGAAAAAGAAGTGAAAAAGAAAGAAAGAAAAAGAAAAAGAGGATGTACGTGGATCAAGGTTGATTATTAAACTTGCCTTCATTAAATTGGGGTCTGGAGCTCGATCAGATCTTTGGATTATTAATGTGTCGGAACCTTATGTAGACTTAAGCTTAAAACTCAACAGCCTCTAAGTTCCACTAATCTATAACCAAGACTCCTCAATGCTCCAGATCAGAACAAGTCATCAATCACAAACCCTGAAGACCATGAATCTTTTCTTGTCCTGTGAATGTGAAGTCTAAGCTCTCCACCTCAGAAATGGCAACTTTACACCCCTCCCCAACAAGGTAACTCTATGACCTCAATCTGGTCACTCTTTCCTCGAGGAGCGGGGTATTCCCTTCTAAGTTCAAGTTCAACCGGCTCAAGAAGAGGGGGAAGAAGAGAATGGGTCAAGGCCAGTGTAGCCAAGTACCCTTGGGAGCTTGACCAGTGTAGCCAAGTCTCCCTGCTGCAAGCTACAACAGGTGGAACATGAAACCAAGCTTTGCTTATTGCACTCTATATACATACTCCGGTGGGATTATCATTTTCTCTCAGACCCACCACTTTTTTGGAGTTCTTTTCTTTTTGCACATTTTTTTTTCAAGTGCATCTGTACAACATATACATGTGCAGCATATATACAAGGAGTTTTTCCTCTTGAGCCAGTAGACTATCCCTCTTTTGAAGCTTTATTGCAACCCACAACTCCCGTCGTTAGACCTCACGGCAACCAGACCAAGTTGAGACGCACTTCCTTCACTAAAAGAAGAAGAGAGGTTCCGCCTAGAAGTACTACCCTCATATGCTACCCCAAGTCAAGGAAGACTGCCTCCTCACCACCTCATCCGTAGAGAGCTCGGTGCATAGTGCTGGTATCCAAGTAAAACCATAATCTATATGAGTCATGTGTTGTTGTTAAGTGCTCTACTTAGGCTCATTGAGATGACATGTGATCATAGCCTAGTGGACTCAAAGAATTAAGTCACCATGGACCTGAAAAGCCTTAAACCTAAGCCCTATAAGGTTCCTCTTAGAATTTAGGTGGATTAAGATCTTAATCAAGCTCCATTTCTCAATTTGATTCCAGGCTTGTTTAAATGTCAACTATCATCCAGAAAAACTATATACATATGTACAAAAAGATGCTTATTTACACAAATTTTACAATCATGCAAAATTTTTGAAAAATGTTTTGAAATCATGAAATGATGATGCATGAAGTGCAAGTTTTGCAAAAAGATATTTACACACATTTACACAATATTTTTGCAAACTTTTGATTTTCAAAACATTTTGGAAAAATTTTGTACTATATACATAATTTTGATACAAAAATATTTACACAAGCTTTACACGAAAGATTTTTGAAATCATTTTTACAAAAATAATTTGTACACTAGCTATTTATGTGCAAATAAAAGAAGTTTATGTACATGAATTTTTTTTTAATTTTTGTGGTTTTTAGCCATTTTATTTATTAACACACTCACACAAAGTACGAGTTATGGCTAAAGTATATATGAAATATATACACACCCCCTATACTTAGCTCGAACGATGTCCTCAGAGTCAAGAGTGATGAAGAAGACATAACTCGTACTAGGTATAGGGAAGTGAAAAGAAAGGCTATATACAAAGAACAAGAAGAAAATAGAAAAAGTCAAAAGGGTCTCTGGTCTTCCCCGTATACTTAGGATCAAATAATCCTAAGTATAGCAGGCTGTATACTAAGGGAAAACCGAGTGGAGAATGTACAGGGTCTACCCCCCCTATACTTAGGGTGAAATATCCCTAAGTATAGGCAGCAAAACGGGGGTAGCAAGACACGAAGAAAACCACGAATATCTACAAGATGGAGGGTCATCACCCCCCCTATACTTAAGGTGAAGAACCTTAAGTATAGGCAACGACAGAAGTGATGGAACAGAACGAAGAACAACCCGGTGTTTTCACCCCCCTATACTTAGGATGAGCAATATCCTAAGTATAGCAAAGATAATCCTAAGCGAGACCTGGGGTGAAAACAAGAACGGAAGAAAGAAGGATCAAAATAAGACAAAACACGTATAAACAAAAGAGTACAATGTTGAGGTGCCTCTCAACGAGCGCTAGATTTTACGCCCCTAGCTGGGCGCAAAGGCTAGGACAATGCAGTATCAAGGTTCAGGACGGCATCGGTAAGTCGAATGCCGTACTGTCGCCGCAGTCTCGGTGTGAGAACAACGACGAACTCAGCAGTGTAACATAAGACACCCAGGTATACAATCAGGCGGGTGTCTGCTACCGGCCAAAGATATGGGAAGAAATGATCGGGATCCGGTAGCACAAAAGAAATCATCATCTCTGGTTCAGACTGGAGTGAGAGTATAGAGCTGAAGAAATCAAACGTGGAGAAGGATGGAACAGTAATAGAATCCTCCACATCAATCAGTGTCTCAAACAGGTATGGACAATGAAGATCAGGAGACTCGCTAAGCAGACTGATATCCGATGCATGAAATATAATCAGATCAGGCAGATCATCGTATATCTCCAGGATGGGCTCATCCTCGCGAGGGTCGTCGAGGTGAGAAGACTCAGAATCAGACGGATTTAAAGACTCGGTTTCGTGTTCCGCCAGATCGGAAACACTCTCAGTAGGTGAAACCGAGTACTCATCGAGTGCGGCATCCTCCCGTAGATAACCCTCGGGGAGAGATGCAAGATCCGAAGTGACTAGAGGAGGATCAGGATCTAGATGGGCATCTGCGCTGCTATCAAGTATCCACTCGGTGCACCAAGCTGCATCATCATCGAAAGTGTAAGTCTCGGCAATCTGGAAACAAGAGAAGGTACTAGTAAACACTGCGGAGGCTGGCAAAGTGTCTGCGGCTGATCCTCGCTCTGCGGCTATGCTGGCTATCAGCTGGTCCTCAGCAAATGTATCTGTCTCATCAAAGTGGAGGACAAAAGGCTCGAAGACGGGACTCTCGGTGTCTGTACTCTCAAAGTGGTGTCCCTCCTCAAGCTGTGGCTGCTGGGCTGAGTCCTGGTGACTGTCTGCATTCAAGAAGTGTCTCTGCAGGAAGAAAACTGACTCCTCCAGGACTGGAAACTGAAGTAGCTGAGTCAATGGCTATAAAAGCTGGGGCTCCTCCGGCTCTTGGAGTATCAGAAGATCTGATATCCAAGACTCGTCGACTGGGAACTCTGGGGCTGACTCGAACTCCAACTGGAAGGCCAACGGGAACTCAAGTAGGCTCTGGGTCCGAACCTCTGCTATCACAGTCATCTCCTCTGTCAATGGTGGTGCATCATCCAAATCCTCGTGCTGGTGTGTAGAAGCTGGCTCATCATGCAAAGTGACACACCGCACTGGTATTGCATCGTCCGCATGTGTTGTCCCGACCATGGTATCTCGCGAGGAGGATCTCTGTGAAAGTAGCCTCGAGATGGTGTCCAGGAAGTGAATGTCGGAACTGCGGTGTGAACCGCCACATGTGGTAATCACCCGTGCAAGCTGCTCTGCGGTCATCCCTGATAACAGGCCCGATGGCTAGGGTATAAGGTACAGAAATAGGGTCGTTGCGACCCAAGCGATCAGACCATGTATATCAAGAAAAATGAACCACTCGCGAAGAATAAAATCAATCAAAACGAAGAAGCGGTCCTGCTATGTGATTAACCTGGTATAGCACCCAGGGTCGAACTCAAGGAGCACGGATTGGCCGAAGGCCTACGAAGTAGTAAAAACAAATAAAATAAAAGAGGAAAAATATTTTTAGTGGTTTTTAATTAATTTTATATATTTTTTTTTGGATTTTTAATATATAAAGAAAATAAGAAAATCAAGGAAGAACACAATTCAACAAATTATTTCAAGCACCAAAAATCAACCAAAAATCAAAACAAAAATATTTTTATGTGTTTTATATTTTTTTATGTTTTTGGTGAATTTTTGATAATTTTATGATATTTATTTTATTTTCTAAAAATCAAACAGTAGCAAAAACAAAGGGGACTGTCCAGCCAGGCCAAAAGTCCCTAGATAAAATATCTAAGGGCATCAAAATGGGCAGGAGGTAATTTTCCTGTAAAGTAGGTAAAACAAGGAAAATTTAGGTACCAAGTTTATTGTTTTTGGGTTTTTAATTTATTTACTAGAATTTTTATGGGCATTTTGGTGTTTTTAAATTTTTAGTGTTTTTCAGTGGTGAAAAATAGCCAAAATTGGCTAGAAAATCAAACAAACTAAACTAAGCAGTAGACAATTTTTATAGAATTTTTAGGGGAGTTTTTATATTTTTTTGTGATTTTTCAATCTGGACAGTGACGAAAATATAGGTTTTTGAATTTTTAAAAATAGCAAACAAAATCAAAAATGTCCTCAAAAATCCGTGAAAATCCTACACCATGGCAGGAGCCATGTATCAAATTCTCATTGGATTTGGAGGTGATTTGATATTTTATTCAAAAATAAAAAGAGGATACTGTGCATAGGGACTAGAATGCAAATACCCAAAGTTCTGGGGGTCCCGGTACAATTAACCCAGCAAAACACGTGCCAAGCGCGTGCTTGGGGAACTCAGGGACCTATATGTAACAAAAATAAGTCCCGAGGACTTTTTGCTAACAGGTACCAAAAGTCCAGGGAACTTAGTTGCAAAGAACCCAAGAAATATCGCACATGTGTAAATCAATCACGCACAGGGGTATAAGTGCAAATATCTAAAAACTTTCATTCCTTTCATAACAACCAGAACTACAAGGGCATATACTGCAAATAACCCAAAATATCACATGGCGAAGCACGTGTCCACAACAGGCAGGGGTATAAATGCAATTATCTAAAGCTCAGGGTCCACTATGCAAATAAACCTAAAACTAAACAACGTACTTAAATATTTACAGGACTAAAGCTAAATAAAAATAAAAGCGGGGCCTAAGGGTAATTTACCCTTTATTAAGCTGGGTCGTTGGATGCACGCCACGTGGCTGATCGGATGGCGTGGAGGCGAGGTGGCTGGCGATCCAACGGCTGAGGTCGATCCTCCAGAGATCGGGCGGTGGATGCAGCTCCACTAATGGACGGTCAAGATGCAATCTGGAGCGGGCGGAGAAGATCGACGGTGACTGGAGGTCCTGGATGAACAGGCGGCTGGCGAACTTCGCCGGCCTCGTGAAGGTGCCTCCGGCCTCCTCTGTTGCGCCTGAGTATTGGAGAAGCTCCGGCGTGAAGGTGTGCAGCTGCTGATGGCCTCCGATGCCCCAGCCGAGCTCGGGGGAGCTCCGACGAGGGTGGCGGAGGTGAAGCTCCTGGTCTGAATGTCGAGAGGCCTCAGATGGCCTCCGCTGGACCTGCAAAACCACTCAGGAGATTCGCGGGTCGAGGGCAAAGTGCCTCGACCCAGTTAGGCGAAGTGGGGATGGCTGGTGCGTCGGAACGGCGGGCTCCGGCGAAGGTGGTGGACGGAGAAGCCCGGTTCCCAGCTCCTGTGCGAGCTGGGTTGCGTGAGCGGGTGGAGAACGTGCGGCGGAGGAAGGCGAACGTGAAGGTCGGGTCCGATGGTCGGATGGTGGTCGGAACCGGGGTGAATCGAAAACATAGGACGGCGAAGCGATTTGGGGGAAAACTGAAATTAGATGAAATGGCGGAGCTACGGGGTTACCTGGATGATCGGTGAGACTTGGGAAGAGCAGGGGGTGCTCCTGGTATTGGCCTCAAGGGACATCTCGGCCCGAGGCTCGAAGCTCGCTCAGGTGGCGGAGCTACGGCGGCTACGTCGCCGGATCAGTGGATTCCTCCTCCGCTCCTCGCTGCAACAGGGGAATCGCTCGCTGTCACTCTCGCGGTCTCTCTGGAGCTCACAGGGAAGGAGGCGAATGGCCAAAGATAGCGTGGGAAGGTGGCGGAGCTGCAGCTATATACGGTGGAAGGGTCCGAGAAGAACGGCTCGGGTAGGGTCGTGGAAGCGTGCGGATCCCGAGGTGGATGCCCGGCGAAGGTGTCGGATGTGTGAGGGTCAAAACGGAGCCGGGGTTTGGCGAATTGGGTGTCGGGTCGAGCGGGTAGAATTAGGAGAAGTCGGGTCCGGAGCCCAGACCCGTGGGAAGTGGTCCTGGGGGGCTAGTTGACCGGGCGGTCAACATCCCCAGGACCCAATGGGGTCCGGCCACGTGGCTGGATCTTGAGGTGACAAATAGGGGTAGCTAGGGGCCGAATCTGCAAAAACTCCAAACATGAAATATTTTTATTTTATTTTTTTCTATTTTTTGGTGATTTTTAATTAATTTTTGGAAATAAAAATAGGCTATATACATAATATGTACTAGATATTGGTATATACAATATATATAGGGTTTTGATTTTTGATTTTTTTGATTTTTAACTTTTTATTTTGTTTTTATATTTTTATAAATATGTACAAGTATTTACAAGCATATTTTTGGGTGAGGAAAATATAGTTTTATTTATTTACACAAATATTTACACATGAGCCCCTATCTCCCTCTACTTTGGCTTTTATGCGGTCAGGCCCATGCTGAGCCCTCCCTTGGGTTAGGTTTCTCAATATTTATTCTAAATATTTCCCTCTTTTTCTTTTTAATCTTTATTCTTTTATTTTTGCACAAAAACATGCTAATTAAAGGTTTTTACACAATGCATGCTTTTGGTAATTATTCCTATTTACACATATCTACATGCATTTGCAAAGGTTTTTGTAGCTAAAATATAAGAATAAAGAGTGATGAATGGGTATTCATCACCCCCCTATACTTAACTTTGCTAGTCCCTTAGCAAACACTTATTTGAAAAAGAAGTGAAAAAGAAAGAAAGAAAAAGAAAAAGAGGATGTGCATGGATCAAGGTTGATTATTAAACTTGCCTTCATTAAATTGGGGTATGGAGCTCGATCAGATCTTTGGATTATTAGTGTGTCGGAACCTTATTTAGACTTAAGCTTAAAACTCAACAGCCTCCAAGTTCCACTAATCTATAACCAAGACTCCTCAATGCTCCAGATCAGAACAAGTCATCAATCACAAACCCTGAAGACAATGAATCTTTTCTTGTCGTGTGAATGTGAAGTCTAAGCTCTCCACCTCAGAAATGGCAACTTGACAACCCTCCCCAACAAGGTAACTCTATGACCTCAATCTGGCCACTCTTTCCTCGAGGAGCGGGGTATTCCCTTCTAAGTTCAAGTTCAACCGGCTCAAGAAGAGGGGGAAGAAGAGAATGGGTCAAGGCCAGTGTAGCCAAGTACCCTTGGGAGCTTGACCAGTGTAGCCAAGTCTCCCTGCTGCAAGCTACAACAGGTGGATCATGAAACCAAGCTTTGCTTATTGCACTCTATATACATACTCCGGTGGGATTATCATTTTCTCTCAGACCCACCACTTTTTTGGAGTTCTTTTCTTTTTGCACATTTTTTTTCAAGTGCATCTGTACAACATATACATGTGCAGCATATATACAAGGAGTTTTTCCTCTTGAGCCAGTAGACTATCCCTCTTTTGAAGCTTTATTGCAACCCACAACTCCCGTCGTTAGACCTCATGGCAACCAGACCAAGTTGAGACGCACTTCCTTCACTAAAAGAAGAAGAGAGGTTCCGCCTAGAAGTACTACCCTCATATGCTACCCCAAGTCAAGGAAGACTGCCTCCTCACCACCTCATCCGTAGAGAGCTCGGTGCATAGTGCTGGTGTCCAAGTAAAGCCATAATCTATATGAGTCATGTGTTGTTGTTAAGTGCTCTACTTAGGCTCATTGAGATGACATGTGATCATAGCCTAGTGGACTCAAAGAATTAAGTCACCATGGACCTGAAAAGCCTTAAACCTAAGTCATATAAGGTTCCTCTTAGAAATTAGGTGGATTAAGATCTTAATCAAGCTCCATTTCTCAATTTGATTCCAGGCTAGTTTAAACGTCAACTATCATCCAGAAAAACTATATACATATGTACAAAAGATGCTTATTTACACAAAGTTTACAATCATGCAAAATTTTTGAAAAATGTTTTGAAATCATGAATGAATGATGCATGAAGTGCAAGTTTTGCAAAAAGATATTTACACACATTTACACAAGATTTTTGCAAACTTTTGATTTTCAAAACATTTTGGAAAAATTTTGTACTATATACATAATTTTGATACAAAAATATTTACACAAGCTTTACACAAAAGATTTTTGAAATCATTTTTACAAAAATAATTTGTACACTAGCTATGTATGCACAAATAAAAGAAGTTTATGTACATGAAATTTTTTTAATTTTTGTGGTTTTTAGCAATTTTTATTTATTAACACACTCACACAAAGTACGAGTTATGGCTAAAGTATATATGAAATATATACACACCCCCCTATACTTAGCTCGAACGATGTCCTCAGAGTCAAGAGCGATGAAGAAGACATAACTCGTGCTAGGTATAGGAAAGTGAAAAGAAAGGCTATATACAAAGAGGAAGAAAGAAAAGTGAGGAGGGTCTCGGGTCTTCCCCCTATACTTAGGATCAAATAATCCTAAGTATAACAGGCTGTATACTAAGGGAAAACCTGAGTGGAGAATGTACAGGGTCTACCCCCCCATACTTAGGGTGAAATATCCCTAAGTATAGGCAACAAAAACAGGGGTAAACAGAAACAAAAGAAATACCCAAAAGGTCTCACATCCCCCCTATACTTAGGGTAAAGTGCACCCTAAGTATAGCATAATCACAAGATGAAGAAAAGGATGTGGGACTAAAGAATGTGGTGATATGGACATCTGGATCTATACAAGGCGGAAGATCAGTGAAACTCAGGCGTGAGATGCATTAGATGCGAGTCAAAGACCACATCTCACGCAAAGTGAATAGGGGCAAGATCGGCGACCCGCGGCTCATGATCTAGAAATGGCTTGAGCCGCTGGCCGTTCACTCGAAAGGTACTCTCAGAAGACAACTCAGATATGTCAATGCTACCATTGTCGTGTACCTTTCTGACCACGTAAGGTCCTTTCCATTTGCTCTGTAGCTTCCCTGGAAATAATCGTAGCCTCGCATCAAACAGCCATACTCTCTGTCCAATCTCAAAATGCGTGTGGTTGATATGAGAATCATGCCACTCCTTCACTTTCTCCTTATAATGTAGGCTGCTTGAGAAAGCTGCATCTCTAAGCTCCTTCAGGGCAGCTAACTCTGTCCTCCTCTGGTCTTCCATACCATCTGGATCCATCAAAATTTCTGTAACTGCCCAAAGTGACTTGTGCCTCAGCTCAACAGGTAAATGGCATGGCTTGCCATATACGAGGCGAAAGGGAGATGTGCCCAAAGGTGTCTTGAAAGACGTCCTATATGCCCACAAGACCGAGTCCAAAAGCTGTGACCAATCCTTTCGGTCAGGACGAACGACTTTCTGCAGAATAGTCTTGATCTCCCTATTCGACACTTCGGCTAGACCATTCGTCTGTGGATGGTAAGGTGTAGCAACACGATGGTCTATGCCGAACTCGCTAGCAAGTGCCTTCACCTGGTCGTTGATGAAGTGAGATCCCCCATCAGATATCAAAACTCGTGGAACCCCGAACCGCGTGATGATGTGCTTCCTCAAAAATCTGCAAACTGTCCTCGCATCAGCGGCTCGGGCGGGGATAGCCTCCACCTAACGACTAACATAATCAACGGCCAACAGAATGTACTCAAATCCCTGACTCTTAGGGAATGGACCCATGAAATCGATGCCCCATGCGTCAAAAACCTCACAGAAGTGAATGGGCTGCATCGGCATCATATCACGCTATCCACAAGTGCCCATCCTCTGACAATCAGTACACCTCTTCACGAACTCATCTGAGTCCTTGAAGAGGGTAGGCCACCACAAGCCGGATTGGAGCACTTTCTATGCCGTTCTCCTCCCAGAATGATGTCCTCCTGCCTTAAGCTTGTGGCAGTAAGTGAGGACGCTATGGTGTTCCTCCTGAGGAATACACCGACGCCAGACGCTATCCCCTCCTTCGTGGTAATGGATGGGATCCTCCCAATGGTAGGACTTAGCCTTCGCGAGGAAGGTCTCAAGCCTCTGCCTGGGCCAATCTTGTGGGACTTTCCCAGCAACGAGAAAGTTCACAATATCGGCGTACCATGGGAGTGAGGCGATAGCAAGGATCGCCTCATCTGGGAAGGTATCTCTAATAGGATCGATCTGCTCAGACTCCTCAGGCTGCTCTAATCGGGAGAGATGATCCGCCACCACATTCTTAACTCCAGGCTTATCCTTGATCTCGATGTCGAACTCCTAGAGTAGAAGGATCCATCTAGTCAGTCTGGCCTTGGCATCCTTCTTTGCCATGAGGTACCTGATGGCGGTGTGATCTGTAAACAAAGTCACTCTAGATCCGATGATATACGATCTGAACTTATCCAGGGCAAACACTACAGCTATCATCTCCTTCTCTGTGACCGTGTAATTCCGCTGGGTGGAATCCAATGTGCGGCTAGCGTAATGTATGGCAAATGGAACTTCATCCCTCCTCTGTCCCAGCACTGCCCCTACGGCAAAATCGGAGGCATCCGTCATGATCTCGAATGGGAGAGACCAATCAGGCGGCTGGAGGACAGGAGCCTCAATAACACACTGCTGGAGAGTCGCGAACGACGAAAGACACTTGTCATCGACAAGGAACTCGGTGTCTTTCGTCAAGAGGTCAGTCAACGGTCGGGCAATCCTGCTGAAATCCTGAATAAATCTCCTATAAAACCCAACGTGCCCCAGGAATGACCGTAGCTGCCTCAGATTGGACGGCGGTGCGAGTTTCCTAATGACATCAACCTTGGCCGGATCAACCTCCATGCCCCTGTTGGAGATGATGTGGCCAAGCACCGTCCCTTGAGTCACCATGAAGTGACTCTTCTCCCAAGATAAAACCAAATGATACTCAATACATCGCTGGAGTACCCGGTCTAGGTAGTCAAGACAGGAGTCGAATCCGTCGCCGTAGACCGAGAAGTCGTCCATGAAGACCTCTAAACACTCCCCTACCATGTCCGAAAAGATCGACAGCATGCACCTCTGAAAAGTCGCAGGGGCATTGCATAGCCCAAATGGCATGCGTCGAAAAGCATATGTGCCGAAGGGACAGGTAAAGGTGGTCTTCTCCTGATCCTCAGGAGCGATGGCCACTTGGTTGTAGCCCGAGTACCCATCCAGGAAGCAATAATGGCTCTTCCCTGCTAGTCTCTCAATGATCTGGTCAATAAAAGGCAAAGGAAATGGCCCTTCTTGGTGGCCTGGTTGAGTCTCCTGTAGTCAACGCAGACCCTCCAAGAGGTGGGTACTCGAGTAGCAATCTCCTCTCCCGACTCACTGATCACAGTCGTGATGCCCGTCTTCTTGGGCACCACATGCAAGGGGATGACCCACTTGGAGTCAGAAATGGGATAAATAAAATCTGCACTCCACCATTTTGATATTTCCTTCATCACGACCTCTCTCAGGTTGGGGTTCAGTCGCCGCTGGAACTCACGCAACGGCTTCGCCCCCTCCTCGAGATAGATATGGTGGGAGCACACTGATGGACTAATCCCATGGAGATCTGCTACGCTCCATCCGATCGCCTTGCGGTTCTTTTCAAGAACCCCCATCAAACGGGATTCTTGCTCTCCAGTCAACTCGGCGGAGATGATGACTGGATACATCTCTGGCTCGCCCGCAAGGAATCGATACTTCAGCGAAGTAGGGAGCGGCTTCAGCTCTGGAATGCTGGGTGCTGGCAAATCTGGCTGCGGAAGAAACTGAGTGAATGCTGCTAAGTCTACCAAATCTGCCTGGGAGAAAGAAAGCGCACTCTCGCAAACTGGATCGGGAGAAGGCTGCTCAACTGCACTGTCTCTGATCTGCTCTGCATCTGCCTCCCCCTCATCTGTAGCCTCAGGTGGAATCAGGTCTGGCATCTGATCATCACAATCAGCCCAATCAGACTCTGAATCCGAGGGATCTGTATTAATCGCGGTGGCATCAGTGCCACCGTAAAGCAAGGTGGCCTCAGCACCACAATCACTGAAATCCGTGTCGCGATCAAGGACCGGCTCTGCTGCCTCTGTGGTATCCTGAACCAGGGTTGTGCTCTCCGGACTCTCCTCTGCTATGCATCAGCTGTATCTGAATATGAGAGGATGGTCTGTGCTGCAGGATCTGCCCAAGCTGCCTCATCGTCTGTGATCACAAAATCACAGTCCTAGTGGATGTCTGGCTCTGCGTCTGTCAGCTGCTCTGAATCGGTACTGGCCTCTGAGCGGGATCTCTCTCTAGCTCTATAGTCCTCGACCGTCTCTATTTGTATACTCTCGCCCTCGACGCGAAAGTACACCTTCCCACTATCATGATCAGTCACCGCTTTGGCTGTGGCCAAGAACGGACGACCAAGGATGATGAGGGTATCGGTCACTGATTCAGGGATCTCCATGTCCAACACTACGAAGTCCACGGGGAATTTCAGGCCCTGAATCGTGACGATAATGTCTCGTAACAACCCCTTCGGCCTCTTGACAGATCGATCAGCGAACTGAAGGACTGTCCTGCTCTGTCGAAGAGTGCCCAACTCGAAGCGGTCGAGAAGGGCTGCCGGAAGAAGGTTGATCGACGATCCGCTATCTAGTAGAGTACGGTCGAACCTCTGCTCACTAATCTGGCATCTGACATACGGGGCCCCTGAATCTGGCCTCTTGGCTGGCAGTCGGTTCTGGATCGCAAAACACGTGGCTTTCGTCAGCACATGGATCTCTGAAGTGTGGTTCCTCCTCCTCCTTCTGACTGTAGTCCTGTCTCTCAAAGATCGCTGGAGAAGGGGGATGTGCTGCAAAGCCTCCTGGAGGGTCAACTGTACATGGAATCTATCAATCATGCTCTGGCTGAACTCCTCCTGCTCTCTCTTTTTGGGACTTTTTTCTTTTTTCTTCCCCTTCCCCATCTGAAGGGCTCTAGGGAAGGGGATCACAGGGTCCTTCGCAGATGAAGGACTAGGAAAAGGCCTAGACGGTTCGACGACCGGATCCACACATACATCATGCACCACAGTGGGACCAGAAGAAACTAAACCTTTTCCTTTATCCAAACCAAAGTTCTGAGATACATCAAGGCGGGGAAAGACAACATCTCTCTCAACACAAACACCAGTGGCCTCAGTACCACCTCTGGCTGGCTCTGCTGCTGCTGCTGCTGGTAGACGTCTCACGGCATCAGTACCGCGGGCTGGCTCGGCTATCCTGGTGGCGTCAGTACCACCTCCTCGAACTGGTGAAGCGGTGGCCTAAGTACCGCCGGTGGGATCAGCATCCTTGGCGGCATCAGTGCCACCGTCATCATCTGGAGCGGCCTCAGTACCGCTCTCCTCCTCCTCATGTGGCGCCTCTGAAGTGTCCTCGTGGTGAAGCTCAGATGAGGCGCCGCCACCTGCTGGGGTCCTACCGCTCCTAAGTGTGACAAAATCAGCATCAAATAGATCCGAAGATGTATCAACAAATGGGCCTCTAGGAGTGGCAAACTCAGTGTGTACTACCTGCTCAGATTTCCTCTTGAGGTTATTCGGATTCGGCTCAATCTGGGCTGGAATGGCGGCCTTCCCTTTCACCAAGTCCCGCATCTCCTGGCGGAACTCGTCCATCTCCCGTCTGAATGTGGCCTGCTGGTCCGTGAGGAGGCGGGCGATGTCATCCAAAGCGGGGCTCTCGTGGGAGCCCGACGGGTAGCCTCTCTGGGGGTGAGGCTGCTGGAACTGCTGCTGGTGGTAAGAGGGGTATGAGGAAGGGTGCTGCTGCTGAACTGGGTGAGCCTGCTGCTCACGTCTCCACGACTGTCCCTGCTGCTGATAGGGACGAGGACCGAAGGATGATGGCTGGTGCTGCTGGTATGCTGGGGGCTGCTGCTGCGGCTGCTGGTGATCTCTCTGATGGGAGTACTGCCCTCCCTGTCCTGACGGCTGCTGCTGGGGCTGGGCACCACCACTCCCCCACCTGAATCCGGGATGGTCTCGTCGGATCCCAGGCTGGGGGCAGTCATACCAAATCCCGTTGACATCCATCAACGGCTCTGCATCGTAGGGGGCTGGCGGGAGTACTGCTAGAGGCTGGTCCGGCTGGTAAACCACCATCTGCATGTCTGGAGATGGTGGGGACTGGTAGGTGGGCTGCGGCTGCTGGTACGGCTCCGCCTGTACAAGGTGAACCTGTCTAGGCTGCACAAGGGTGCTGGAGCGCTGGGACGAGCTACTGCTGCTGCCGGAGTCGCCTCACGACTGAAGACGGGGCTGAGGAGCCGTCTGTGCCTCCTGGAGACACATGAGCTGTGTCTTCATATCGCTCAGAACCTGTGCCATCTGTTCCATCTGAGTGATGCTCTGGCACTGCTTCTTCTCAATCAGCTCCATGCGGTCCAACTTCTCGCTGATGATACCCATGTCCACAACGGATGACTCTGCCTGTGCTGCTGCGACTGCGGACGAACTGGATGGACCTGCATCGACCCGTGCTATCCGCTGGTACTGCACTGGTCCTGGCTGCTGTGGCTGGGGTCTCTGAGTATACAACCTGGTCTGGGACATCACCATGTAGTTTTCGGCCATCTCCTCGTAGATGGCCCAGACCTGGTCGTGGTCCTTGGCAAAGTAGGACCCGCCGCAAGAAGCGTTCACCAGACCCTGAAGCTCTGGCGTCAACCCGCTGAAAAGGCTCTGAACTAGGTTCGGCTTAGAGATGTTGTGGTGCGGGCATCTGTCTAGGAGCTCTCGAAACCTCTCCCATGCCTCATGAAACTGCTCGTTGGGGAACATGGAGAAGTTGCTGATCAGGGCCCTCGCTGCATTCGTCCGCCCGAGTGGATAGTACTTGTTCAAGTACTCGGTGCGGAGCTGCTCCCAAGTGTAGACAAACCTCCCGAGATGCTTCAGGCAGGTGGCTGCTCTATCTGCCAGTGAAAACGGGAAGGCTATCATCCGGATCGTGTCCTGGTCCACGTGGCGGTCGTGGACAGTGCTGCAGATCATAAGAAACTCCTGGAGGTGGAGGTGGGGCTCCTCAGTGGCAAGTCCGTGGAAACGGGGCAGTAACTGCAGGGTGTTCGGGGGGAACTTGAAGTCCCCCACGATCGCCGGCACTACTACCCAATGATGCATGAGTGTCGATCCAGGGTTGTGCAACTCCCGCATCAGTCGTGGTGGTCCTCCTGCCGCGGCGCCTCCCGCCGCGGCGGCGGCTGCTGCTGCGGCTGCTGCGACTCGTGCCTCTACATCAGGTATCTCCTCAGGCTCGCTCTGCTGATCTCGCTCTGCTCTGAGCCTCTCCAACTCTCGCCTCATCTCTATCATGAATGCCCCCTGATCGCGTAGCTGCTGCTGGACTGTCTCAAGTGATGCGATCAGGGTGGAGTTGATCGCTCCCTGGTCAAGTACAAAATGCTCGGGCTGACGGGAGTGATCATCTGAACTGCCGGCCATAGCGACGTCTGCAAAATCAAACGAGCCCAACTCAGGTGCTGTCAAATCAATCAGTCTCTCCTCGGGCTCGTGTCTCTCAGGCAGGCAAGAAAGGGGGTCGAGGGGGAACAGGGCGGAATCGTACTCGGGCTCGGAGAGCTGGTCTCGGCTCTCGCGAGCCAACCTAGATGATGAGGTAGACGTGCCCGAAAGCGGTGCAGCCAGAGGCTGTCTAAGAGACCGTCTACCCATCATCTCGATCTGGCGAGTAGTGCGGATGAGATCTGGAGAAACTATGATCACAAACAAACCCCCAGTTTACCAACGCAACGCGAGCTGAAGACCGTGAAAGTTCGGTCAAATTATCTTGTCAATTTTATTTGGTGAACACACAAAATATCAGAGCGCTTACGTGACCTGTTAGGATACCCGATGCTATCCCAACCGACTGGCCCGCACGGAAGAGTCGGTAATAAGTCGGGACTAGCACCAGAGGGCTCTACCTAGGGTGCGGGTCACTCTCTCGCGCATCCAAACCATACAATGAGGGGGTTGCTCTCCCCAAGACAAAATTTTTAGGGTGAGCGTATTTTAAGATCAATAGTATTAACCAGTCCCAATTTTATGGTTTCTCTTTTTAATCTTTTTCAAATCAAAACAAATGGCCTAACGAATTTTTCGGTTCTCCTGATTATTAAGTCCAAAACAGGGGGGAGAAGACGAAAAAGCCGATGCGCGATAAATCAATGATGCATGCTGAGTAAGAAATGCGTACCTGTCTCCAGCACTCTACATGCAATATGATCCGCGCATAAATGTAAAGACAGAAAGGAAACTACCTATATGATGCAACGGGAAAGCCGAGTCCTAGATGAAAAAGTCTAGCGAAGAACCGTCTAACCGGTCACCGACCTCCAAGCCAAAGAGTCCGGTCTTGGCCCGTCCCTCCTCTGTCCGACAAATCGGGGGTAGGAGAAAGCGCTTTACAGGACGGGCTGCGGTACGTAGGCTACGAAGGCAAATGAGGCGGTTATTTTTATTAATTATTTTTAGTAGGTCCAATTAACGTTCTATAGGAACAGATAATCAGTTAGGTGTGTGGATCCTACTAATTACGGCACAATCACCAGAAATTCCTAAGTCTAGGGGCTCGAGCAAAAACCGCGTAAACACCGGAAAAGGCAGAAAGAAAATAAAATGAAACCGCGAAAAACCGCGAAGGTCCTAAGGGTCCCCCGAGCACACCGGTGCTCGGCGAAACAGACCCGCTACGGCAGAGTCCAAGTGTCCAAGTCTAATGTCCTGTATTATTACAATAATAATGGCATGAAATAAAAGTCTAGCCTAATCCTCACCCACTCAGCTCTCTCTCACTCTCTCCTGCGGCTCCGTACAGAAGGGTGCCGCCTCCGAATCCCGCGGTTGCGTCGGCTTCTCAAAATCAGCCGCCTCAGTCCTCGGGCCCTCGCAAGAGAAAACAAAGTGGTCAGAACCAATAATCAAATAATAATAAGAGAAAAATAAAGGGAAATGAAAAATAAGGGTATATGTGCAAAAACGCAAAATAAAATAAACACACGAAAGAAGACAAAAACAAAAACAAAAATAAAAGAAAAAGAAAATAAAGCAAAATAAAACAAAAAGAAAATATAAACAAAAGCCGCGAAGAGCCGCGAGCTCTGAAAAAGCCGCGAAAAGCCGCGAAAATAAAAACGAAAAGAAAAGAAGAACTACTAAGCCGTGCTCCCCGGCAACGACGCCATTCTGATAACAGGCCCGATGGCTAGGGTATAAGGTACAGAAATAGGGTCGTTGCGACCCAAGCGATCAGACCATGTATATCAAGAAAAATGAACCACTCGCGAAGAATAAAATCAATCAAAACGAAGAAGCGGTCCTGCTATGTGATTAACCTGGTATAGCACCCAGGGTCGAACTCAAGGAGCACGGATTGGCCGAAGGCCTACGAAGTAGTAAAAACAAATAAAATAAAAGAGGAAAATATTTTTAGTGGTTTTTAATTATTTTTATATATTTTTTTGGATTTTTAATATATAAAGAAAATAAGAAAATCAAGGAAGAACACAATTCAACAAATTATTTCAAGCACCAAAAATCAACCAAAAATCAAAACAAAAATATTTTTATGTGTTTTATACTTTTTTTGTTTTTGGTGAATTTTTGATAATTTTCTGATGTTTATTTTATTTTCTAAAAATCAAACAGTAGCAAAAACAAAGGGGACTGTCCAACCAGGCCAAAAGTCCCTAGATAAAATATCTAAGGGCCTCAAAATGCCAGGAGGTAATTTTCCTGTAAAGTAGGTAAAACAAGGAAAATTTAGGTACCAAGTTTATTGTTTTTGGGTTTTTAATTTATTTACTAGAATTTTTATGGGCTTTTTGGTGTTTTTAAGTTTTTAGTGTTTTTCAGTGGTGAAAAATAGCCAAAATTGGCTAGAAAATCAAACAAACTAAACTAAACAGTAGACAATTTTTATAGAATTTTTAGGGGAGTTTTTATATTTTTTTGTGATTTTTCAATCTGGACAGTGACGGAAATAAAGGTTTTTGAATTTTTAAAAATAGCAATCAAAATCAGAAATGTCCTCAAAAATCCGTGAAAATCCTACACCATGGCAGGAGCCATGTGTCAAATTCTCATTGGATTTGGAGGTGATTTGATATTTTATTCAAAAATAAAAAGAGAGTACTGTGCATAGGGACTGGAATGCAAATACCCAAAGTTCTGGGGGTCCCGGTGCAATTAACCCAGCAAAACACACGCCAAGCGCGTGCCTGTGGCACTCAGGGACCTATATGTAACAAAAATAAGTCCCGAAGATTTTTTGGTAACAGGTACCAAAAGTCCAGGGAGCTTAGCTGCAAATAACCCAAGAAATATCGCACATGTGTAAATCAATCACGCACAGGGGTATAAGTACAAATATCTAAAAACTTTCATTCCTTTCATAACAACCAGAACTACAAGGGCATATACTGCAAATAACCCAAAATATCACGTGGCGAAGCACGTGTCCACAACAGGCAGGGGTATAAATACAATTATCTAAAGCTCAGGGTCCACTATGCAAATAAACCTAAAACTAAACAACGTACTTAAATATTTACAGGACTAAAGCTAAATAAAAATAAAAGCGGGGCCTAAGGGTAATTTACCCTTTATTAAGCTGGGTCGTTGGATGCACGCCACATGGCTGATCGGATGGCGTGGAGGCGAGGTGGCTGGCGATCCAACGACTGAGGTCGATCCTCCAGAGATCGGGCGGTGGATGCAGCTCCACTAATGGACGGTCAAGATGCAATCTGGAGCGGGCGGAGAAGATCGACGGTGACTGGAGGTCCTGGATGAACAGGCGGCCGACGAACTTCGCCGGCCTCATGAAGGCGCCTCCGGCCTCCTCTGCTGCGCCTGAGTATCGGAGAAGCTCCGGCGTGAAGGTGCGCAGCTGCTGATGGCCTCCGATGCCCCAGCCGAGCTCGGGGGAGCTCCGACGAGGGTGGCGGAGGTGAGGCTCCTGGTCTGAATGTCGAGAGGCCTCAGATGGCCTCCGCTGGACCTGCAAAACCACTCAGGAGATTCGCGAGTCGAGGGCAAAGTGCCTCGACCCAGTTAGGCGAAGTGGGGATGGCTGGTGCGTCGGAACGGCAGGCTCCGGCGAAGGTGGTGGACGGAGAAGCCCGATTCCCAGCTCCTGTGCGAGCTGGGTTGCGTGAGCGGGTGGAGAACGTGCGGCGGAGGAAGGCGAACGTGAAGGTCGGGTCCGATGGTCGGATGGTGGTCGGAACCGGGGTGAATCGAAAACATACGACGGCAAAGCGATTTGGGGGAAAACTGAAATTAGATGAAATGGCGGAGCTACGGGGTTACCTGGATGATCGGTGAGATTGGGGAAGAGCAGGGGGTGCTCCTGGTCTTGGCCTCAAGGGACGTCTCGGCCCGAGGCTCGAAGCTCGCTCAGGTGGCGGAGCTACGGCGGCTACGTCGTCGGATCAGTGGATTCCTCCTCCTCTCCTCGCTGCAACAGGGGGAATCGCTCACTGTCATTCTCGCGGTCTCTCTGGAGCTCACAGGGAAGGAGGCGAATGGCCAAAGATAGCGTGGGAAGGTGGCGGAGCTGCAGCTATATACGGTGGAAGGGTCCGAGAAGAACGGCTCGGGTAGGGTCGTGGAAGCGCGCGGATCCCGAGGTGGATGCCCGGCGAAGGTGTCGGATGTGTGAGGGTCAAAATAGAGCCGGGGTTTGGCGAATTGGGTGTCGGGTCGAGCGGGTAGAATTTGGAGAAGTCGGGTCCGGAGCCCAGACCCGTGGGAAGTGGTCCTGGCGGGGCTAGTTGACCGGGCGGTCAACATCCCCAGGACCCAATGGGGTTCGGCCACGTGGCTGGATCTTGAGGTGACAAATAGGGGTAGCTAGGGGCCGAATCTGCAAAAACTCCAAACATGAAATATTTTTATTTTATTTTTTTTTTCTATTTTTTGGTGATTTTTAATTAATTTTTGGAAATAAGAATAGGCTATATACATAATATGTACTAGATATAGGTATATACAATATATATAGGGTTTTGATTTTTGATTTTTTTGATTTTTAACTTTTTATTTTGTTTTTATATTTTTATAAATATGTACAAGTATTTACAAGCATATTTTTGGGTGAGGAAAATACAGTTTTATTTATTTACACAAATATTTACACATGAGCCCCTATCTCCCTCTACTTTGGCTTTTATGCGGCCAGGCCCATGCCGAGCCCTCCCTTGGGTTAGGTTGCTCAATATTTATTCTAAATATTTCCCTCTTTTTCTTTTTAATCTTTATTCTTTTATTTTTGCACAAAAACATGCTAATTATAGGTTTTTACACAATGCATGCTTTTGGTAATTATTCCTATTTACACATATCTACATGCATTTGCAAAGGTTTTTGTAGCTAAAATATAAGAATAAAGAGTGATGAATGGGTATTCATCAATCCCCTGCATGGAGATCTCAATCAAGTCTGTAAGTGGAAGTCCGTGCTCAGGAAATCTCCTCAAGAGGTCAAGAAACCTCGGCCATGCCTCGTGCAATGGCTCCTGGGGGTCAACTGAAAAGTCCATGATCAAAGACCGCATGAACTCTGCTCTTCGTGGAGGGAAGTATCTCTGCAAGAATTCTCAGCGTAGCTCTCCCCACGCCTCGAATGTCCTTCCCAATCGTCGGTGCCATGTCATGGCTCTGTCGTGAAGCGTGAAGGGGAAGGTCCTGCTCATCAGCTCCTCTGCAGTGACATCTGAATATCTCTGTGCTCTACAAAATTCCTCGAAAGCGGACAGGTGAAGATAAGGCTCCTCATGCGCCTCTCCTGAAAATGTCGGCAGTCACTGAATGTAATCCAATTCCAAGACGAATGGACCTAATGTAGAAGCTGACTGAGCTCCATATGCTATCTGCTCCTCCATCCCTCTGGAATAGGATATGTCTGCTAATCTCCACTGCTCTCTCTGGTCCCCAACGGAGTGCGCTCTCAACTCAGCAACAACATCGTCCGGGTCTCACATCTGCTCTAGCTGGAATCCTCGGATGTCTAGCACAGCATGCCCAGAGTGATGAGATGAAAGGGAGGGAGGGATCGGGAGGTTGGTCGGAGATCCGACCTCCCTAGAAGGTGGACTGGAGTGATGGTCAGAAGACGGAGAAGAAGTCGTAAGAGTCGGCTCGTAGTGAGGGGAATCCATCATCCAGGGGTAAAGAAGAAGAAGAAAAGAGAAATGAAGGGAGGTGAGGGAGGGAGATGAGAAAGGATCGAAGGGATCTGGCAATCAAACAAGATGAACAAGCAAACCCCCAATTTACCTACGCACACAGAGCTGAAGACCGAAGGGATCGGCCAATTATCTTGTCAATTTTATTTTAGGTGATCATCCAGTCTATCAGAGCGATTACGTGAGGTCAATAGGTATCCAGATCTTTCTCAACCGACTGTCCCGTACTGAAAGCCGATAATCAGTCAAGAAAAGATCGGAGGCTCTATCCTAATGTGCGGATCACTCTCTCGCTCATCCAAACCAGACAAGGAGGAGGTTACTCTCCCCAAGACAGATTTTTAATGAAGTGTCTTTTAGGTCAAGTAAGATTAACAGTCCTGATTTTATTGTTTTTTGTTTTTTTAGATATTTTTCAAATAAAAACAAACGGCCTAACGAATTTTTCGGTTCTCCTGGTTATTAAGTCCAAAACAGGGGGGAGAAGACGAAAAAGCCGATGCGCGACAAATCAATGGTGCATGCTGAGTAAGAAATGCGTACCTATCTCCAGCACTCTACATACAATATGATCCACGCATAAATGTAAAGACAGAAAGGAAACTACCTAAATGATGCAACGAGAAAGCCGAGTCCTAGATGAGCAATTTCTAGCGAAAGAACCGTCTAACCGGTCACCGTCCTCCAAGCCAAAGAGTCCGGTCTTGGCCCATCTCTCCTCTGTCCGACAAATCGGGGGTAGGAGAAAGCGCTTTACAGGACGGGCTACGGCACGTAGGCTACGAAGGAAAATGAGTCGGTTATTTTTATTAATGATTTTTAGTGAGTCCAATTACGTTCTATAGGAACAGATATTCAGTTAAGTGTTGGGACCCTACTAATTACGGCACAAGCAATAGAAATTCCTAAGTCTAGGGGCTCGAGCAAAAACCACGTAAACACCGGAAAAGGCAGAAAGAAAATAAAATAAAACCAAAACCGGAAAAAACCGGAAAAATCCTAAGGGTCCCCCGAGCACACCGGTGCTCGGCGAAACAGACCCGCTAAGCAAGTCCACAAATGTCCAAGTGTCTCTGAGAGTGTCCTGTATTATTACAATAATAATAAAAATAAACTGAAAATCCTCGCCCACTCAATTCTCTCTCACTCTCTCCTGCGGCTCCGTACAGAAGGGAGCTGCCTCCGACTCCCGCGGTTGCGTCGGCTTCTCGAAATCAGCCGCCTCGGTCCTCGGGCCCTCGCAAGAGAAAACAGAGTGGTCAGACCAGATAATCAAATAATAATAAAGAAAAATAAAGGGAAATGAAAAATAAGGGTATATGTGCAAAAATACAAAATAAAATAAACACACAGAATAAAACAAAAACAAAAATAAAAGAAAATGAAAATAAAACAAACAAAAACAAAAATAAAATATAGACAAAAACCGCAAAAAGCCACGAGCTCTGAAAGAGCCGCGAAAAGCCGCGAAAATAAAAACGAAAATCAAAATAAAACTACTAAGCCGTGCTCCCCGGTAACGGCGCCATTCTGATGACACGAAATTCCCGAGTGACTAACGCAATCAGGTATCTAAGACGATGGTCGTTGCGACCTCAATCACTCGAACGTGTCGATCAAGAAAAATCGAACCACTAAATAGAGATAAAATCAACGAAACACGAATAGCGGTCCTGCTATGTGATTAACCTGGTATAGCCCCCAGGGTCGAACTCAAGGAGCACGGGTTGGCCGAGAGGCCTACGAAGTAGTAAAAATAAAGAAAATAAAAGAACAAAATATTTTTAGTGGTTTTTAGTTATTTTTATATTTTTTTTGGATTTTTAATATATTAAGAAAATAAGAAAACAAAAGAAAAGCACACTTTAACAAATTATTCAAAGCATCAAAAATCAACCAAAAATTAAAACAAAAATGTTTTTATGTATTTTATATTTTTTAGTGTTTTTGGTTAATTTTTGATAATTTTCTGATGTTTATTTTATTTTCTAAAAATCAAACAGTAGCAAAAACAAAGGGTACTGTCCAGTCGAGCCAAAAGTCCCTAGATAAAATATCTCAGGGCCTCAAAATGGCCTGGAGGTAATTTTCCTATAAAGTAGATGAAACAAGGAAAATTTAGGTACCAATTTTATTATTTTTGGGTTTTTAATTTATTTACTATAATTTTTATGGGTTTTTGAGTGTTTTTAAGTTTTTAGTGTTTTCCAGTAATGAAAAATAGCCAAAATTGGCTAGAAAACAAAACCAAGCAAATTAAACAAAAGGTAATTTTTATAGAATTTTTGAGGGAGTTTAATATTTTTTGTGATTTTTCAAACTAGACAGTGGCGAAAATAGATGTTTTTGAATTTTTAAAAATAGCAAACAAAATCAAAAACGTCCTCAAAAATACACAAAAATCCTACACCATGGCAGGAGCCATGTGTCAAATTTTCGTTGGATTTGGAGGTGATTTGATATTTTATTCAAAAATAAAAAGAAGTAAAAGTGCACAGGGACCTTTCTGCAATTAAAGCAAAGTTCTGGACCCCTGGAACAACAACCCTGAAGAGTACAGGTACAGGAGTGCAAATTACCCTCCAGGCCACGCACGATACGCGTGACTTAGGCCTGGAAGGACCAAATTGCAATTCCTATTTGTAAAAGTATGAAACGTAACAGGGCGAAAGTGCAGGGTCAAAAATGCAAATACACCAAATAATCACGTGTCGATGCACGTGTCCACAACAGGCAGGGGTATAAATGCAATTCAAATAAACATAGAGGTCCACAGTGCAATTTTCACAAAAATAAAAGAACTACACCAAGTATTTACAGGACTAAAACTAAATGTATAAAAGAGAAGGGGCCTAAGTACAATTTACCCCTTTTATTACGCCGATGGCCGGATGCGTGACGCGTGGTGGATCTGACGATTAAGGACGATGGCGCCTTTGACCTTGCGAACGTTGGGCTGATCGACGTCTGAGGGCGCTCCACGTGGCGATCGGACGGTTCTGGTTCTCTGGAGTCGAAACCCTCGTGTATCAGATGGAGGGGAGGAGGGCACGTGGCGAAACTGATGGTCGGGGCTAGCTGGTGCCTCTCTCTCCGTGCAGACGGTCAAGATCGATCCTCGGGACGATCGGACGGTGAGACCTCGCCTAGGATGGATGGCTCAGATGATAACTGGGGCGATGAGGACGATCTGACGGTCGGCGAGGATCCTGGAAGAACTGGTCGCCGGCGACTTTCGTCGGCCCTCTATCCGCGCGGTGGTCCTCGTCTGATGCTCCTGAGGTGCGGGAAAGCTTCGCCGTGAAGCCCCGCACCCAATGCTTTGCTCCGATGAAGGCGAGGAGCTCCAGAGAGCTCCGGCGACGTGAAAGAACTGGAGCTGCTGTGCCCAGAAGTTCCGACCTCCAGATGAGGTCGATTAGCCCTGAAACCTGCACAGGAAAGAAGCTGGGTTGAGGGCAAAGTGCCTCGACCCGTCAGAGCGGGCGGAAGGTGGAAGGTGAGGCGCTATGGAGGCTCTCCGACGAGCGGCGGAGGGGGGAGAGCCGATACCCTGCTCCAGGGCGAGCCAGGGGGAGTGAAGGGGCGGAGAAGGTGGAGAGTAGTCAGGCGAAGGTGGTGGCGGAGTCGGATGGTCAAGTGAGTGGACGGAGACGGCAGGTGAAGGCGGCGGAGCTAAGCTACTGGGAATCGAAAAAGCCTATTCTACGCTAAACTAGAGACTACGGAAGCTACCTGATGGCGCATTCGACTGGGCTGGAGCTGATGAAGCTCCCGGTCATTGCCTGCAAGGGGCCGTCGAGTCCCCAAGGCTGGGCGCGCTCACGGCGGCGCACAACGGTGAAAACCACCGGATCAGTGACTCCTGGCTGCCCGGGCCTCGCTGCAACTCCAAAGGCCACGGCTGTCACTCAGGGACGCTGGAGGAGCTCACAGGCACCGAGGGGAAGATCAAAGATGGAAGAATTAGGTCGCCGGAGACGACATTATATATGGTGCTGGGTCCGAGAAGATGGTGATCGGGCGAGTAACGCGGAGCTCAGATCCAGCAAACCCACCCCGGGCGAGGGTCCTGGATGATCAGAGGTTAATCGGAGCCCGGGGTTTGGATCAATGGTGGTCGGGTCTGACGGGTAGAAATTGGAGAAACGGGTCGGGCAGGACAGACCCGGCTCTGGTGGTCCTGGGGGGAGAGTTGACCGGGGGTCAACAATCCCCCGTGGACCAATCAGAGCCCGCCAAGCTTATTAATTTTGATTTATTTATTTGAGTTAGAAAATGATCGAATTAGCAAAAACTTAAAACATAAAATATTTTTATTTTATTTTTTCTATTTTTTAGTGATTTTTAATTAATTTTTGGAAATAAAAATAAGGTATTTACATAGTATGTACTATATATAGGTATATATACAATGTATAGGGTTTTGATTTTTGATTTTTAATTATTATTTTTATACAATTTTATCCTTATTTTATATTTTATTTATTTATAGAATAAAATAAGGAATAAAAGGGTGTTTTTATTTTATTTTTATTATATATATACATAAGTAGAATAAATACCTATATACATTTATATACATGGTATATGTACAATGTATTTTTGTATTTTCAATTTTTCTATTTTGATTTTGTTTTGATTTTTAATTGTTTTTATTTTATTTATTTACAATATAGACTATTTACAAAAAATTATAAAAATTACTTTTATATGTTTACAAAGCTAAATAAATACATAGGTGTGGTTTATGTACATGATGAAAGGGGTATTTTTGATTTTTTGATTTTTAATTTTTGTTTTGTTTTTAATATCTTTATAAATATATACAAGTATTTACAAGCATATTTTTGGGTGAGGAAAATATGTTTTTATTTATTTACATAAATATTTACACAAGAGCCCCTATCTCCCTCTACTTTGGCTTTTATGCGGTCAGGCCCATGCTGAGCCCTCCCTTGGGTTAGGTTGCTCAATATTTATTCTAAATATTTCCCTCTTTTTCTTTTTAATCTTTATTCTTTTATTTTTGCACAAAAACATGCTAATTATAGGTTTTTACACAATGCATGCTTTTGGTAATTATTTGTATTTACATATATCTACATGCATTTGCAAAGGTTTTTGTAGCTAAAATATAAGAATAAAGAGTGATGAATGGGTATTCATCAACCATCTATTCTACCCGGATGCCAATTTCACCATAACCAACCAAATCATCTCTAGGGAATGAATGACACCTAATCCATTCCCAAATTCAAAGCAGATTTAGAGGGAAAATCCACTAACCCGTATATCCTAAGAAGTCAAAATCTATACTTCACGTTATCATATCCTTTGGTACCAATTTTTTCCCTGGTAACAATCAAACAAAAAACTGTAATGTTTCCACTTAACACCAGCCTCCGTAAGTAGCTCAGATGCACATCCTTTCTAACGAGATGACAATTTCATCAACTTAATTGCCTTCTACATCCATCCCCAAATACAAACTAAGTAACTACTAAACCAAATTGACCATTGTGCTCTTCCAGGTCAAAATCCACACTTTAGTCAGAATTTACAAAACAAGCAAACAAAAATTTAAAATAACTCACCTTCGTGAGCAGCTCCCATGCCTACGTGATGGCCTCCACCTTAAAGTAGTCCCCGAACAACCAGTTCCCGAACATCTCAAAGAACATATGGTGGATTCCCGACGTTGTCGAGGTAGTTGCGCTTATCGCATGCCCATATGCACTTCTATGTGTTGCACGCCCTCACCAACTTCCCAGGTGGATTGTTAGGATCCACTGTCTCCAGGAAGATGTTTTTGATCTGTTTCATACCTTCGCCAGATATTGTCCCAAGTTATGCCAATGTGCTTGGGTTGATTTCTTTACTTCTAGTTTAGGTGAAATACTCAATACAACTGCATTATAGATGGATTCCATAATTTTTCGATCATTCTCCAAAAGATATCTATTATCTATGATAAGGCCAACATTCAAGAGGGAAAAAACAAGATAGAATATATCTACATGTAGCATCATTTAAAAACTTGACTAATTTCTAAACTTAAGCATATCTCAATTGAAATGGTGTGGCCATGAGATGTCGTAAAACTTTAGAAAACCTGCAAAACACTATGTTGTATCTTGAAATTACAAAAAATAGAGTATGTTATCAATAGGAGATAAACAGAAGACCGGAGACGAAGCGTTAGTCACGATGTCGATGTTGCAGGGTTGGTGGTGTGTTGTTGGCATTTTTCCTTTACAACATGTAATGAACCTAAAGAGAAAATGGAGTGCACACTTTCAATTATTTACATGTCCATCACTCACGACATGCACAGTTCTGAGAGTTGTTTTATTCTAAACAACATGAATAATAGCATGATGGAGAATAAATACAAATATAAAATGAGATGAGCAGATTAGTTATAATTTGTTCCAAGCTGATTAATTATAAATGCCCCTGGAAGCAGATTCATATTTTTAGGTTGAAGTCATGCCCAAATCTGTTCCTAACCATTTTCTCAAGTTTGTTTCTATATATGAGATTCTATCATAGACGTGTCCATCCTAATTATAATATTAAGTATAAAATCATGAGAGATATAATTGTGCATTAAGGCAGAAACATGAATTTTGGAAAAATTAAGAAACCTCTTACCTTCAGGTCTACATATGTGTGGTGATTTGCTTCCTTAAAAGCACGAAGCTACTAAATAAAATGATTCACAGATGCAAATGAGACTAAGATATCTTGATAAGACAATAAGTTAAGCCTATTTGCATAAATCCTTCTACAACAAAAATGATCCAGCATAGTTACCAAACTGAGAAAGGCTCATCTCAAGACCTAATGCGCCGGACATCTGGCTCGTTTGCTCCGAGCTAAAGAACTGATGTTGAATCAATATTGGTCATAATGCAAAGATGAATGGGAGCAAGTTAGACTAAAATTAGAATAAAATCTTCTAAAATTGCATCTACCCACTATTTCACAAAAGCAAGGAGCAACTAGTTGAAGGATTTTTAATGAAAAGAGATAATGCCATTCAACAGAACCACTAACAGTTTAACATCCAGGTAACTCCAACAAAAGAGTATATATTTGAAATCGAAGTTGATGAAAAAAAACACTTCAGAAGATTACATAACCCATAACAAAAGGAATATCTTTAATTTTCCCTCACTTGGCAGAAGAATGCAAAGTCATAGTTACATGTTGTTCCCTTACATGGAAACACGAATCTTGGAGCTTACAGCAAAGTAGTAAAGCATGGAAACATGAAATACCTCCGATGGAACTGTGGCTGGCTCCTCCTAATCTTCCGTGAGCTTGGGCGACTCCTTGAGGAGGGCGCGAGATGTCTGGAGAGGGGTGCAGTTTGCTCCTCCTGATCTTCCGTGGGCTTAGGGGCCTCCTTGAGGAGGGCACGAGCAGCCTAGAGAGAAGGATGCAGAGGTAGAGTAGAGTTGGCCTGAAGAGGGGCGACCTCGGGAGGATGTGATGGAGAAGAAGTTGGCGTGGAGAGGAGGAGGTGACTAGTGTTAAAGGGGAGGCGGCGATGAAGAAAACTGGCGATAGAGAGGTGGTAGCATTGGATAGTCGAGGTAGGCAAAGCCCGTGGTGGGGGGGAGTGGGGGTATTGGTGTTGGGGGAAGTGGAATTAGGGCGAATTCGGGGAAGGGGAAAGCCACAGAGGAGTGGGGTCGAGGAGGGAAGGGGGAAAATTAGGTCTTTCGAATGGTTCAGCCCGCCAAGCAAATTTTTTCCCAAATTTTGCTACCACATTAGCTACTACATCGTGGTAGCAATGTAGTCGTATTACTTACTACCAGATCATGCGACTATATGTAGTCGTAAGATGGTCTTACTTTTTGTTATGACTACAATATAGTGGTGAAATGGTCGCAAAGTAGTCCTTAAAAAACTACGACTATGTTGGCACTAGATGTGGTAGTAAATCTATGGTAGCAAAATCTGCAATTTCTTGTAGTGTATTGTATTTACTTAATTTACTTATAAGATATTTTATGTTACTATTGCTAACATAATTGTTACTTTAATACGTTACTTTGAAGATATACTGAGTTACTGATGTATAGACTTAATTTACTTATAAGATATTTTACGTTACTAATGCTAACAGAATTGTTATCGTGTGTTACTTTGAAGATATACTGAGTTACTGCCCTTATAGTCATTATTACTGATGAAAATTCTACAAATTACCTAAGTAATTTAAATATTTACTTGTCCTTTGCTATTAGTTACTGATATTGAAATAAAAGTTACTGATTTTTTGAGCAAAAATGAATCTACTTACTTTCGAAATAGTGAATTCTTACTTATATGAATTCCGAAGTTTATCTTACTGATCTCAATTCAGTAAGTTACTTAAGTAGCTCATCAAATTACTTATGATTCACATTGAATTACCATTATAAATATAATTCATTACAAGTTACTTGTCATATAACAAATGTTACTAACAATTCATTACAAGTTACTTGTCATTGAATGATTCTTACTGAAGCGAGTATATTGCTGAATTACTTTTTTTTTATAATTCTTACTATTCACGGATATAAAATAGTACTGAAGCAAGTATCTTCCTGAAACGTTACTGAAAATTTGTAAGTAATGTGTATTCTTTTCTAATTTCTCGATATTTTAATATTTTTAAATGATCATTTAACTTATTATTTTTTGCTGAACAATGCAACAATTTGTTGTCTTGAAGAAGTTGTTATGCCGACGAGCGAGAGCAAAACAAAATCATCTAAATGGACTATAGTATAACAATTGAAATTTGGATGTTCATCATATAAAAATAATTAAGTAATTTATGTGTGGCTTTCAGTAACACTTGACGTATTACAAATAATTAAAAAGGCTACATAAGTAAAGAAGGTGTGATTCGATAGTAATTCAAAACAAAGAATAAAACAAGTAAGATATATAGAAGCATCAGTAACATGTAATAAATTGTAGGTAAAAGAGGATAATGGAATAAGTAAGTTGGAATAAGTATAAAAAATCTCGTGACTAGTAACTTATGTATTGCTATCAATAACACTCGATACATTATTGTAATTAAAAAGGTTATATAAGTAAATAAGAGGTGCTTCAGTAAGACTCAAAGAATTAAGTAACTATAACATTAGTAACTGTCAAAATGACTTTAGTAAAATGGACATTTGTAATCAGTATTTATTGTATGGACACTAGTAATTTACATACTTAATTACTGATCTCACAACAATAATTACTTGAGAGCTGAATATGTATTACTTGAGTAACATGAATGAATTACTGATCTCTGTACAATGTAATATTACATGTGTAAAATACTGACAATTGTTTCAGTATTACTGATCTCGCAACATATAATTACTTGAGTACATTATGTACATTACTGATCAAATGTACAATGATTATTTCTTCGGTATGAAATTAGTGATTTGAATGTATCTTTTCAAAACCCTCTTCCTTTTTTTTTAAGGACTCGATATAATTGGAAATATAAAAGGCTCAAACGTATTAAATCCTTCCAAAACCATACTCCTTCGAAATAGGCAACCATTTAAATGGAAATACACGTGGCGAGCCCACGTTTGGTGCTCACCGCAATTCAAATGGGCACAGGATAAGCCCTCTCTCTCTCTCTTTATATATATATATATATATATATATATATATATATATATATATATATCCAGAGAGCCATGTGCCCCATTATGTCATTGTAACTTCCCAAATGGGCACAAGGATGTATATTCATCTATATATACCTCCAATATATCATTCGACTTTTCTCAGAAACAAAAACTTCTATGCCTTCTATCTAGAACATGTAATTTTAACGGTCTAAACATTTTGTAATCGACTTGTTCTAGATGAAAGGTATAAGAGCATCCGTTTCCGACGGAATTCGAACGACATATGAAAGGGATATATATATATATATGATGATATTTTTCAAAAAAATTAAAAAATTATGGAAAAATAACGTAGGAGCGTGCAACCTCTTGGCTTCCCCCTGAAAGCAGCCCCCGTCAAACCCGTATGTATCACCACCATTAATAACTCTCTCTTACACTTTGTGAGTAGAAAACTGAGCGCAATCCTAAGTCGGAACAAATGGAAAGTGGGGAGTGACAATCATGCTGGCAAAGAATGTCTTCCGATGCTTTGCTATCTCGCACAATTCGAATCACACTATGCATTTACAATTCTTTACTCCCTTTAGAATCCTTTGGTTGGATAAATCAAATTGCAATGTCAAGAAAGTGGGCATTACTTTTACTGATTGGAATATGCGATCCACGTTGGCATTGAAAAACGACGTGTACTGCAATATAGAGAATATTACAGGCACCAAATCGTCCTTCGTTCCTGTAATGATCATGACAGCATCAAACGGAGAGAATCCATCTTGTTCTTCCGAGAATTTATGCTTTTATTTTCATGGCTTCATCTAACCCATTTGAAGCTGCGATATTGGAGCCAAGGGGCTATTCGGCAGTTGCCCATCTTTTGTTCTTACATTTCCCGTATTTCTTACATTAATTCTTATTTTTTTGCCTTATATTTTTATTTTACTATGAGATATATTTACTCCTCGTAACTCTAAATCCTATCTCTTGCATATTAAATAGCAAGCACGCTATTTTAACCGTTATGCTTTTCTGAGATTAATTTTTACACTTAACTTCTACGCTTGTGTCCCTTCAAAATTTTATAATTACAGTTATGTACTTTTTTTGCAATAGTACGTACACTCCTGCATTCTTACGAGATCCACAATACTAGTCTTCCACTACTATAATTATGCCCCTATATTACATTGACATGTATCGTGACTTTTGTAAGAATAAAAGGGCACAAGTGTTATTGCACAAAAATGACATAATTATAATTGCTCGGAGGGGCACAAGTGTAAAACCACTACTTTTTTAATCTTCTCGTTCTTTGAAAAGTAATCAACTTTGTATTGTATTGCTTTTCATCATGGTATTTCTCGGCCTTTTAATCTCCCAGGTTTGCAATAGATTATCTTATCTCAATTATCAGTTTTATATATATATATATATATATATATATATATATATATATATATATATATATGAGGAAAGGGAGTTTGCACCATAGTGCATCTAGCTTTACATACACCGGTACCATAAACATCTCTTTTTTGATATTTTTTTAAAATGAAATCATGTAGGATTTAAATCACCATATATCATCATGATATCATTCAAAAATCAACTTAATTCAAGATTTATAACTCATCCATCAAGATTGCGAAATTTTACGGTATCATAATTGCTGAGATTTAGCCCTTTCAGATCGACATGTTAGGATTGTCTATTTTCCACGAAATTTGGAATGCATATTATACTAATAATTATAAGTAAATCTCCTGAGGTTTCATTTCAAAAGAATGAGCGTTTGTGGCAGAAGTGCATGTAAAGTTACATGCACCATTGTGCAAGCTCCCCAACCCCCCCCCCCCCCCCCGCTCTCTCTCTATATATTTATATATATATATATAGAGAGAGAGAGGACTCATTCTGTGAGATGGGTTTTGTGAGATGGTGAAATGAGAAATTATGTACCACTAGTTTCAACCAGGAGAGAGAAAAGCAGGAGAGAGAAGACAAAATCTAGTAGTCCAGAATTTCCCATCTCACCAAAATCACGTCTAACATGATCGACCCTATATATATATGATTTCCTTCCAATAGGACCACCCATTTTTTTTGTAGAAAATACGATAACTTTAGTAGAATATGTATACAGTTTGTATTATAAAATGCAGATTTAATATTTGTATTATAATGTGTTGTTTTGTGTGCAGTTTTGTATTTATAATGTGCAGCTATAATACAATGTTGTGGGTGACAACGTGCTAGCGGTTCTGGAGGAGTTTAGCGTTGGAAATGATGGTTTCAACAGAATTAACAAAGCTCAGCTATTTCTTCTTCTGAAAAAAGAGGCTCCCGATAGTGTTGAAGATTTCCATCCTATCGCCCTCTCTAATGCCATCTACCTGATTATTGCCAAGGTTCTTGTTGAGAGGCTCGGTGAGGTTCTTGATGACCTTACTTTCTCTAGTGCAGTCTGCTTTTATTTCAGGGAGACAAATTGGGGATAGCTTAGTGATGACTTCTGAGATCATAGCAGATAGGCAGCAGTGACAGACTCGAGGTGTGATGTAGAAGGCGAATTTCTCTAAGGCCTGTGATAGTGTGGATTGGCGTTTTTTATGGTTTGTGTTGTCCAAAAGGGGATTCCCAGATCTGTGGATCTCATGGATGAAGAAGTGTGTTACAACTGCTTCTTACTCGATTTTGGTGAACGGTCGTCCCGAGGAAGGTTTCTTCCAGCCGCAACGGGGTGTTCGTCAGGGATGCCCTCTGGCGCCACTCCTCTTCGTTCTGGCGGTGGATGTGCTACCTTGTATGGTGAATCAGGTAGTGACCCATGGTCTAATGGTAGGGTACTGTTTGGGGGTTATCTCCATCCCGGTTCTCTAGTATGCTGATGACACTATCCTTTTTATCGAAGTGGGGTTGTTGAGGTGAGGGGAATGTTGATGGTTTTGGAAATCTTTGGGGAGCTCTCTGGCCTTAAGCTCAACAGAGATAAGTGCAGCATGATCCCTTTTTGTCTACTGGAGGAGGAGGTGGAAGGTTGTACTGTGGTGCTGGGGTGTACTTGCAGTCCGAGGTCAATAAGATACCTGGATTTACTGCTGGGATGTGGCCAACTTAACACCTTTGATTGGATCCCAGTGGGAGAAATTAGAAAGGAAGCTGGCAGGATGGAAGGGTTCCCTTCTCTCTAGGGGTAGACGTTGGATTCTGGTGAAAGCAGTCCTGGCGACAATCCCAACTTTCTTCATGTCGACACAAATTCTTCCAGTGGAGATTCGCAATCGTTTCGAGAAGATTATGCGAAGATTTTTTTGGGGTAGGGTTGGTGGAGATGGACATGCATTGCATCTGGTGGATTGGCAGATGGTCACTTTGCCTAAGGAGGATGGGGGCTCGGGGTGCCGAGGCTGGAGCTGATGAATCATGCCCTTCTGCTGAAATGGGCTGCGAGAATTTGGGGCGACAAGGAGGACGTATGTAGTAGGCTATTACGCAGTATCTATGGGGTCGAGGCTCGCTCTGTTAGTGGCCTTCGACACTTGCGATTTGGGACGACATTATGGAAGGTTATTCATGCGATTCTCCATGATCTTCCTCATCTCTTCCATCGACGCTTAGGTGATGGCTGTAACTTTTTGTTCTGGACTGATGAATGGACGAACGGCGTGCCTCTGGCTACTTGTTTCCCACGCTTATATGGTCTGGCTGAGGACAAAAGTGCTTGTGTCGCTGACTTGTGGGATGACGTCGTTTGGAGACCTGTTTTCGCTGGTGCACTCTCTGAGCGACGTATGCATGAGCTACAAGATTTGATGGAAAATTTATCTACGATCAAGGGTCCCACTTTTGGTAGCGATCATTGGGTCTGGAGAGATGGTGAGTTATCTGTCAAGAAGGCTTACTCCTTGTTGATCAAGGGTGTTGAACTACTTCAAGAGGACCTTGTTAAGGATTGCAGAATGATTTGGGTGATGACAATCCCAACTCGTATTAGAGTCTTCTTGTGGCTTCTGAGGCATGGGAGGATACTCACTAGAGAAAAGTGGACTCGCATCTTTTGCAATGAGGTGAACTCATATGTTTTGTGCAGCTCTAGTTTGGAATCCGTTGAGCATTTCTTTTGGGGTTATGAAAAGATGAAAGATTTCTTGCATATCTTGGATGTGGCTTGGTTAGATAATAGCAGCATGTTGTCTTCCTAGGGATCTCTCTTCAGCTCTCGATTCCATCCAAATGCCGAAAGATTCCTACCAGTAGCGGGTTTATGGGCTCTGTGGCTTGCTAGAAACAATGTATTTTTTCGTGCGGAGAGGTTCTATGTTGAGAATGTTGTATACCTTGCTCGTACTCTCGTCGAGTCCTGGATGTCTTGATCTTTAATTTATCTTAATATATTGGAGCGAGCACCGACACGTGTTTCCCCCCCTTTTTTTGGAGGGGAAAAAGTGCTTGTGTTTTCTACAAAAAGAGGGCGGCTTTCATGAACTCGGAAAGGACTGCGTCATATTGGAAGGGCCCCACACACACATGTGTGTGTTTATATATATATGGGAAAAATGGTGCTGCCCCCTAATGGTAGCCAACATGGCTGCCCCCACCCTATTTTTCGCAATTTTTTTTTATTTTGGAGAAATATCACCACGTATATTCATCCCTATATCCCTCCTATATGCCATTTGAATTTCATCAAAAACAGAGACTCCTACGGCCTGCATCCAGACGTCATTTTTATAAACGGTCGTAGGATTTTTTAAATCGACCCTGTCTAGATGGAGGCCGTAGGAGTCTCTGTTCATGACGAAATTCGAATGACATATAGGACGGATATAGGGATGAATATACATTGCGATATTTTTTAAAAAAAATAAAAAATTGCCAAAAAATGGGGCGGGGCAGCCATGTTGGCTGCCCCCAGGGGGCAACCCCATCAACCCCCTATATATAGGAAAAAATGGGGCTTCCCGCAAACATGGCTTCCCCGCCCCATTTTTTCCGCACTTTTTTTATTTTTTTTGAAAAATTTCACCATGTATATTCATCCTTATATCCCTCCTATATGCCATTCGAATTTCATCAGAAACAGAGACTCGTACGTCCTCCATCCAGACAATCATTTTATAATGGTCGCAGGATTTTTTAAATCGACCCTATCTGGATGGAGGCGGTACGAGTCTCTGTTTCTGACGAAATTTGAATGGCATATATAAAGGATATATAGATGAATATACATGGTGAAATTTTTCAAAAAAAAATAAAAAAATGCAGAAAAAATGTGGCGCCCATCAAACACACACACACACACACATAGGGCTTATCCAGAGAACCATGTGCCCATTTGAGTTTTACTAAGCACCCAATGTAGGCTCTCCACATGTATTTCCATTTGAGAGGTTGCCTATTTCGAAGGACACGATTTTGGAAGGATATTAATATGTTTGAGCCTTTTGTATTTCCAATTATACCGAGTCCTTAAAAAAAGGAAGACGGTTTTGGAAAGATAAATTCAAATTCTTAATTTCGTTTTGAATAAATATTCATTGTACATTTGATCAGTAATGTATATATTGTACGTAAGTAATTTTGTGTTGCGAGATCAGTAATATTGAAACTGTTGTCAGTAATTTACATCTGTAATATTACATTGTACTGAGATCAGTAATTATTCATGTTACTCAAATAATACATATTCAGTTCTCAAGTAATTATTGTTGTGAAATTAGTAATTAAGTATGTAAATTACTAAGGTCCATACAAGAAGTACGGATTACAATTATCCATTTTACAGTACTCACTTTGATTGTTACTAGTGTCATAGTTACTTAATACTTTGAGTGTTACTGATGCACCTCTTATTTACTTATATAACTTTTTTAATTACTTATAATGCATCGAATGTTACTGATAGCAATACATAAATTATTGGTCATGTGGTTTTTTTATAATTATTCCAACTTACTGATTCCATTGTCTTCTTTTACCTACAATTTGTTACAGGTTACTGATGCTTCTGTATATCTTACTTATCATATTCTCTGTTTTAAATTACTATCGAACCCCTCCTTCTTTACTAATGTAGTCTATTTAGTTACTTGCAATACGTCAAGTGTTACTGATAGCTACGTATAAATTACTGATGTAGTCTATTTAGTTACTTGCAATACGTCAAGTGTTACTGATAGCTATGTATAAATTACTGATGTAGTCTATTTACTTACTTGCAATACGTCAAGTGTTACTAATAGCTATGTATAAATTACTGATGTAGTCTATTTAGTTACGTGCAATACGTCAAGTGTTACTGATAGCTACGTATAAATTACTTAACTTGTATTTGATAGAAAGAACTGTATTTTCTTAAGATACATAAGTAACTATGAATGGATTTTAATCAGTAAGAATGATAAAATAGAAAAGTAATACATGATATATTATCAGTAACATATGCAAATGACATCAGTAACTTGGCATAATTTTTCCGAAATAATGATTTCGCTATCCAAATCCAATTGTAAGACATCCATCTTTGCTCCTTTTGATACGATCTTTTCACGATTCAAATCCATCCTCGAAGCATCGTTCATCATTGCTTCTTTGGAATCATGATCAGTTTCCATTCACAGATGATCCATCGCATTTGAAATTGAAAATGAGAACTAAAAAACAAACAATCAAATTCTACAAAAGAACAATAAATAAATGTCTAATAAACAACGAAAAAACTTACAAATCGAGGACTTGAAGACGATCTTCTTTCGTCGCTGGAGATCTTGAGATTTTGCAGCAAAAGGAAGCCATAGATGATTTTGGAAATTTCGAAAATAAATATAATGCAACGTCGGATAGACTTAATTGCGAATCAAAAAAGGAAATCAGTCACGAGGAGAACGTGGAAGGAGTTTGTTATGGTAAGGATTGACACTAGAAAAACGGAATGGATGAAATAAAATAGAATCATTAGATCATGATCTGAAGGATGAAAGCACGGGCTCATTTGAACTCAAATGGGCATAGGGCTCTCTGGATAAAAATCCTATATATATATATAGGGAAATTATCCAATGAGCCCTGTGCCCATTTGAGATGAGATGAGCCCACTCATTTTTTATCATTATTTCCTATCATTTTGAGCTTAATAGTTATTTGTTTACAAGTGTTATATCATATTCTTACTACTAGTAACTATTTTCAGAAGAAAAAAAACTTAAATTCATACAAAATGATTGTATTATTATTCGTATTACTAGTGTTATTTTTATTCTTACTAATGATGATTTCCTGTGAATCTAAGGTGTTCATTACATGAAAGTAGTTACTAATAGTAAGAATATGATATAACAACTGTAAATAAATAAGCATTGAACTCAAAATGATAGAAAATATTGGTAAAATATAAGCGGGCTCATCTCATCTCAAATGGGCACAGGGCTCATTGGATAAGTCCCCTATATATATATATATATATATATATATATATATATATATATATATATATATATATATCAACAATGACGAAATAGGAGAATAAGATTGTATGCTATAAAGTTGGGCAGAGAAGAAGATGATAAGACTTGGAACTTATATCCATCAACTTTCAAAGAAGAATAAGAGGAATCCCATGCCCTATTCATTAAAAAAAAGGAAGGGGTTGGGAGATGGGAATAGTTCGATTACGATGCGTTGGATTTTGAATTTGAAAGATAAGGAGAAATGCGTATGATCGAGTAGATCGATGACGATTCATCATATTCTCGCATTTGGGGGAAGAATATATGCTATTCTCTCTTTTTCTTCTTTTTCCCAAGGAAATGGCAATTTGTTTGGGTGACTGCGTTCGCAATTGCCTGAGATAAGATATAAAAGGAAACATATCAAACGGAGGGTTCAGCAACATCTCACAGGGCTTCAAAAGTCCCAATGTTGTCCGGAGATGAGGTAGAAAATCTGCCTCTCTCTCTCTCAAGATAAGATATACACATTGATACATGGTGCTAAGAGCATAAGGTATATCGGCTGAGGCCATTTTTTGTATTAGTATTCTATGATACTAAACTCGAGAGTATAAATTCTATGGTTCACATCATCCTTTCTACAAAAGGAGGGAGAAAGAATCATGAAAATGCTTCTACAAAGGAGTGGAAAATATATTAGGACAATGGATGCTAATTACGAGCTAATTAATAAATAGCGCAATTAGCGATGAGCATTAAGTGGGCCCCGCCCAATCTTAGCCCGACCCTCCCAAGTTCGAGCGTATCCATTCCATGCTCAAAACTAAAATAGACCAGGAAGTTTGGGCAAAAATATAAGCGCATATGATTTTTTTCGTGTGGGTGAGCTAAGGCTGGATCGGGCTTGAGCTTTGCTGAACTTTGATAGACTTTCTAAGCCGTATCTTGGTCGAAAGTACAACATGTTAAAAGAGCTTGGGTTTGGACTAAGCTTGGTGATTCTTTAGTGCAAAAGAACGCTCATGAGTGATTGCTCCATTGTGGTTTATTGAATTGTATGCTTTCTGAAAACTGAGTAGTCATGTGGATAATAATATAAGTAAATACATATGTATAGTGATACCATAAACTTATAGGGCCAATTGACATGTTGGATCGTATTTTTCAATATTAAATACTGAGGATTTTACAGATACAAATAATATGTTATCATAGATGCATATTTAAAATCTACACGAATGCAATACAATACAAGTAAGATTATATAAAAAAGAAAAGACGTCTGTGCATTTTAAGTACAATAATAATAATAATATCACCCTTTACTCAAATATTATTACGTGTGAAATTGAATATACGGCACCATGGGTTTCAAATACAAAGTATTGATATATTGGTGGTTCTTGTAGAGTATACAATGGAGAATATTGACATTTCCATATCTTGTTAAAATTGGAATCCAAATGGAGGAAACAAAGCTATGATCATCCAACAAGGTTAAATGATATCTAAGTGATATAATACACACACACGTATCCTAACCATACTACAATATATGTGAGTGGATGCGTGCGTGCATGTGCGCGTGTGTATGTGTATAAGATTTGATAATATTTGGAGGAGAAGTGAGAATTCATGTGGATAATAATATAAGTAAATACATATGTATAGTGATACCATAAACTTATAGGGGCCAATTGACATGTTGGATCGTATTTTTCAATATTAAATACTGAGGATTTTACAGATACAAATAATATGTTATCATAGATGCATATTTAAAATCTACACGAATGCAATACAATACAAGTGAGATTATATAAAAAAGAAAAGACGTGTGTGCATTTTAAGTACAATAATAATAATAATATCACCCTTTACTCAAATATTATTACGTGTGAAATTGAATATACGGCACCATGGGTTTCAAATACAAAGTATTGATATATTGGTGGTTCTTGTAGAGTATACAATGGATAATATTGACATTTCCATATCTTGTTAAAATTGGAATCCAAATGGAGGAAAACAAAGCTATGATCATCCGACAAGGTTAAATGATATCTAAGTGATATAATACACACACACACGTATCCTAACCATACTACAATGTGTGTGAGTGGGTGCGTGCGTGCATGTGCGCGTGTGTATGTGTATAAGATTTGATAATATTTGGAGGAGAAGTGAGAATTATACTAATGAGATTCAATTTCAACTCCATGTGTAAATTTGCATGGGATTGCGTATAACTAAGATTTAGTATTTTTGTAAAATGTTAATTCTAGAGGATTCATGAAGAAAGCTGATGGATATGTGGTTCGTCTACTTTGTATTCAAATTGATCTAAATTCCTTCGTAAAGACACACATTTTTACATAAAATGTTAGTCTTGTGCAAAGAACATTGCAAATCAAAACATGATAATTTTATGACTAACATAAAATTAATAAATGAGAGAATTAAGAAAAGACAAAAAAGATAGTTAATTTTACATACATTCCTAGCTCAATAATTACATGAATAAATAGGAAATCTTAATGATGTTCTATATGTTGAATACAGTTGACTTGATTCTAATGTGAATAGTTTAATAAATATAAGAAAAAAATAAAAAAAATAATAAGTCAAAAAAACCACGAGATGCATACCCTAGTGGCAATTACGCCAATCTTGTAATGCACATAACTCCAGCATATGAATTTCCAATCATACTATATTCACCTTTAAAGTTGAATACTAAATATATAGTATTTTATAAAAAAATACTATCTTTGGGTGACTAGTTTTGTATACAAAAGTGAGTTTTGCACCTTTATGGTACTATACACCGTATGTATTCTTGAGCTCGTATATTTTTATCTAGGCGCATCACTCCACTGGTAGCCTTGTACTTATTTTTGTATTATTATTATGTTACTACATTATATGATACAAATATAAGAATTGTAAAAAAATCAAGTCAAATAAAAACAAATAAAATTCATGAAGTTGGATTCAATTGTATAATACACATAAAACAATGATCATATTTTCCACAGGTTACAAGCACACTCAATAAAATCCAAGAATTATAAGAACATGTACGTAATAATGTATACGTTACTAACAAATATTAAACATTACTTATATCATAAATTTGTATAAAAATCACAAAGCTAATTATACCTACAGTTTGCCCAATAATTACCTATGCTCTAGTCTAAGCCGATTTAGACTTCTACTTTGAAAAAAAAACTGGAGCACTTTAATTCCACTCTTTTCATTTTATGAATTTTTAAAATTTCCTTTTTTTTATATCTTACCGAACTTTGTGACCTTGGAATTTTGGGTGGCAACATGTGTTGCCATTCCAGACCTTCTCCTTCCTCAATTGACCTTTGCTACCCATGTTCTAAGAAACTACTGACCTTAATTTTTCTCACTAACCATGATTGCCTCCGACCATATTAATTACAACATCTTGGGCCTTAGAATCGGTCTATTATCGGGGATTACTGACTTAGACAATATGTTGGACTTGAGCTCAACTGGAATTCTTGACTACAACCCAAAATGCTTAAGCACATGTTGTATACTAGTACGCCCTACTACTTATAAGCTATTACCATACTTTGTGATTACTAGATATGGTACTTTGCTTGGGGTTCTACAATCACCCTCACTTGTATTTGCAGTGTCCTCGCTTCACAATGACCCACGACCTACTCTCGGTAACAGTAGCGGCTTCACCTCTTAGGTAACATTTTCTCCTAAATCTATGGTAGAGGTGACTCCATCTCTTGGGTATTCCTTTCCATTAGTAGAGGGAACATAGCTCTGATACCATCTATAATGTCTTGAGTACTACTAACCCAGACAACTTGTTGGGCTTGGAACCAATTGGAGCCCTTGACCACAACCCAAAATTCTTAAGCACCCTTGTATAGTAGTAGCCCCTGCTATTATAAGCTACTACCACGCTTTGTGATTACTAGACGTGGTGCTTTATTTGAGGTGATACATAAACTCATGCAAGCACACTTCTCACCGTTCACCCATCCCCCTCACCATGCCTTCCCCCATCCTCTCTTCCTCCACATCATCAACATACCCCCATTAAAACTCCTTGTCCATTAAGTGTTTGAAAAATCAATCTTCACTGGGCTTCAAGCTCAAGACACTCCTTTCCCCCCTTGTTCTTGGTGACAACGGAATCTCAGGAGATATAAGAATAGAAGCTTGGCCATTAGAGGAGGAAGTGAAAGTGAAAATGCCTTGCATTGTACGCCAACATGCATATTTGAGCTCAGGTATATCAGACTTATGAGTGGTGACGACCCAAGGGTCATATTCCACGTTTCAAAGAATCCCGCTCGCTCCATGCTTTCTTTTTCATTCCATTTTCTTCCTATTTTATTTGCATTTCCTTTTTGCTTTGCTTTGGGTTTAATTTACACTTTTTCCTTTTCTCCTTGAATTCATTTCTGCTTCCATCATTATATTTCTTGACTATAGTCCCATTCCTCTATTCTTCTCGTCATTCTTGTACATCACTACACTTCTTCACCGTTCAACCGTACAAATCCCTCCAAACTCTGATCGAGGCTTGATCGGAGCCACTTATATTTCTTCCCTCTTCATTTAGATGATCTCACCAGCTTACCTCGACCATGGTTATGAGTGTGCAACCAAGGAAAAAATAGGGAGTCCTAGCCCATTATGTCCCCCCCCTGATGTGGCCGAAAAATCACCAAGACTCGGGTGAATATAATAGAACGAGGGTCATTGCGACCCGAATCTCGGCGGTCAATCAGTCAATCAAGAAAAAAGAGAAACAGACCACCAATCAAACATATAAAATCAAAGAAAATCAAAATAGTGGCCCTGGCTATGAGATTAGTCTGGTGTAGCACCCATGGTCGGACTCAGGGAGCACGAGTTGGCCTCCCGGCCTACGAGGAAGTCTAAAAGCAAATAAAACAAAAAAATGATTTTTTGGTGGTTTTTAATATTTTTATATTTTTTTGGATTTTTAATAATGAAAGAAAATAAAGAAAAAGCAAATACAAGCAACTTCAATCAATTATTTAAATACTCAAAAATAGTCCAACAATTCCAAAAAAAATATTTTTATATTTTATCGATTTTTTACTATTTTTGATGAATTTTTGAGATTTTTATAATTTTTATGGAATTTTCCAAAAATAAAAGAAGGCAGAAATACTATGATACTGTCCAGCCAGGCTTCAAAGACCAAATTTAAAATATCAAATGGTCCTGTAAAAGCCTGGAGGTACTTTTTATGAAAATTAGAAATAATAAAGAAAATTCAGAAGAAGAGTTTTTTAATTTTTGAATTTTCTATAATTTTCTAGAATTTTATGAGTTTTTAAGTGTTTTTTATTTTTTATGGTTTTTATATATCCAAAAATCACCAAAAATGCACAGAAATTCAAACACCCAAAAACAAACAAAACTTAAATTTTTTTAGAATTTTTTAAGAAGGTTTTAATATTTTTTTATGAATTTTTAATCTGGACAGACTAAAAAATGGTAGTTTTTGAATTTTTAAAAATAATAAAAAGCCTAAAAAATGTACCCAATTTTTGGTGAAAATTTTACACAGTGGCAGGAGCCACGTCTCCAATTTTCACGCAATTTGGACTTAATTTGATATTTTATTTAAATCAAAAATAGGCTCACAGTGCACATGGACCTATCCGTAATAAAAAATATCTTTAGGGGCTGAAAAGTAACAATTTCAGAAAGCTGGGGGTCCCTCGGTCAAAAAGTCCAAGACCCCACGTGCGTTGCACGTGGTCTGGGCACAAAGGGACCTAAATGTAATAAAACTTACTTCAAGGGACTTATTAGCAACGTGCTAAAAGCCCAGGGAAGAAGTTGCAAAATACCCAAAGAATTCAACACATGTTAAATAAAAACATTCACAGGGGCATGGATGCAAATATCAAAAAATATATTTCATTCAGTAACACTCAGAAACATCAGCCCATACAGTGCAATTTCTCCAAAATTCATGTGACGACGCACGTGTCTCACATAAACAGGGATGAAAATGCAAATACAAGAAAGGTTCAGGTCCTAAGTGCAATTTTTACAAAATAAAAACAACTACTGAAAATATTTACAGGACTAAAAAGTAAATGCAAAACAGGAGGGGCCTAAGTATAAATTACCCCTTATTATCAGAGGGCTGAGGATTGGCCACGTGGATGATCAGACGGTCGCAGGAGACGTGCCAACCCTTCGTCTGGATGGACAGCGAGGAGGAAGCCACGTAGAGATCGGACGGTGATGGATCAAGGGCTCCTCTTCGTCTGAACGTACGGTCCTGATCAAGCCTCCAAAGGATCTGACGGTCGTGGGTCTCCCTCAAATAGATGGATCTGATCTAATCTGGAGTTGAAGGGGATGATCGGATGCCAGAGGAAGGTCCTGGATGAACAGGTCACCGGCAAAGTTCGCCGGCTTGATACTCGCGCTGGAATATGGAAAAGAATCGCCCAGGTCCTCCGCAGCTACTGAGCTCCTCCGATGACCCCGGGAAGCTCCGAGGAGCTCCGACAATGAAGGCGGAGCAGCGCCTCTGTGCTCAAACCGTGGACCCCTAGATGAGGCTCCTTTGACCTACAAAATGGCACGAGAGGACTCCTGGGTCGAGGGCAAACTGCCTCGACCCGATTAGAAGTGATATAGGTGGCCAGATGAGGCGCGGCGAGGACCTCCGGCGAAGCGACGACGAGGGAGGTCGAGCCTTGGCTCCGGGGCGAGCCAAGGTGGGCAAGTGGGCGAAGAATGTGGAGGGAAGTCTCGCGAAGATGTTGGTCGGGTCGGTCGAGGAAATGGATGATCGGCGTGGTCGGAATCGATGAGAGATGGCGGCAGAGTGAATTGGGGGAAATCGAAAGGTAGACGAAGCTAGGAATAATTAGGTTCACCTGATGACGGGATTCGACTGGGGACGAGCTCTGGAAGCTCTGGTCGTCGCCTCGAGGGTCGTTAGGGGCCCGAGGCTCGGGCGATGCTCACGACGGTGCACGGCGACAAGGAGGTCACCGGATCAGTGGCGGAAGGCTCGTCTCCTCTCTTCAACACCATGCTCACTCAGCTGTCACTCTGGGGAGCACAATGGAGGTCCTGGGATGATGGAGTAGTTCCAAAGATGGCGTTAATTGTGCGGCGGAGCTGGAGCTATATAGTGCTAGGGGCCTGAGAAGAATGGGGTCGGGCGAGGTGGTCGGAGCCCGGATCCTGAGGTAGATCCCCGGGCGTGGATCTCGGATGCAGGAGGGAGGATTAGGACCCGGGGTTTGATTATTTGGGGCTCGGATCTAGTTTAAAAAAAAAAGCGAAGTCGGGTCGATGGCACAGATCCGAGTGGACCGGTCCAGGGGGGAGAGTTGACCGGGGGTCAACAATCCCCCGTGGACCAATGGGAATCCATCTTTTATTAATTCTTTGAAAATTCAATAGAAAATATTAAATGATTTATTTTCGAAAAACTTAAAACATGAAAAATATTTATTTATTTTTAAATTATTTTTAGTGATTTTTATTTATTTTTTGAAATAAAAATAATGTATTTACAATATAGTATTATTATATATAGGTATATACAATATGTATTTTTGATTTTTATTTTTAATTATTTATTTTTATGCAAATTATTCCAATTTTATATTTTATTTATTTATAGAATAAAATTTGGAATAAAAGGGTATTTTTATTTTATTTTTATTAATTATTTACATGGAGTAAATAAATAGTTTTATTTATATATAAACATGGTATATATATAAGGTTGGGAATTGATTTTATTTTATTTTTTTATTCTATTTTTATATTTGTGATTTTTATTTTATGTATTCACATTATGGAGTATGGAATATGTACATATTTTTATTGGATTTTTATTTCTTTATTTATAAGGGGAAATAAATAGACATGTTATTTATATACACGTGGTTTATGTACAATGATGAAGGGATTTTAATTTCTTTTTAATTTTCATTTATTTTTCTCAATTTTTTGTTTTAATTTTTATTTACAAATATATACAAATAAATAAACATCCATTTTTATTTTGAATAAGAGGAAAATAATTTTTATGTATTTACATGTATATGTACAACACATGAGCTTCCCCATCTCTCTCTACTTGGGTTCTTTTGCGGTCAGGCCCATGCTGAGCCCTCCCTTGGGATTAGGTCGCTCAATATTTATTCTAAATATCTCCCTCTTTTTCTTTTATTTCTTTATTCTTTTATTTATGCACAAAAATATGCTAATTGTTGTATTTTACACAATGCATGCTAGATGATAATTATTGCCATTTACAGGTATCTACATGTGTTTTGCATAGGTTTTGTAGCTAAAATAAAAGAATAAAGAGTGATGAATGGGTATTCATCACCCCCCTATACTTAACTTTGCTAGTTCCTTAGCAAACACTTATTTGAAAAAGAAGTGAAAAAAAAAGAAAAAGAAAAAGAGGAGAAAATGCATTGATCAATGCTGAATATTAAACTTACCTTCATTAAATTGAAATATGGAGCTCGATTAGATCTTTGGATTATTAATGTGTCGGAACCTTATTTAGACTTAGGTTTAAAACTTAACAGCCTCTAAGATCCACTAATCTATAGTCAGGACTCCTCAACAATCCAGATCAGAACATGTCTACATACACAAACCCTGAAGACTATGAATCTTTCCTTGTACAGTGTATGTGAAGTATAGCTCTCCACCTCAGAAGTAGCAACTTGACAACCCTCCCCAACAAGGTAACTCTATGACCCTAGTCTGGCCACTCTTTCCTCGAGGAGCGGGGTATTCCCTTCTAAGTTCAAGTTCAACCGGCTCAAGAAGAGGGGGAAGAAGAGAATGGACCATGGCCAGTGTAGCCATGTATACTTGGGAGCTCAACCAGTGTAGCTAAGTCTCCCTGTTGCAAGCTACATAAGATGGGACATGAGTCTCAAGCTTTGCTTATTTGCACTATATACATACTCCGGTGGGATTATCATTTTCTATCAGACCCACCACTTTATTGGAGTTATTTTCTTTTTGCATTTTTTTTCAAGTGCATCTGTACAACATATTTACACGGTGCAACATATGTACATATGGATTTTTTCCTCTTGAGCCAGTAGACTATCCCTCTTTTGAAGCATTATTGCAACCCACAACTCCTATCGTTAGACCTCATGGCAACCAAACCAAGTTGAGACGCACTTCCTTCACTAAAAGAAGAAGAGAGGTTCTGCCTAAAAGTACTACCCTCATATGCTACCCTAAGTCAAGGAAGACTGCCTCCTCACCACCTCATCCGTAGAGAGCTCGGTGTAAAGTGCGGGTCCAAGTCAAGCCATTGTCTATATGAGTCATGTGTGTGTTGGTAAGTGCTCTACTTAGGCTCATTGAGATGACATGTGATCGTAGCCTAGTGGACTCAAAGAATTAAGTCACCATGGACCTGAAAAGCCTTAACCCTAAGCCCTATAAGGTTCCTCTTATGATTAGGTGGATTAAGATCTTGATCAAGCTCCATTTCCCAATTTAATTCCAGGCTAGTTTAAATGTCAACTATAATCCAGGAAAAACTATACAAATATATACAAAGATGCTTTTTACACAATATTTACACAAATGCAAAATTTTTGAAAAATGTTTTGAAATCATGAATGTGTGCATGAATGCAAGTTTTGCAAAATATTTACACAAATTTACACAAGGTTTTTGCAAACTTTTGATTTTCAAAACATTTTGGAAAAATTTTGTACTATATACATAATTTGATATGCACATATTTACACACAATTTACACAAAAAGTTTTTGAAAACATTTTTACAAAAATAATTTGTACAATATCTATGTATGTGCAATAAAAGAATGTTATTTACAGGAAATTTTTTTAATTTTTATGGAATTTTGGTTTTTTAGCCATTTTTATTTATTAACACACTCACACAAAGTACGAGTTATGTCTAAAGTATATATGAAATATATACACACCCCCTATACTTAGCTCGAACGATGTCCTCAGAGTCAAGAGCGATGAAGAAGACATGACTCGTGCTTAGTATAGGGAAGTGAAAAGGAAGGCTATATACAAAGACGATTGAAAGAATATTAATGCAAGAGGACCTCGGCTTTTCCCCATATACTTAGGATCAACTAATCCTAAGTATAACAGGTTGTACACGAAGGGAAAACCGAGTGGAGAATGTACAGGGTCTACCCCCCCTTATACTTAGGGTAAAATATCCCTAAGTGTAGGCAACAAAACAGAGATAGAAATGAATCAAAAGAATACCCGAGAATCCTACATCCCCCCTATACTTAGGGTAAAGTACACCCTAAGTATAGCATAATCATAAGATGAGAAAAGGGATGTGGGCCTAAAGAATAGAGTGATATAGACAACTGGATCTATACAAGTCGGAAGAACAATGATAATCAGGCGTGAGATGCAATAGATGTGAGTCAAGAGACCACATCTCACGCAAAATGAATAGGGGAAACATCAACGACTAGCGGCTCATGATCTAGATATGGCTTGAACCGCTGGCCGTTCACTCGAAAGGTACTCTCAGAAGACAATTCAGATATGTCAATACTCCCATTGTCGTGTACCTTTCTCACCAAATACGATCCCTTCCATTTGCTCTGTAGCTTCCCTGGAAATAGACGAAGCCTAGCATCAAACAACCATACTCTCTGTCCGGGCTCAAAATGCTTGTGGCTGATATGAGAATCATGCCACTCCTTCACTATCTCCTTGTACTGTAGGCTGTTTGAAAAGGCGGTATCACGAAGCTCCTCCAAGGCTACTAACTCTGCCCTCCTCTGATCTCCTACAATATCTGGATCCAAAAGTATATTAGTGGCAGCCCAAAGTGACCTATGTCTCAACTCAACAGGTAAATGGCACGGCTTGCCATAAACGAGGCTAAAGGGAGATGTGCCCAACGGTGTCTTGAAAGACGTCCGATATGCCCACAAGACCGAGTCCAAAAGCTGTGACCAATCCTTTCGGTCAGGGCGGTCAACTTTCTGCAATATAGTCTTGATCTCCCTGCTCGACACTTCGGCGAGACCATTCGTCTGAGGATGGTATGGAGTGGCAACTCAATGGTCTATGCCGAACTCGCTAGCAAGGGCCTTTACCTTGTCGTTGACGAAATGAGATCCCCCATCAGATATCAACACTCGAGGTACCCTGAATCGTGAAATGATATGCTTCCTCAAAAATCTGCAAATAGTCCTATCATCTGCGGTTCAGGCGGGCATGGCCTCAACCCAACGACTAACATAATCTACGACCAATAGAATGTACTTGAGTCCCTGACTTCTAGGGAATGGACCCATGAAATCGATGCCCCATGCGTCAAAAACCTCACAGAAGTAAATGGGCTGCATCGACATCATATCACGCTGTCCACAAGTGCCCATCCTCTGATAGTCAGTACACCTCTTCACGAACTCATCAGAGTCCTTGAAGAGGGTAGGCCACCATAGGACGGATTGGAGCACTTTTTGTGTCGTTCTCCTCCCAGAGTGATGTCCTCCTACCTCAAGCTTGTGGCAGTAAGTGAGGACGCTATGGTGCTCCTCCTGAGGAATGCACCTACGCCAGACGCTATCCCCTCCTTCATGGTAAAGGATGGGATCCTCCCAGTGGTAGGACTTGGCCTTCGCGAGGAAGGTCTCAAGTCTCTGCCTTCGCCAGACGCTATCCCCGGCAACGACGCCATTCTGATGTGGTCGAAAAATCACCAAGACTCAGGTGAATATAATAGAACTAGGGTCGTTGCGACCCGAATCTCGACGATCAATCAGTCAATCAAGAAAAAGAGAAACAGACCACCAATCAAACAGATAAAATCAAAGAAAACCAAAATAGTGGCCCTGGCTATGAGATTAGCCTAGTGTAGCACCCAGGGTCGGACTCAGGGAGTACGAGTTGGCCTCCCGGCCTACGAAGTAGTCTAAAAGTATATAAAACAAAAACATTGATTTTTTGGTGGGTTTTAAATATTTTATTTTTTTTTGGGATTTTTAATAATGGAAAAAAATAAAGAAAAAGCAAATACAAGCAACTTCAATCAATTATTTAAATACTCAAAAATAGTCCAAAAATTCCAACAAAAATATTTTTATGTTTTATAGGTTTTTACTGTTTTTGGTGAATTTTTGATATTTTTATAAATTTTTATGTAATTTTCTAAAAATAAAAGAAGGCAGAAATACTATGCTACTGTCCAGCCAGGCTTCAAAGACCAATTTAAAATATCAAATGGTTATGTAAAAGCCTGGAGGTATTTTTTTATGAAAATTAGAAATAATAAAGAAAATTCAGAAGAAGAGTTTTTTAATTTTTGAATTTTCTATATCTTTCTAGAATTTTTATGAGTTTTTAAGTGTTTTTTGATTTTTATGGTTTTTATATATCCATAAATCACCAAAAATGCACAGAAATTCAAACACCCAAAAAAACAAAATTTAATTTTTTTAGATTTTTTAAAAAAGATTTTAGTATTTTTTATGAATTTTTAATCTGGACAGACTGAAAAATGGCGGTTTTTGAATTTTTGAAAATAAAAAATAGCCTAAAAAATGTACCCAATTTTTGGTGAAAATTTTACATAGTGGCAGAAGCCATGTCTCCAATTTTCACGCAATTTGGACTTAATTTGATATTTTATTTAAATAAAAAATAGGCTCATAGTGCACATGGACCTATCCATAATAAAAATATCTTCAGGGGCTGAAAAGTAAAAGAATTTCAGAAATCTAGGGTTCCCTCGTGCAAAAAGTCCAAGACCCCACGCGCGCTACACGTGGTCTGGGCACAGAGGGACCTAAATGTAATAAAACTTACTTCCAGGGACTTATTGGCAACACGCGCTAAAAGCCCAGGGAAGAAGTTGCAAAATACCCAAATAATTCAACATATGTTGAATAAAAACATTCACAGGGGCATGGATGCAAATATCAGAAAATATATTTCATTCAGTAATACTCAGAAACATCAGCCCATACAATGCAATTTCTCTAAAATTCACGTGACGACGCACGCGTCTCACACAAACGGGGATGAAAATGCAAATACAAGAAAGGTTCAGGTCCTAAGTGCAATTTTTACAAAATAAAAACAACCACTGAAAATATTTACATGACTAAAAAGTAAATGCAAAATAGGAGGGCCTAAGTATATATTACCCCTTATTATCAGAGGGTTGAGGATTGGCCACGTGGATGATCTGACGGTTGCAGGAGACGTGCCAACCCTTCGTCTGGATGGACGACGAGGAGGAAGCCACGTGGAGATCGGACAATGATGGATCAAGGGCTCCTCTTCGTCTGAATGTGCATTCCTGATCAAGCCTCCAAAGGATCTGATGGTCGCGGGTCTCCCTCAAAAAGATGGATCTGATCTAATCTGGAGCTGAAGGGGATGATCGGACGCCACAGGAAGGTCCTGGATGAACAGGTTGCCAGCAAAGTTTGTCGGCTCTATACTCACGCTGGGGTCCTCCTCTGCTGCTGGAATATGGAAAAGAATCGCCCAGGTCCCCCGCAGCTACTGAGCTCCTCCGATGACCCCGAGAAGCTCCGAGGAGCTCTGGTGACGAAGGCGGAGCATCGCCTCTGTGCTCAAACCGTGGACCCCCAGATGAGGCTCCTTTGACCTGCAAAACAGCACGAGAGCACTCTTGGGTCAAGGGCAAACTGCCTCGACCCGGTTAAAGGTGGTGTAGGTGGCTGGATGAGGCACGACGAGGACCTCTGGCGAAGCGACGGCGAGGGAGGTCGAGCCTTGGCTCCGGGGCGAGCCAAGGTGGGCGAGTGGGCGAAGAATGTGGAGGGAAGTCTCGCGAAGATGTTGGTCGGGTCGGTCGAGGACATGGATGATCGACGTGGTCGGAATCGATGAGAGATGGCGGCAGAGTGAATTGGTGGAAATCGAAAATTAGACGAAGCTAGGAAGAATTAGGTTCACCTGATGATGGGAGTCGACTGGGGACGAGCTCTGGAAGCTCTGGTCATCACCTCGAGGGTCGTCGGGGGCCCGAGGCTCGGGCGCTGCTCATGGCGGCACACGGCGACAAGGAGGTCGCCAGATCAGTGGCGGAGGGCTCCTGTCCTCTCTTCAACACCACGCTCACTCAGCTGTCACTCTGGGGAGCACAATGGAGGTCTTGGGACGATGGAGTAGCGCCAAAGATGGCGTGAATTGTGTGGCGGAGCTGGAGCTATATAGTGCTAGGGGTCCGAGAAGAATGAGGTCGGGCGAGGTGGTCGGAGCTCGGATCCTGAGGTAGATCCCCGGGCGTGGATCTCGGATGCAGGAGGTAGGATTAGGACCCGGGGTTTGATTATTTGGGGATCGGATCTGGTTTAGAAAAATAAGCGAAGTCGGGTCGATGACACAGATCCGAGTGGACCGGTCCAGGGGGAGAGTTGACCGGGCGTCAACAATCCCCTGTAGACCAATGGGAATCCAGCTTTTATTAATTCTTTGAAAATTCAATAGAAAATATTAAATGATTTATTTTAGAAAAACTTAAAACATGAAAAATATTTATTTATTTTTAAATTATTTTTTAGTGATTTTTATTTATTTTTTGGAAATAAAAATAATGTATTTACAATATGTATTTTTTATTTTTATTTTTATTTATTTATTTTTATACAAATTATTCCAATTTTATATTTTATTTATTTATAGAATAAAATTTGGAATAAAAAGGTATTTTTATTTTATTTTTATTAATTATTTAAATGGAGTAAATAAATAGTTTTATTTATATACATGCTTGGTATATATACAAGGTTGGGAATTGATTTTATTTTATTTCTTTTTATTCCATTTTTATTTTTGTGATTTTTATTTTATGTATTCACATTATGGAGTATGGAATATGTGCATATTTTTGTTGGATTTTTATTTCTTTATTTATAAGGGGAAATAAATAGATATGTTATTTATATACACATGTTTTATGTACAATGATGAAGGGATTTTAATTTCTTTTTAATTTTCTTTTATTTTTCTCAATTTTTTGTTTTAATTTTATATTTACAACTATATACAAATAAATAAACATCCATTTTTATTTTGAATAAGAGGAAAATAATTTTTATGTATTTACATGTATATGTACAACACATGAGCTTCCCTATCTCTCTCTACTTGGGTTCTTTTGCGGTCATGCCCATGCTGAGCCCTCCCTTGGGATTAGGTCGCTCAATATTTATTTTAAATATCTCCCTCTTTTTCTTTTATTCCTTTATTCTTTTATTTATGCAAAAAACATGCTAATTGTTGTATTTTAAACAATGCATGCTAGATGATAATTATTGCCATTTACAGGTATCTACATGTGTTTTGCATAGGTTTTGTAGCTAAAATAAAGGAATAAAGCGTGATGAATGGGTATTCATCACCCCCCAACTGATGTGTTTTCTTGGTGCCCTTTATCTTCAAAATCTATGATAGCCACTTACTTTAATCGAGACCCACCCAAGCATGGTAGTTGATGAGAATAATAGATGGATCACCACTGAATCAGAAGAGCACCATGAGGTGGTCATGAGGTCTCAGAAAGCGGACCTCAGTCGTTACGATGGTCGATCACGAGAGCCGACTGACTAAGACAACAATCAACCCACAGTGAATAATAAAGCAATAAAATCAAGTATGGAGTCTAAATTTATTATAAATCATACAAATAAATGTGTATAGTGCAAGTATGTGCAGGGTGTCCAACACATGGAACAATCTGGTGTACTGGGTTTATTATTTCTTTCTAAATAACAATGTCTGTATTGTATATGGTACTACACAATATTCATTTACTGTTTTGTGGATTTTTTAATTATTTAAATTTTGTGATATATATATATTATATTTTTATTTTATATTTTTTCTTTTTCTGAATTTTAATTTCTTTTCTTTTTAATATATAATATGTGTATATATATCACTATATATGATAATAAGTATAATATAGGGTATCTATGTATAATATATTTATATATATATATATATCAGAAAATACAAACAAAATAATCCTTTTTATTTTTTAAGGGTTTAAAATATTATTAGGGTATTCGTAATAATTAATAGTAATAGTAAGTATATATAATATATATGTGCATATATAATCTATATAGGACATTCTAATTATAAATATAGGTTTAAATAGTCAAAAAATAAAAAGAAAGATTTTTGTGATTTTCAAATATTCTTATGTTTTTGTTATTTTTTGGAGATTTTTACTAATTTTTGAATATTTTTAAAATGCAAAATATCTTAAAATAGGGAATATTATAATAGGATGAATTGTTTTGAGAATTAAAAATAAAAGTAGGTTCAAATTTTCTCAAAACTAAATTTTAATTGTAGTATATATATGTATAAATATAGGATAAAAAATTAATTTTTTCAGTTTCCAAAAATATTTTATATTTTTGAGGGTTAGCAAGGGTTTATGATTTTTTGATTTTTCTTTTATAGTTTTTATGTGATTTTTGGTCTATAGTGATAAAATATAGTAATAAATAATAGGTAGTTTTTTTGGACTTTTTAATAAAGGTGTTATAATTTTTTTTGTATTTTCCATGTTAAATAGGGAATAAAAATGCTCCTTTCGATGTTGAATAAATAGAAAATGTGAGAAATTTGTTAAACAAAATATATGGCATGCACGAACAATTAATCGGGTATTTATCCCTATTTTTGCACAACTTTTGAAAGCACATGAGGAATTTATAGAAAATATAAAAGCATACGCAAAAATAATTAAGCTAGCAAGGGTATTTATGTATAAATTAAACGTGAGGAGGTACATGCAAAACACCCAAAAGTTTGAATTGAAACTCAATTTTTATATATTAAACTACAACAACACGTGGAGGGTTACAAGTGTAATTTTCCCAAGTCATGTGGGTCCACGTGAGCTGCGTTGGTAGTAGGCCTACTTGCAATAACAAAAGGTTCTATGGCTTTGTAGCAATTTTCCAGAAACTTTTACATTTACTAAAATATTTAACGAACTATTTATGAAATATAAAACGGTAGAGGGGTGCAATTTACCCAACTTAAACACCCTGGATCAGGCCTTTGTCTACTTGCCACATGAAGGATCGGAGGGCTCTGGTCGCATACCCCTTTGATTTAGCTGGATGGCCCAAATTAGATGTGGGTAGTGTTCTTCAACCAATGGGAGAGGAAGGGTCACGAAGAACAATGGATGAACTCTGACGAGGCGAACTTCGATTCCTTTGTTCTCCTATGTTTGGCGATCGTTTATCGATCCGGCAACAACTACACGTTCCTGGTGGGCCTCCATAGCTGCATGTGATGGACAGAGGAACTCTGATGGTCTCAATGATGTTATGGGATCTTAGATAGCTCCAAGTATCCTGGAGCAGCTCCATGAGCGATCCTTGGCTCCATGAGAGTCTTCAATGCCTGGAACCTACACAAAAAGGAAGAGCAGTTCGAGGGCTATCTCCTAGACCAATCTATGAAGCTGTTGGGCATCGAAATAAGGATGGCACTGAAGCTCCGATGACAGGAAATGGATCGAGCTTGGAGAACTAGATCCATGCATAATCTGGGTGGAACAGATGTGGGGAAGTGCAAAGAAGATGAAGGGGAATCGTATGAGATGAACATTGGGGTAGAGCATGGTGGGAAATGCGGTGACTTGGCATGTAGCTCAAGCTCCAGGTCAAAAGGGGCTCTCTAATTAAACCTAATACATTGGATTAAACTTGAAATTAACTGTGGGAAATAAAATGTTGCACTAAGATTTACTTAGGTAGCGAAAGAAATGGCATCGATTCGTTTGGGAGGCCGAGGAAGCTGAACCGATCAGTGGTGCTCTGGTAGTGAAGATGGATCATCCACCTTTGCTTCTCCTCCTCGCTACAACTCCACCTATCTTCTTGTTGTCATCAAGGATATGAAGTATATAGGGATTGGGGGCTAAGAACAGTTAAGGGGAAATCATGGAGGAAAAGATGAAGAAGGGGGAGGTTTTAAAAGCTGGTGATGGGTGGAGTTCAAGGTTCGATTCTGTGCCATGGCGAGGGAGTGGGTGGAGAAGCATAGGTCGACGTAGTTGTTGGATGTGCGGGGATTAGTGTAGTGGAGGGCTCAAGGTGAAGGATGACGTGGTTGTTGGATGAAAAATCAGAGAAAATAGGGAGTTTCAAGGTCTGACATGGGTGGCCCCTGAAGGTTGTACTATTGACTAGAGGCCAATGAATGGAGGATCCTTGTTGGTCCACGTGGACCAACCAGGAAAAAGATATCGAATAATAGTTGTAAAATCATAAAATTGATAAAAAATATTAAATCAATTATTTTATTTTTTAATAAAATAAAAAATGTTTCTAATTTTATGTAGCATTTTATGCATATTTTTATTTATTTTTTGTGGCTATTTATTATAGGTTAATATTTACATTTATAAATATATGTAAATATACATGTATTTTGGTATTTTATCTTTAATTTGTATTATATATTTCTTATTATATGTAGGTATATATATATTTTTAATTTATTTAATTATATTTTTGGCTATTTTGTTATATCTTTCTTGATTTCTTTGTACACTTAAATAATTATATACATATTCTTTATAGGTATGTAGGTATACTTCATCTATGTATTAAAATAATTGGTTTATTTTAATTAATTTTTGATGGTTTTATTTTATTTTAATTATGGACACATGTTTTAAATAATATTTACAAATTTACAAAAATAGAACAAAGTGAAAGATATAAAGAATAAATATATTGAATATAATATAGAAGTATATTACATAGTGAGGGTCCAAAACCCATCTTTTGCATCTTAAACTCCAAATTGAATGAAACCACATTCATCAAATAACTTGTTTAATTTTATGAATAATAAAGACGAGTTTGGTCAATTTTGACATAGTATAGAGAAGATAAGGGTCTGCAAAGTTTTCTTTGCGACTTTTATTTTGTTTGTCCCGGGCACACTATGCATTTATTTTTAGTGGAATAAATTTTGTATTTTTCTTTTTATTTTCATGTACAATTCATGTGGAGGGTTTTATTATTTGAGGTATAAAAATAATAAAATAAAATGGATCCCAAAATGCAATTATTGGGCAAAATAAATTAGGGTTTTTGTATGATTTCTGTGGATTTTCTATACAATTCTTCTACCCTATCTCCCCCTACTTTATTCCTTGTCGATCAAGTCATCATGATGATTGAGTCTCGGGTCTAGGGTCACTCAGTGTCTTTGACACTTCATTCTTTTTCTTTTCTTTCCTTTATTCTTTTATTTTTAAATAAATATAATATTTATACAGTATTTTATGTAATCTATATAGTGTTTATTTTATCAAATTGATGATATATACATGCATTTAAATAGGTATTTAAGGACAAAAAGAAAGAATAAAGGTGATGAAGTGAGGATTCATAACCCCCCTTTACTTGCCTTTACTAGTCCCTAGCAAACACTTATGCCTATAAAGTGCAGAAAAGAAAATAAAGAAAAGAAAAAAGAAATAACTTGGAATAATTTTTGACTTTTATATTATCTTAATAAAGTCAAAGTTTGGAGCTCAGAGAAGATCTTTGGATTATTTGTATGTGCGGAACAACATTGAGGTTAGGAAGTGTGACATAATAGACCTTAGGTTCCATAATCCTATCATTAAATTCAATTCACAGTCTGGTCAGAACCATCCTCTCAAAAGCATAATCTTGCTACCTTGAAGTGATAAAACCATGTGTGTGAATTTTTCAACTCTTCCTAGATAAACCATTGAATCATAAAGGAGTTTTCTCTTCTAGTAACTCATCCTCATGGAGATAGATATTCCCTTCTAAAGTCAGGTCATGCCGATCTTTACAACCGAGTGGGAGGAGAAGAAAGAAGAAATGAGAAAAAAAAGTGGGAATGGTCCAGTGTAGTCTTCATTCCCTTGTGAATCTAGGTAATTGTAACCGAGTCTTCACCAAGAAGCATGCTTTTTCTGAAGCTCAAATTATTGGTGGAGTTTTTGGTATAGGATTCTTTTGGATATTTTCTTTGACTTTGCATTGATCTGCATTCTTCTTTATGCCCCGACGGATATGACATCTTTTTTTCCGTCCATTTTTGGGGTCTTGAAAAAATTTACATCAGTAGACCATTCCTCATCCGAAGCATTGTCTCAATCCATCTCCAGTCTTTAGATACATTGTTACCAAAAGAAGTGGTTAGAGTACCGATTTCGACAATCCCCAAGAATGGTTCCTGAGCCATCCTTGACAACGTGGCCTAGCATAGTCTCAACTTACACCAAGATTTTTCAACAATCCATCTGGGTTGAGCTAAGTGTTAAGTGCGATGTTTCTGATCAAGCCACTGTCTCAAGAGTCTTATGGATGATACAAAAGGTTCTATTTAGACACTTTGAATCGACTCATGAACATAATCTCATGGAACCTAAATAATTAAGTCAAGGTGAGATGAAGTATCCCCAATTACAATCCTCGATGGGTTCCTATGAAATTAAGTGCATTAAGGTCTATACCAAGCTTCAATCTTCATACTTTACTTAGACTTGTTCAATTGTCTTAATTATTCTGAAAAATGCAGATACTATGTACAATGCAAGAAAATATTTTTGTGAAGCTATTTTATGACTTTGAACTTTTTATGGAGTTTTGAAAAAGTTTTGCAAGTTGTTATGTAGTTTATAAAAACATTTTGCAAAGTTTTGTAGGTTTTTGGTTTTGTAGATTTTTAGACATTTTTTTTAAAAATAAAAGAGTTAGTAAAAGAGTTATGTGCGTATATTTACATGAGAGTGCATCTTATTATTTATAATAATCAAGTTAAAGAATTTACATAGAGTATTTAGAGGGATTAGATTAGTGGTTATTTGTAGGTTTTTGTATACAAAGTTTGTAGAGAATTTTTATTTGTTTAAATAATGTACAAGGTTCTCAAAATAAATTGAAAACATTTTAACAAACATTTTGAAAACTTTATTTTGAAAATAACTTGATAAACAATTTCCAAATATTTACAAAATTTGAAAATTATTTTGCAAAGATTTTTCTAATAGTATGTATAGGTTTTTCAAAGTATTTTTGCAACTATTTTCCAAACCATTTGCTAATAGATTTTCAAAATATTTTATTCAAATAAATAAAAGAAATGTTTACAACCAATACATTTTTACCATGGTTTGAAAACATTTCACAAAATGTTTTTCAAATAGTTTTCAAAAAGACTTTTCAAAGAATTTTCAAACCATTTTCAAAAATTTTGCAAAACATTTTTAATGGTTTATTAATCATAATAACAAAGAATTTGTTGTGTGTTTTAAATTTTATTAATTAGCCATATTATTGAAAATACACAAGTAAGAGTTATGGCTATAAATCATATATACGACCCCCTATACTAACTTGAGCTATGTCCTCATAGGTCAGAAGGAAAAAGGAAGACATAACTCGTGCTAAGTATAGGAAACATCTAAACTAGTACAACTGAAAAAAAAGGAAGTCAACCTTCCCCCTATACTTATGATCAATTAATCCTAAGTATAATAGACTATGTACAAAGCATGAATTGTTGAGGGTGGGAATTAACAAATCATTAGCTCGACATGTCTCCTCCTATACTTAGGGTAAAATATCCCTATGTATAAAAAAAATATCACAAGTTGGTAAGATAGGTGAGGGATCAAAGAATAATTACACAAATACACTTATCCCCCATATACTTAGGATGAAGCATATACTATGTATAATAATGATGAATGGGATGAGTAAACTTATCGAAAGATTGAAAGAATAGAATTGAAAAAGAAGAAAAGAAGAAAATGATTAACTAATCAAAAATATTTTTGGAGGCCTTATCTGGATCTCTTGATGACGTGGCTTGGATTTCATCGTGATAGACCACACGTATAGAATCAATGATGGAATAAATGTATCATGCTCGAGATATGGCTTCAGCAACTGTCCTTTGATGGCGAAGGTTTGTGCATCAACTGACAAACCAGATATCACAATGCTTCCATTGTCATGCACATTCTTCACTACAAACGACTGATCCATTTTCTCTTCAACTTCTCGAGGAATAATTTCAACTTTGCATTGAACAACCAAACATTTTGACACAGTTCAAAAGTCTTTCTGTAGATATGCTTGTCGTGCCACTCTTGACTTTTTCCTTGTACATCAGGCTGTTGTCATATGCATAGTCGTGGAATTCAAGGAGTCTGTTCAGATCAAGCTTTCTATTCTTTCCTACTATCTTTGGATCCAAATTACAAACATTTATTCCCCATAAAGATTTGTAAATTAGTTCCATGGGAAAATGGCATGGCTTTTCATATACAAGGCAATAGGGAGACATTCCCAAAGGTGACTTGTATGCGATCCAATAGGACCAAAGAACTGAGTCGAGAATGTGAGACCAGTTCTTCTATCGAGTGACGAGCGCAGAATTCCCTACATTAATTTTATGAAATTAATGGATGATGTCAAATGTTGTTGTAGTCAGGAAATCTAGCGATTTGTCAAAAAATGATCGCATCGAGAAATGATATGGAAAATCAAGTCTCAATGCGATCAAAGTTTATTTTACTTGGGTAAGTTCCAAGATCGAACTCAGCGAGTTAATATGAGGGTTCATGATTAATCTCCAAATAATCAATAAATTTAGGTTTTCAGAGAGATGAAGAAGAATATTTTTTTTATTTTTATCTTTTTTCACTTTTTATGGATTTTAATTTAAAAGAGAAGTAAATAGATGACAAAAGAAATATGATGCATGAATTTCGAAAATATTTTGATGCAAGAAAAATAATGTTATGCTATGGGGTGAGAAAGAAAATAAATACACTATTTTTGTGATTTTTAAATTGGTGTAATAAAATGATGCAAATTGAGTAGGCCAAACCAGACCAAGTGAGTAATCAATCCAGATCAAGTCAATTAATTTCAATCTAGGTCCCCAATAAATATTCACAAATCAAGGCACAACTTATTGAGCAAAAAAAATATTGAAAATAAATAAACGTGATCAAAATGAACACAATAAAACCTTAATTAATTATTGTCAAATAATTTCTCAAAAATAAATTATCAGACCAGATCATAAAGGATCAAATAAGCTTTAAAATGATACCAGGAATGTGAAAATCCGATAAATATTGTTGAAGATATAAATAATTGAAGTTTCAAGGACTAAATATTAAATAAAATGAAGAAATTCTTGCAGTTATGAAGGACCTTTATGAGATTTGTTGAAGCAGGCTAGTTCTTTCTGTAATTTCTCAAGTGTGGGGGTATATATATGTAATTTTCGGGAATCTGAAGCACTCAAATGCAATTTGCCCAAGGTCACGGATGAGGCATGCGTGACCTGGACCTTCTTATAATTTTAGAGAATGCGAGGGGCAGGGCTGCAATTAGCCCAGCGTACACGTGAAGTGCACGTGAGGAGCGCAGGCTCGGGCAAGGAGTTGGAGTGCGTGGCTCTAGGTTGTGGACAAACCTCCACATGTCAGGCATAGTCTACTTCGGGTGTAGTACAAGGCGTGAGTCTTGGATGTAGCCTCATGATTGATCGGAATCCTTCGATACGGTCTAATCCTACGTCAAGGTTTTGGGGCTTTTTTAAACGGGTTGGATGCTACCCATTCTTGATCAAATGAGAGATGTAGCTCTAGACCTGGAGAAGATGCTCAGGTGGTGTTCCTAGCAGTCGGGCGAAGGAGAGGTGGTGTTGAGGTGGCTATCGTCAAAGGTAGAGGTGCAGAACCACCAGAACATATGTCAATGATGATGGCCTGGAGGGTCAAAGTGGAGAAGCATAGGTGGAGCTCCATGTCAATGAAGATGGAGCGACAATGGACGAAGGTAATTGGAGATGTAGAACAGAGGTCGGGGTAGCTTATCTCGATGTTGGGGATGGTTCTTCACCGGGAATGTGGAGCGGAGGAACCCGACTCCGAGTGGTTGCTCTCAACCCGACGGTGAATACGACAGGAGAGGCTTAGCTGCTCTCCAAGATATATAACAACAAGGTCGAGGAGACCTTGGATCAGGCCTGGAGGAGGTGTCTTCGCTCGACCTTCTTGGATGCCTGCTATCATCGAGCAAGATCTAGGAGCTCTCTCTCTCTCTCAATGAAGTTCGATGAATCGACGGATGCCTCTGCAGGTTAGAAGCATTGGGTGTTTATACGGAGAGGGCTTTGGTGGCCGAAGATAGGGGAAGTGGTTGCTCGACTATTGATGGGTTGTGAGAGAGAGGGAGACCACCAGAGGTAGTTGGCGAGGTTAGAGGAGTCGGTGCAATGGGATAAGATGATAGAGGAGATTGGGCGAAAGATAACTGAAGGAGGTGGTTAGGTAATTCGTGGAGGAGGAAATTGAAGGGATAACAGAAATAGGTCTCCGACCGTTGCAAATTTGAGGGGCAGTTGATGAATCTACATTTCATCATCTTTATTCTATCATTTTGGCCTTAAAACCCCTAGTAAATGCGTGTAAATAGGCTTAATTAGGCATTTTATCATCCTTGCATTATTGTGTAATTATTGTATAAAACACTGTTTTAATGCCAAAATTATAGAATAAAGAAAATAAAAGGAAAAAATAAAATATTGCAAATATTTTATGACCCGAAACCTCGAGACCTAGGCATCTCGATGACTAGGTCGACAAGGAATAAAGTAGGGGAGATAAGGGCCAAAAACCAATACAATTCCCTTTTATTTAATTCATTCTTTATTCATTTTTGGGACCTATTTTTAGTTCCACTTTTTATACTTCAAATAAATAAACTTTGTACATAAGAGTTGTATATAATTAAATATAGAAAATACAAAATGAATTTCATACAAAAATAATGTACAGATAAAAAGTTATGATCTGAATAAGTTTCCAAAATCCCAACTTCCCAGACCTGTATCTCTTAAATAAAAACTCGAAATGTTTCAAAATCACCTTAATTGTATATAACTTTTAATAAGCTATTTAATGAAGGTGGTTTCATATTTTTCTAAGTGACGGTTTGAAAGTTAGGTTTTGGACCCCTATTGTATACTTGTACCGATTAAAATATTCATTTTATTTATTATTCATTATTTTTATAATTTCTATATTTTTTATTATTTTGTATTATCATATATATGTATATAAAAATAAGAATAAAAACATAAAGAAAATGTAAAAATAAAATACTTGTCTAAAAAATATAGGTATAATACCAATAAGTATACCTATAAAATTATACTTTTATTTATTTAAGTGTATAAAATGCATCAAAAATATAAAGTAAAAATATATTTAAGTATACAAAAATAATTATAAATTTATAAAATAATAAACAAAATTAATAAAATTAAATATACAAAATAAAAATAAAAATAAAAATATTAAAATATATAGATGAATATACCTATATAGCCCTTAAAAGGGAACTTGTAATTTTATACCTCTAAAAAATAAATAAAAATCATAATAAAATACCTTATAAAATAATAACTATTTTTATTTAATAACCTAAAAATAATAAAATCGTTTATTATTTTAAAATGAATTTAGAAATGTTTTTTCCAGGCTTTTTTCTGGAGAGTTGACCCGCGGTCAACTCTCTGACCCACTGCTTGCGGTTGTCAGAACTGCATTTTTTCCCTCGTTTCTCCCATTTTTGGGGCTCGATCCTTTCATTATATCACATCGAACTCTTCTTGACTTTTTCTCCATGTAGATTGACCTTAGACACCTAGGGTCTATCTTGGGGATTGGATCACAGAGCCGCCTGCTACGCCCCGTTCTATGAGCCACTTCATCAACCCATTCAAAAACACCCCCGAGTTTCCCTTCCATTCTGGAATCCCCTTTTGACCATTTTGTCTCCATCATCTCAAGCCCGGGATTGAGCGAGGTCACAGGAAGCTCTCTAGCTTTCGAGAGGCGAGGTTAAGCAGACCGAGGAGCGGCTCCATCAAATCTCCGGCCAGTGGCCGTCAAGGTTCCCATCTCTGGCTTTCGGCCGTCGAGGTCTCTTTTTTCTTCTCATTTTCTTGCGTTTTTTTATTCCCCGTAGTTGTAGGATTCAACTGCCATCTTTTATTACATGTTTCACTGTCGTTTCACCGCTTGCCATCCCCTCACTGGAGCATGCTCCGACAAGCTCCATTTTCGCCATCTTCGCCTCATTCCACAGTCAGGAGGGTCACGACAGTTTGCTCGCAACCCCCTTAACTTCTTTTTGCAGGTCCACACACTATTGGAGGACATGTGGCTCATTTTGGAGCAAGCCCGTGGTTGCTGGAGCCCCAAAGCTCTGCTTCCCATTTGCTCTCCCTCCGATGACCCCCGGGGACTTTTGGAGCTTCCAGCCAATAGAGGATTGTACCCAGATGTGTCGTGGTAGTTTTGGAGCCATTTAGCATCCCAGAGGACGAGGATCGAAGCTGGGGAAGGTCGCCTCACCGGCGTCTCTTCTCTGTTTTTCCTTCGAGGCCATTTGCCGTTAGATCGAGGCCGGCGCTCCAGGTGTATAGCAGCCGTCGGATCTCGCGAGCCAACGTCGTCAGATCTTCTTCGACGTTCTAATCGTGGCTGTTGATCGTGAACCATCATCGCCGCTTCTCGGGAGGACATATGGCATTAGTGAGAGCATCATCACCATCTGTTCCCACTATAGTGTGGGTATTTTGCTTCTTAACCCACACATATTTTTTGTATTTAATATTCGGTCCATAAACTTTCATCAGGCGTTAATTTATTTTGTAAAATTTGCGCATTGCCCCCAAGTTTTCATTATTTACAATTCAGTCCTTGCCAAGTCACGTGCATAGTGCACATGACCTTGTTGATTTCGTAGAAATATCCTTGGGAATTATGTATTACTATTTAGACCTCAAACTTTTATATGTTGTTATAAGTTTTCGGTTAGTTTGCATTTTAGCCGTTAGTGTTTGGAAAATTATAGAAAGGTCCCTGCCCGGTCACGTGCAATGTGTACGTGAGTTTGGTGTTTTTGTAGAAATACCCCTGTGGGTTTTGTATTTAATAATTGGTTCCAAAATATTTTTATTCAGTTATTATTTTGTGGAAAAATTACACTTTGACCCTCAAACTTTGATATATTTACAAAAATACCCCTGTTAGTGTGTAATTTCGTTTTGTTTTCTCTATTTATTTCATGCATCTATAAAATCCTAAAAAATCCCAAAAAATTACCCTATCTTCTTGTTGCATTACATTTCCACGACATATTCTTATTTTCATTTTTTCTGCATTTTAATATTTATAAAAATTCAAAAACATGCATTTTCATCCTTATTTGCATTAGAAAATCCATAAAAATTATAAAAACTTCTCGAAAAATTCCAAAAAAAATATATTTTGTTTATTTTTGTGTGTTTTATCTTCAGACCAAAAGTCACTAAAATATAAAAGCAAAATAAAAAATAGAAAAAATACTTAAAATCTCTATAAAAAATATAAATTCCATAAAAAATCACAAAAATAAAGTTTCTGTTCCTGAATTATCTATATTTTATTATCTTTAATTTAAAATTAATTTGGAGAATTTTGGTTACTATTTGATATTTTGTATCTCCAATTTAATTTCTGATAAATCTTTTACTCCTATTTGAGCATTTGTGATTTTAAAAATACCAAAAAAAATAGCAATTAGAAAATTATAAAAGGAATAAAAGTATTTTATTTCTTGTATTTTTGACATTTTTACCTATTTTATCTCTTTCTTATCTTTCTTGTGTATATATATATCAATCATATTACTTTATATATAATTAAAAGGAAAATATATAAAAATATAAATTATAAAAAAGAAAATACAAAATACAAAATCATAAAACTAAAAATCAATATATAAAAAAAATTTAAAAATAAAATGAAAAAATTAAAAATTAAAACCCACAAAAAATTATCATTTATAAGTAAATACATAACATTCACATTTTTTAGCATTCATTTGCCCTGATCTACCTGTTTGCTCCATGTATTCGACCTCTACATGCTTGCACACTATACACATCCATTGTAGAGTTATAATAAATTTTAAGTCTGCACCGCTTTTCATTGTTTGATCTCTGGGTTAATTGCTGTCTGAATTCTGGATTTCGTGCGAGGTCAACTCAACGACTGTTGATCCATCTTGTGAATTAACACAACTTCCCGATTTTTGGGTTCAACAAATGACACCGTTGCCGTGGAGCAACAACGCTTAGATTGGGATTATTTGTGCTTGTGATAAATTTGTCCATTTTTTGTGCTTTATTTATTTATTTATTTTTATTTGATATATCTTGTTGAGCTATCTAACCTCCTCTCTTGTTGATTTCGTGCGAAGTACCGCGGATCGAGGGAGGCACTCTACCCTAGGCGCCTACGCACCCACGTGAAGCAGGCGACAGTCTGCTCGCCTTGCACCGAAGGAGACGTAGAGGGATTTTTGAAGACCAAGCTCTTGTTCATTTTCTTGTATTTATTGTGTAATTTGAAGTGAGAGAGAGACCAATTTAATTGTAATAAACATGACTTTGCTACACGCCACTTCACGAGGTCCAGTGCCCGAGGGATTGTTCCCTTGGGGGCCTCGTCGATTTTGTCAGGGTTTTTATGGCCATTTTCCCTTTGTTTTCCGGTTTCGTTTTCTTTATTTGTGTGATTGAGCCCTTAGATTTAGGATCTGCTTGGCGATAGTATTAGGTCCAAACACACTAATCACCATTGCATGCACCTATAGTCTCATTTTGGATTTAGTCAAATTTTGAAAATTATGCTTCACTCTAATAGCAGCTTCTCATCCTAGGGGGATTTTATCGGCTTGCATTTGCATATAGATAAGTTTCAATTCTGCTGAGCATCCTTACATGTAGAGTGCTGGAGGCAAGGTGAGCATTTACGCTTTAGCATTCATCATCGTTTGTCGCTTGCATTGCTTTTCAGCCTCTCCCTCTGATTTTGCCAACCTAGGTGCTTAAAGTAATTGAATACTCGAGAGGCGCGTGCATTCTTAACAAAAATACAAAAAAGTGATAACATATAAAGTTGGGACTGCTAATATTACTTGACCCTAAAATCAAACAAAAAGAAAAACATTATCTTGGGGCGAGTAATCCCCTCATTGTCTTCGCTTTTATTTGCTCGTGTACACCCTAAGGAATAGTGCTAAAATCCCATTTCAGCCTCCTAAGTGTTTGCGCAATTTTTGACTTCTCACATAACTCTAAAACAGACAAGATAAAAAGATCGCATTTGCGATCTTTACCGAGTTGAGAAGGTGAATTGAGGGTTTGATTTGTGTGAGTTTTGTTTGTAATTGTTTGTGTATTCTAGATTGCCTCTGCGCATTTACGCCTTGTTCTTCACTCTCTTGATTTGACCTTCGTGCTCTCCCAATCGTTTCCTTTTGTTTTCGAGATGGACCCCTGGAGCATATTTTATTCGGACTTTGCGGATCCCTCGTTTACTCCAGTCGGTCCACCTCCCTTTTATCAGGAGGACCCTCCTCCTATTTTTTTCTGATTTTTGTACATATCCACCTCAGCCACTGTATCAGGACTCGGACTTCTACTCACATCCACCCGAGGCTGACCTGTTGGAGTCACCTTTCATGATACTCTCACTTGAGGCCTTGAACCAAATGATGGAGCACACTAATTCGAGGATCAATGATCTTACTAGTTTGAATAAGAACCAGAATGACATTCCATTCTTTGAGGATATGGAATCAATTGAGGACGATCATGAGAGCTTGCAATCGCCCAAAATATAAAAAAATGAGAAAAATTTAAAAATCCAAAAAGAATTCAGGAGACCTTTGGTTGAGTCAGAATGTGAGGAGAGCGCCCACTTGCCAGACCCTTCGCGCACAAAACCTCTCACACTCTGTCCCACCTTTGACCCTGAGGATGCTGTTGTACAGACTGCTCTTGGCATGCCTCGTGTAGATGCTGATTCCGACCTTCTCCCTTGTATGGAGGAGGTCCAAAAATTAAAAAAACTATTCACTGAACCTAAAGTGGTGGGAACCATTCATGAGATCATCCATGCCCCACTTCAGCAGGCCATGACCCAAATATCTGTTCCTCATCCCAAGAAGAGAAAGCGGAGGAGCATATTCTGAGTGTCATATCTTGACCATGACCACTGCTCATGCCATCACACATCGTTCCTTTCCTAAGAAGAGGAACACTTCCACACCTTTCATTAGCTGTACCATCTCTGACTTTACATGTGATCACAGTCTCCTCGACGGCGGTGCCTCGATTAGCATCATACCCTTGTCGCTGGTACAATCTCTTCACTTAGGGCCTCTCAAGAAACCAGAATGGTCATTCGGTTTGCTGATGGATCAATAAAGAGGCTGAAGGGTATCATTGAAAATGACGTCATTTCGATTCAGGACATGAGGTACAATGTTGATTTTGTTGTTTTGCCCATGGAGACCTACACAGGGGAGCATTCCCTAATCATCCTGGGACGACCATTCCATGCCTCTCCGAGGGTTGTTATTGATTATGGTTTAGGAGAGATTCGCTTCTGTCCTGCTGACGAGAGCAAAGTGATCATCACCGCACCCACAGTTGACCAGAGGCCTGCACCTGCTATGACGACACCTATCATGGATGACCTCGAGGACCATGACCTAGATGATACCATCAGAGACGTTTGTTGTATGCTGGACTCTACTAAGACCCGAGAATTCCTCCTTGTGGAGGAAGACTCGGAAAGCATGGAACTCGGAGTTCTTCCTTATGGGACTTGGCATTGTGTTGATGACAGCCGTGGGATTTACACTATCGATACCATTGAGCGGAGGGAAGATTTGGATACTAGACAAGACAGACATGACTCGACTACTTTCATTGATGAGTCCGTGCCTGTTCACTTATCAGATGAGTGTTGTTGCACGGTATCTCGAGGGACGAAAAATTGGTGATAAAAATAGGTCCGTCATTGCTATCCCCGATAATCCTGTGACAAACAAATAATTTTTTTTAATTTTTGCTACTTATTAACCTATATAGCGGACAAGGTCAAACTCAGAGAGGCTACAAATCCCGAGGGTTATTAAATTAATCAAGAATGAATTAAGAGAAAAACAGGAATCTCAAGAGGACAACTATCCTTGGTTTTTGTGAATTTTTTTATCTTTTTAATTTTTAAATTTTTTTTCTAATTTTTTATATTTTCTGATTTTCAAATTTTTAGTGATTTTGATTTTTGCAATTTTTTTAATTTTCAAAAATAACGAACAATATGAATAAACACAAGAAATATGCACACAACTCCTTTTTCAATTTATAAAAAATGCTCAGAAAAATGCAGAAAAATGCAAAAAAATATTTTCGTATTTTAAATATTTTGAAATGTTTTTGGGAATTTTTGTAAAATTTTCAGATGTTCTTGTATTTTTCTGAGAATCAAACAGTGAGAAAATGTGAAAATGTGCACAACCTGGAGTAGTTTGCAACTTAAAAATATTTTAAGTGCCTAAAAATCTAGGCAATTATTTTTAAGACAAACTAGATGCAGATATCTACAAACAAGAACTGAAATCAAAATTTTTGGATTTTTATAGAATTTTATGTGATTTTTATATGATTTTTTATGCTTTTCATTTTTTAGGTTTTATGAATAATTAACGCGTAAAAATTGGTCAGAAATTAATAGACAATGAAAAAGACCTACTCTACTTTTTGGAATTCTTAAGTAGTTTTTCGAATTTTTATGAATTTTGGAATTTCAAACAGGGAAAAATGATATATTTTTGATTTTTTAATAATAATAAATGAAATTAAAATGCAATGAAAATTATATGCTAGATGGATATGCACATCATGAACATAGCATAATTTTCTCAGAATTTTTGGACTAATAAAAACATTTATTTCAATGAAAAGCACAAGAAAATTCAAGTTCTAGAATTCAGGGACTAGTTTGCAAATAGTTCAATGTTTTTGCAGCAAACAATAATAAGAATAAACACAGAGAAAAAATTGCAATTTACCCAGCACGCTCGTGCTGCGCACGTGCTTAAGGAGTTAGCGGGGACCTTTTGGCAATTTCTGAAAAATTTGGGGCTTGAGTTGTAATTTTCGCAAATATTTTTTTAAATCCAAACCCAAGGTTTCCTATGCTCATTTCTTCAAGATGGAGTAGGGAAAGTGCGCCGCCCCTTGCTTCTTCTCTACGCAAGGGGGGGCGACGGCAGATGGTTGAACGCCAAGGGGTCGTGGAGGCGCAGGCCGCAGCGGCAGCAGCACCGTGGTGGCGCGACGGAGAAGGCGCCGGCTGAGGCGGAGGCACGTCGAGGGGAGATTTGTCGACGAGGAGGAGGCGCGGGCCATTTGGAGTGGGGCGTGACCTGGAAGAGGATCGCTGCCCGTGGGGGCGGTTATGCGTGCATGAGGTCGGTGCGGGGCGGATGAGGGCTGCTCGTTGGGCTGCGCTGCCGCGAAGGCCTGGAGGGTGTCTTCGCCACCAGGCGGTTGTGATCAAGGATGCGGCGAGGAGGAGCCTCACGACCGGAGGCTGTCGATGGCGGTAGTGCGATGCCGCTGGAGCGTGCAGCAGTCAGGCGCACGCAGCATGGCGTTGCTGCTCGCAGAGAGGGACCGCGTGGTGGTGGGGCATCGGGATGACAGGGATGATGCGGAGATGGCTCCGCTCGCGATTGGTGAGGCGGAGCCGTCGAGGCTCGGTGATGAATCTACATTTCATCATCTTTATTCTATTATTTTGGCCTTAAAAACCCTAGTAAATGCGTGTAAATAGGCTTAATTTAGGCATTTTAGCATTCATGCATCATGGTGTAAATAGTGTATAAAATGTGGTTTTTAAAGCCAAAATTATAGAATAAAGAAAAGAAAAGAAAAAGAATAAAATATTGTAAATATTTTATGACCCGAAACCCCGAGACCTAGGCATCTCGATGACTAGGTCGATAAGGAATAAAGTAGGGGGAGATAAGGGCCAAAATACAATAAAAATACCTTTTATTTAACCCATTCTTTATTCAGTTTGGGACCTATTTTTGGTTCCACTTTTTATACCTCAAATAAAGAAACTTTGTACATAAAAGTTGTAGATAATTTGATATAGAAGAATACAAAATTGATTTCACTCAAAATTAATGTACATATAAAAAGTTATGATGTGAATAAAATCCCAGAATCCCAACTTCCCAGACCCGTATCTCACAAATAAAAACTCCAAATGCATCAAACTCACCTTTAATTGTATATAATTTAAAATAAGCTATTTAATGGCGGTGATTTCGCATTTAGCGGAGCTATGGTTTGAAAGTTGAATTTTGGACCTCTATTGTATACTTGTACAAATTAAAATATTCAATTTATTATTTATTCATTATTTTTGTATTTTATATTTTATAATTTTTGTAAATATTCTTTATAATATATTTGTGCATTAAAATATGAATAAAAACATAAAAGGAGGATAAAATAAAATACTTGTATACATGTAATACATAGGTATAATACCTATACTCATACCTATATAATTCATACTGTTATTTTATTAAGTGTACAAAACACTTCAGAAAAATAAAATAAAAATATATTTAAGTGTATAAAAATATTCTATAAATATATAAATTAATAAACAAAAATAAATAAATTAAATATACAAAAAAAATTAAATATTAAAATACACAGATCTGTATACCTATAAAGGGTATAGAAGGAAACTTGTAATTATTAGTCTCGAAAAAATAAATAATAATCATAATAAAATAATTTATAAAATAATAAACATTTTTTATTTAATAATCAAAAATTAATTAATTCGTTTTCTATTATTAGATTTTACAAATGATTTTTTCTAGGATTTTTCCTGGTTGGTCCACGTGGAACAACCAGGGGGTCTGGAGAGTTGACCGGCGGGTCAACTCTCTGACCCACTCCTGCAGCTCATCAGAACTGTGTTTTTTAGCCATTTTCTCACATTTTTCAAGGCTGCATCTTTCATTATTTAGCCTTGTGCCCTTCACGACTTTTTATCCCTATGCATCCCTTGTACACGCCCAAGCATCATATTGAGCATTGGATTACGTGTGTGCCTTATTTTCTTCGTCCTTTGGGCCGGGTTGACCATCTCTCTGACCAAGGTCTGTACAGTGTCAGATCTGAGTTTTTATTGGCATTTTCTCCAAATTTTGGAGGCCACACCTTTCACTATTTCGTGTCGCGTTCTTCACGACTTTTCTTCCTCGTGGCTTGAGCATACACGCCCATACCTTGGATTGGTCTTTGAAGCCACGATTCGCTCGTTCCACCTTGATCTTCACGCCCACTCGACCACTTGTTCAAAAGAACCCCCTTCCTCCATTTTCAGATCTTGAACTCCTTTTGCCCCTTCCTCCTCCCTTCTTTCCTGTGCTGAGGTTAGAGGGAGGTGACAGCAACCTCACCTCGCTGTTAAGAGGAGCGGAGGAGCGGCGCGGAGGCGTATCCACCCCCATCTACGGCCCTTGGCCGTGAGGTTTATCTCTTGGTTCTTCCCAGCCAATCGAGGTCGTCTTTGTTTGTTTTTCTTTATTTTTCTTTGTTGTAGACTAGCTGTAGTGTAACCTTTTATTTTATATATTCGTTGGCTTGATTTGCGCTCCATTCATCATCCACTTCCCCCTAGCCGGAGCTTGCTCCAGCAAGCTCCATTTTCGCCACCTACTCCCCCAATCATCTGTGCTAGCCCTGGGAACCATCTTCTGTCGAGTCTTGTGTTTATTCTGCAGGTCCCACGGCTGAAGGACCCCATTTGGGGTTGTTTTTGCCAACGCCAAAACCTCCTGGAGCCACCCTCCTTCGCCGACGATGCGACGACGCTCCTGCTTCTCCTTCGCCATTTTGAGGTCGCCATCCGATTGAGGAGGCTCCCAGGAGGCTTGTGGTGCCATCGGAGGGGATGATGCTGCTCTAAGCACCGAGATTCTATCGCTCCAAAGTCAATCGGGCCGTGTTCTACGACCGTTCTTCCTCCATGCTCCAGGACCGCTCGATCTCCCTTGCTCTTGAAGAGCTATAGTAACCATCGGATGCACCCTTAGGTTTGGGTATTTTGCTAATACACCCTGAGCAATTTTGTATTTACTAATAAATGCCAAAACTTTCATCTGTGTTTTAAACTTTTGTAAAATTTGCAAGTTGCTCCCTGGATTTCTTGTCTAATTACATATATGCCCTTGTCAGTAGTGTAGTTTCTTATTGTTGTCTCTATTTATTGCTTGCATCTATAAAATTCCAAAAATCACTAAAAATCGTCATAAGCTCCTGTTGCATTGTAGATTCATGTAACATTTTTATTTTTCATTTTTATTTCATTTTATTATTTATAAAAATTCAAAAATTCTCATTTTCAACACTGTTTGCATTATAAAATCCATAAAAATAAAAAAACACCTCAGAAAATTCCCAAAAAATATATTTTGTGTCTTTTAGTATCTTTTAGTACCAGACCAAAAATCACTAAAAAATACAAAAGAAATCTCTTAAAAATTATAAAACCCCAAAAAGCTTCCTAGAAATCTTAAAAATACTACAAAAATCCTAAAAATGCAATTTCAGTTTCTGTATCTTCTATGATTCATTATCTTTCAATTAAAATTAATTTGAGGAATTTTGGACACCATTTGATATTTTTCATCCTCATTTTAGTTTCAGCCCGCAACCTAGTTCACTGTTTTCTAGTATTTTTACCTTCAAAAATACCAAAAACAAATTCATAAAAGTCTAGAAAAATCACAAAAACATTATAAAATTATAAAAAGACCAAAAATATTTTATTTTCTGAATTTTAGTTTTTTTTATTTTTATAAATACCTTAACTCTCTCTTTCCTTATTTTGTATATATACTTTGTTTTATCTTTTTAAAGAAAAAGAAAATATAAAAAATATAAAATATAAAAATAAAATATAAAATCAGTAAATTAAAAGTCAAAATATAAAAATATAAAAATTAAATAAAAATATAAAATTAAAAACCCACAAAAAAAGCATAGATAGACAAATACATCACATTCACATTTTGTGCATTCATTTGCCCCGTTCTACCTGTCTGCTCCCTGTGTCCAATCTCTACACATACTTGCACCTATACACATCTTTGCTGCAGAGTTATAATAAATTTTAACTCCGCACATCTACTTTCATTGCTTGAATTACTTATTATGGGTTAGTTGTTGTTTGAATTGAGATTTCGAGTGAGGTCAACTCAGCGACTGTTGATTCGCCTTGTGAATCGACACGACCTCCTGATTTTCTCGCTTCAAAACTCGGGCGGCGCAACCGCGGAGGAACAACGATGGGCGGCGGAGGTCAGGTCGAGGACGAAGAAGGGGTGACGGCGCCTGGAAGGCAGCTGTCCCCTTTTTTTGTTTTATTATTATTTTTTGTTTATTGTAAACAGTGAATAAAAAGAAAAACTTTTTTTTGTAAACCAAAAAATAGGTATTAAGAGAAAATAAAAAGGATAAAGAAATTCTTTTTTTTCTTATTTTTTTTTGTTTTTCAGTGATTCTGCAAAACAAACATTAAAGAAAACGAAACAATTTTTTTATTTATTTACAAATCAGAAAAATGAACGAGGATCCGATGGACATGAGAGATTCGAATCCGATCTCCGGCCACCATCCGCGGCCGGAGTTTAGAGATTGTGGACGATAGAAATAGAATGCGTGGAGATCGAGAAAGTAAGATGAACAATCGACTCGCTGTCACCGGACGGCTCGGAGGCTAGGCACAATTCTCGACAAATTTTCTCTCGGAGATCGGGCTCCTCTCTCTAATGATTGATCAAGTTGAAATGAGGGAGAAGGAGCGATATAAATAGAAAAGATAGAATGAAATTTGAGTTTTTTGGTGGAAGAGATAAAAGATATTAAAATTGAAATGAATTTTTGATTTTTTTGGTGGAAGAGATATAAAGATGAAATGAGATAAAATAAAAGAGATAAACATATTTACAAAACTATCTATTTTTTTTGAATTTTTGTCACTTTATTTATTTGAATTTAAAAATGTTATTTTTTTATGATGATTAATTAAAAATAGCAACTATATACATATACTATATACATATATGACATTATATACAAAGGTAAATGAGGAAATTAGCCTTTTTTGTGTTTTAAGAAATTGTTATTTTTTTCATTTTAAAATAATTAATAAGAATAATTTACAAATTTATACAAATACAATAGTTACAAACTACATGGGAAAATTGCACAAACCACCCCAGAAAATCAACTTTTTACTCGTAACTCCAAAAATTATGAAATCACAACCATTTTGAAGATAATTTAATTTAGAATCCAATGGAAGTGATATTGGTTCAATTTGGGTTCATATGGAGTCGGAATTGATCTTTCAATTAGTGCTTAGTTGCTTTTTCCAAGTATGACTACTTTTATTCTGCACATGATTTAATTGTGCAATCATTTTTATTAATTAGGACACATTTTTATTTACAACTTTCGTTTTGAAAGTTATTTGATTTGAGGTCAATTAATGCACAAATAAATTAGTTTCAGTTTTATACAGATATATAAAATAAGTGAGAAGTGTTTACAACCAGACACACATTTTTTTGGATTTTCTGCTTAAGGACCCTATCTCCCCCTACTTTATTCCTAGTCGATCAGGTTAAGTCTTGACCTTCTCTCGGGGTTCAGGTCAGCCTGTATACAGTCTTCCTCTTTTTTTTCTTTTCTTTATTTTTCCTTTATTAATTAATTTATTTATTTTAGGCTAAAATTAGTAAGAAATGTACAATATTTACACACAGATGCAAGTTAGTAAGAATATGGAGTTAGCGTTATATGCAGGTGTTTTATAAGGGATTTTAAGCTAAAATAAATGAATAAAGATCACGAATCACAGATTCATCAATGAGACAAAGGCTGAATTTGATTTGGTTGCTTTTATTCGGGAATTTGGGCCTTTTGATGAGAAAGATGATCCGGTTGAGATTATAGAGGACGAACATAGTTCGACTACTTCCACTGATGAGTTTGTTCCTTTTGGTTTTCACCTGGATGACACCTCGCAGGACGACACTAGTTACACTTCTTCCGATGATGATGAGTTCGTCCCTTTTCACTTTGATATCAGCGAGACTCCCAAGGCCGGACCTAGCCACACTTCTTCTACTCATCCGTATGGGTGTACCTTCACACCCTAGGGCCACTGAGGACCTCCACCCTGTCGACCCTGATCGGATTATGTCATTTGAGGACCCCGATGTTTACCTACACCATACCAGATCTATTCCCTAGCAATCTCGCAAGAAGGTTCGCTTTATACCTTCTTGATCTTTGTACATCCATCTCTGTTGTATATTCGCTTCCAGTTGTCTCTGTCTCTCCACCGCATTGCTCATCCACCCATTCTTGTATTTGCCTTTCTTAGAACGTACTTTGTCCTAAGTATAGGGGGGTGGATTAGCCGAGTGTTGAGTCGTCATTCCATTTCATTACTCCTGTGTTGCCTATACTTAGGGCTTCTTTTACGCTAAGTATAGGGGGAGAGATGTGTACATTCTCTCTGATCTTTTCTTTCATCCTCTGATCTCTTTTCTTCTTTTCTTCTTTTCTTCTTTTCCTTTTCTATCTTCTTTTTCTACCTAAGTATAGGCAACAACAAGAGTGATGAACATGACGAATATGAACAAAACAAATCATTCACCCCCTATACTTAGGATAAAGCACATCCTAAGTATAGCATATATACACACACGGAAAAGGGGTGAATGATAAAACGGGAGAAGAAAGAGTGAACCGAAAGGATATACAAGAGGAGTGGATGATCATGTATCAGACACAGAAGATGGAATCAAAAGATCATCATCTGATACCACAGATATTAAATCAACAACGGACAAGAATGTATCATGATCTAGATATGGCTTCAGCAACTGTCTGTTCACAAAAAATGGTTGTGCGTCAGATGACAACCCAGATACGACAATACTACCATTGTCCCGCATAGCTCTCACGATGAACGGTCCTGACCACTTGCTTTTCAATTTTCCTAGAAACAACTTCAACTTAGCATCAAATAACCAAACTTTCTGATCAGGGAAGAAAGTCTTTCTTCGAATGTGTTTATCATGCCAGCGCTTGACTTTCTCCTTATACATAAGTGAGTTATCATATGCAAAGTGTCGGAATTCCAGTAATTTGTTCAAATCCAACTTCCTGTTCTTTCCTACCTTCTCATAATCTAAATTGCATACACGGAGTGCCCATAAGGATTTGTGAATTAATTCCACTGGCAGGTGGAAAGGCTTTCCATATACTAATATGTAGGGAGACATACCCAAAGGAGATTTGTACGCCGTCCGATAAGCCCATAGAACTGAATCAAGCATCTGTGACCTGTTCTTCCTATCTGGACGTACAAGTTTCTGCAATATCATCTTGATCTCCCTATTTGAAATTTTTGCCAAGCCATTTGTCTGAGGGTGGTAAGGAGACGCAACTCTGTGCTCAATGGCGTACTCCTTCACAAGCTTCTTTACTTCTCTATTAATGAAATGGCTTCCCCCATCTAAAATCAATATTTTGGGAATACCAAACCGTGCAATAATATGGTCCTTGAGAAAGGAACACACTGTACGACTATCTGCGGCTCGGGTGGGGATAGCCTCCACCCATCGACTAATGTAATCCACGACGAGAAGGATGTACTGAAATCCCTGACTGACAGGAAATGAGCCCATGAAGTCTATACCCCAAGCATCAAAAACATCAGAAATCTGTATATATCTTAGGGGCATGGTATCTTTGGAACCAATAGTTCCTCCCATTTTCTGACAATCAATACAACATTGAACATACTCTATAGCATCCTTAAACAATGTGGGCCACCATAGGCCACTCTGTAAAACCTTTGTTGCCTTGCGCTTCCCTGAATGATGCCCACCAGATTCTAGTTTGTGATAGTGCTCAAGTACACTGGTGTGTTCCTCCCGAGGAATGCACCTTCTCCAGATACAATCCGCACCCTCTCGAAATAGGTACGGATCCTCCTACTGGTAATAATGAATCTCTGACGAAAATCTGTCTTCCTTGTACTTCGGCCAATCTTGTGGAACTTTCTTGGAGACAAGATAGTTCACAATATCAGCATACCATGGGAGTGAGTCCACAGACAAAATGGCCTCATCTGGAAAGATTTTGGAAATAGGAATCATGTTCTGCTCAGAGGTCTCTGTGTCTGTGATACGAGAAAGGTGATCTACCACAACGTTTTTCACTCCAGGTTTATCTCGAATCTCTAAATCAAATTCCTGGAGAAGAAGGATCCATCTGATAAGGCGTGGTTTGGCATCCTTCTTTGCCTGTAAGTATTGTATGGCAGTGTGATCCGTGTACACAATAACGTGTGAAACGATGAGGTAAGATCTGAACTTTTCTAGTCCAAACACAACTGCTAACATCTCCTTCTCTGTAACTGTATAATTCCACTGTGCTTCATCCAGATTCTTGCTAGCATAGTGTATAGCAAATGGTATCCCATCCTTTCTCTTTCCTAAAACCGGTCCAACTGCGAAATCTAATGCTTCCATCATGATCTCAAAAGGAAGAGACCAATCAGGTGGCTGTAAAACAGGAGCACTAGTAACCATTTCTTTCATTTTATTGAATGCAAGGAGAACTTTCTCTTCGACAACAAAATCAGTCTCCTTACACAGAATCTCAGTCAAAGGTCTGGCAATTTTGCTGAAGTCCTCTATGAATCGCCTATAGAATCGTACGTGTCCCAAAAATGACCTCAACTGCTTCAAATTCTGTGGTGGCTCTAATTTGGAAATCACATCAATCTTAGCCGGATCAACCTCCATACCATGTTTGGAGATGACATCGCCCAATACAATCCCACTAGTCACCATAAAGTGACTCTTCTCCCACAAGAGCACTAGGTTTACCTCACAGCAATGTTGAAGAAATCAATCTAAATGAACAAGACATGTGTCAAAACTATCTCCGTAGACCGCGAAATCATCCATGAAGACTTCAAGAAAATTACCCACCATGTCGTCAAAAACGGCCAACATACACCTTTGAAATGTAGCAGGGGCGTTACACAATCCAAAGGGCATCCGTCTAAAGGCGTAAGTGCCAAACGGACAAGTGAAAGTAGTTTTCTCTTGATCCTCAGAGCGATAGCAACTTGGTTGTATCCCGAGTACCCATCCAAGAAGCAAAAGAACTATTTCCCTACCAACCTCTCAATAATCTGATCAATAAAGGGCAGTGGAAAGTGATCCTTCTTGGTATCTGAGTTCAAGCGTCGGTAATCTACACAGACACACCATGAAGTAGGTATCGGGTCGGAATCTCCTCACGCCGGTCATTCTTCATGATCGTAATCCTAGATTTCTTTTGGACCACATGTAAAGGGCTGACCCATTTGGAATCCGAAATGGGATATATAAAGCCAACATCACACCATTTCTTGATCTCCTTCATGACAACCTCCCTTAGGTTTGGATTTAGACGGCGTTGACATTCACGGGAGGGTTTACAGTCATCCTCAAGGTAGATATGATGCGAGTACAATACTGGATTGATCCCACGGAGATCCGAGATATTCCATCCTATGGCCTTGCGGTTTCTCTCAAGAACCTCTAGCACGCGAGATTCTTGTTCAGCGGTCAACTGCGAGCTGAGGATGACCGGAAACATTTTCGGGGGACCCGTAAGGAAGGCATATTTCAACGTTGATGGTAAAACCTTGAGCTCAGGTGGGGTCTGAATCGGCTCTGCAGTAACCTCTACTACTATACTGGTAGACGGTATGTGATTTGTGCTCTATAGACTATCCACCTTGGCTATTGACGGTTCAGCAAGTAGAATATCTGATAGATCTGTACGGAATGATCTCTGCTCAGAAAGGAATGGCTCATCATGATGTTCAATACTCTTATCAATGAAGGGCTCAACTATCTCAACAATAATCTCAGAAAGATGTCTCTCATCTGTGCATAAATCAAGAAATTGAACAATTGGCTCAGATATCTGGATCTTAGAACTCTGTTCAAAATGCTCATCGGCAACTGTCTCAATTGGACCACCAAGGGAACTCATGTCGACTGTGCTTTCCAGAGAGTCCTTTTGGGAAAGGAACTCCTGGGTCTCTATAAAATCCGTGAAAAGTTTGGTCTCTCTGAATTCAGCAAGAAAATCACAGTCATCGGGCCCTGATATAACTTTCTCCGTATCATCTGCTGCTGGTGAAGGTGATGGTCTAGGATAAGAGATCATCTCAATTTTTACCTTGTCACTACGAGTGTGAAAGATGATCACTCCAGTACCATAATTAACTGTTGCTTCAACCATTCGGAGGAACGGTCGACCTAGTATGATCGGGGTATGGAGTAATGGTGCAGGTGTGTCCATATCCATGACAATAAAATCAACAGGGAATTTCATTCCCTGCACCGTTACAATAACATCCTCTAAAATACCTCTTGGCCTCTTAATCGATCTATCAACAAATTGAAGGATCATTCTGCTTGTTTTAAGAGGCCCTAACTAGAATTCAGTTAATAAAGAGGAAGACATGAGATTAATGGAGGAACCACTATAGAGAAGAGTACAATCAAATTCTTGATCAAAGATATGGCAACGGATGTGAGGTGCTCCCTTTGTCTTTCTTTTTAGGCGGAAGGTTACTGATGGCATGAACTGTGGCCATGGTCAAGATGTGTTTCTCTGTTTCCTTTCATCCGTTCTTCCTTGGTTGATGCTTTTGGGTACTGAAAAGCGAGAAAAGCGAGAGCCGCTAAATAGTGATCTGACAAGTCAGATTCACTGTCGCTGATGCGACTACTCTAGCCTCCTCGTTCTTCAACAATTAACCCACATACTCAATCAAGGAATGAATAGCAAGGATTAAAATTTATTATACCCTACTAAAGATGTACAATGGCAAGCAAGTAGGGGTCGAACTCAGGAAGCAAGGGTGTAGAGCATAGATAAAAATCCAATCCTAGGTCTAATACACAACTTAGCCAATCTAATTTCTTTTTGTGGGTTTTTAATTTTTTTATTTAATTTTTAATTTTTAATTTTGTATTTTGATTTTTAATTTTCTGATTTTTATAATTTTATATTTATATTTTTTTATTTCTTTTTTTCAATATTGGAATATAAAGACAAAATAATAAAAGACTAGATAAAGTATTTATAAAAGTGTGCAAAAATAACCAAAAATTCAGAAATAAAATCTTTTTGATATTTTTAGGATTTTTTAATGTTTTGGTGATTTTTGGGGATTTTTCAAGGTGTTTTTGGTATTTTTAAATACTGAAATAAAGCAAAACAGTGAAATGAATGCTGGCTGTGAATAAAATGGAAGTTAAAAATACAATCAAAATTTTTCACACTAATTTTTAATTAAAGAGAATAAAATCAAGAACACACAGGAACTGAGTTTATATTTTTTGGAGTTTTCTTTGATTTTATATATATATTTGAAGTTTTAGAGTGTTTTTAAATTTCTTAGTATTTTTCTTTTGAGATTTTTAGTGAATTTTGGGTTGAAATTAAAGCAGGTCAAAACACACAACAGAAAATATTTTTGGAATTTTTTAAGACCTTTTAATATTTTTTTGGTATTTTCGAAGCTAGACAGTGTTGAAACAACATGTTTTTGATTTTTAATAAATATAAAAATACAATAAACTTAAAAAATAAAAATATGGCGTGAAAGTAGAAGCAAACAAGAGCTTAAACCTATTTTTTGAGAATTTTTAGCAATTAAATGAGGGGTGAAATAAATAGGCTAAGCACACAAAAATCTTAAGCCTGACAAGGGTATAAATGTAATTATAAAAACATCCAGGGGCTTAGCAGCAATTTTCACCAAAGAAGCACGCGCAGAACACGTGAAACACCATTCACAGGGGCATAATTGCAAATATCAAAAGCCAGCAGGGCATGCATGCAATATTTCCGAAAACATATTATATTAACTACGCACAGGGATAAAATTGCAAATAATGAAAAGTTCAGGGCCAAAACTGCAAAATACCCAAAAGTTACGCGCCCCAGTCACGTGAGGTGACGTGGCGTGGACCGAAGTGCAAATAGTGCAACTGTGAGGGTCTAAGTGCAAATATTACAAAACTTTTTAAACTTCAAACGAAAGTTACTAGACTAAAAAGTAAAAACAAAAATGCTTGGGCTGAAGATGCAAAATACCCAAGCTCCCGATCATGCGGCCGATGGAGTTCCACTTGGACACGTGGCGAGCATCGAGCGGCTGATACCCCTTCTTCCTGGACGGCTGAGATTAGATCATGGGTGGTCGATCCAACGACGGGTAGCAGCAGGCGATCGGACGGCTGGCGTCGCGTCTGGAGGTGGCGGCTGATCCAACGGCAGGGGGAGGTTCACGAAGAACACCTCCCCGGCGAGATTTGGTCGACGACTGCGGCCGACACATGGCCACTCCGGCCCTCGGATCAAGGGCAAAAGGATCCTGGGCCCTTCCGCGTCAGCTGATGGCCTCCGGCAAGGCGGAGGGGGCGTGGAATGGCCGGACGAAGAAGGCGACCTGGGCGGAGGGGCCTGGAGTCGATGAGGGTCGAAGGAGCCTTCTCTGGGGCTCGGACCTGCAGGGTTAAGTTCGCAAAAACCAGGCGAGAAAAATGGTGGGGTCTGATGGGTCAAATGAGGCGATTGGTGGTGCGGGCGAAGAACTCCGGCGAGCGGCGGAGAGGGGAGCCCCAGCGACTCGATCTGGGCGAGATCGAGGTGTGATGATGGGTGGAGCGGAGCGACAGAGTGAAGGGGAGAAGGATGGAGGTGATTTGGGTAGCGATAGACAACTGGAGTGGCCTGACACGTCGGGCGGAGCTCAGCTCCGCCGTGGCTTCGATCAAGGATTCACGGTGATCAGCGTAACGAAACGCGAAAGTGATATAAACCTACCCTAATATACGCTAATGCTGCAAGAAAATAGAAGAAGAAGAGGGATAAGCTCACCGGAGATGGAAGTGGAAGACTTCGAGCGGAGCTCCGGCGAGGGTCGAATCACTTCGATTCTACACCAAATACCTCGAACCCAGGCTCGATTCGATGCCTGCTGTCACCAGGAGCACGAAGGACTCGGGGTTTGAGGGTGAAAATGGCGGAAGAAGGATTAGGTTCGAATCGAAGTTGGAGGTGCTCTTTTGAAGGGTTGACGGACGGTGGGGGAAGAACGAGGTCCAGCAGTGGCTATAGTGGCCCTTCGTCCAATGTAACGCGAGGGAGGGCATGCCTATAGATTGAGGATCAAAAGTAGCGAAGGGCCTTTCATGCGTTGATGAAAGAGGGAGCCTCGAAAAAATGGAGAAAATGGGTGAAACGCGACTCTGACAAGGGTTGCAGGGCTAGGACGGTCAACTGGGGCTGAAACCTGGTTGGTCCACGTGGACCAACCAGGAAAAATCCCTGATTATTGTTTAATTAATTCATTTAAAAATAGAAATAAGTCGAATTAAATAATAATTATTAAATGAAAAATATTCGTTATATTATGTAGTATTTTATTATGATTTTTAATTATTTTTATGAGGCTTATTTTTACAAGTTCACTTTTTAGCCCTTTATAGGTATAATACCTATGTGTTTTAACATTTTATTTTTATTTTATGTATTTTAATGTTATTATTTTTATTTAGTATTTTATAAAATTATAAAACTTTTATCTACACAAATATATTTTTATTCTAATTTTATGATATGTTTTGTATATTTAATAAAATAGAAGTATATTTAATATAGGTATAAGCATAGATATAGGACCTATGTATCAAATATGTATGTGTTTTATTTTGAGTTTTATTTAGGTTTTTTATTCCAATTTTAATTTACATAATTATTATAAGTAATATTTTCAAAATTATAAAAATATAAAATTATAAAAATAAATAAATAATAATAAATTGAATATTTTAATATGTATAAGTATACAAGGTGGGTCCAAAACTCAACTTTCAAACCGTAGCTCTGCCAAATGCGAAACCACCACCATTGGATAGATTATTTTATTCTATATACAATTAGAGGTGAGTATGCTGCATTTGGAGTTGTCGTTTGTGAGATACGGGTCTGGGAAGGCGCAGGGGGGGCGACGGCAGATGGTTGAACGCCAAGGGGTCGTGGAGGCGCAGGCCGCAGCGGCAGCAGCACCGTGGTGGCGCGACGGAGAAGGCGCCGGCTGAGGCGGAGGCACGTCGAGGGGAGATTTGTCGACGAGGAGGAGGCGCGGGCCATTTGGAGTGGGGCGTGACCTGGAAGAGGATCGCTGCCCGTGGGGGCGGTTATGCGTGCATGAGGTCGGTGCGGGGCGGATGAGGGCTGCTCGTTGGGCTGCGCTGCCGCGAAGGCCTGGAGGGTGTCTTCGCCACCAGGCGGTTGTGATCAAGGATGCGGCGAGGAGGAGCCTCACGACCGGAGGCTGTCGATGGCGGTAGTGCGATGCCGCTGGAGCGTGCAGCAGTCAGGCGCACGCAGCACGGCGTTGCTGCTCGCAGAGAGGGACCGCGTGGTGGTGGGGCATCGGGATGACAGGGATGATGCGGAGATGGCTCCGCTCGCGATTGGTGAGGCGGAGCCGTCGAGGCTCGGTGATGAATCTACATTTCATCATCTTTATTCTATTATTTTGGCCTTAAAAACCCTAGTAAATGCGTGTAAATAGGCTTAATTTAGGCATTTTAGCATTCATGCATCATGGTGTAAATAGTGTATAAAATGTGGTTTTTAAAGCCAAAATTATAGAATAAAGAAAAGAAAAGAAAAAGAATAAAATATTGTAAATATTTTATGACCCGAAACCCCGAGACCTAGGCATCTCGATGACTAGGTCGATAAGGAATAAAGTAGGGGGAGATAAGGGCCAAAATACAATAAAAATACCTTTTATTTAACCCATTCTTTATTCAGTTTGGGACCTATTTTTGGTTCCACTTTTTATACTTCAAATAAAGAAACTTTGTACATAAAAGTTGTAGATAATTTGATATAGAAGAATACAAAATTGATTTCACTCAAAATTAATGTACATATAAAAAGTTATGATGTGAATAAAATCCCAGAATCCCAACTTCCCAGACCCGTATCTCACAAATAAAAACTCCAAATGCATCAAACTCACCTTTAATTGTATATAATTTAAAATAAGCTATTTAATGGCGGTGATTTCGCATTTAGCGGAGCTATGGTTTGAAAGTTGAATTTTGGACCTCTATTGTATACTTGTACAAATTAAAATATTCAATTTATTATTTATTCATTATTTTTGTATTTTATATTTTATAATTTTTGTAAATATTCTTTATAATATATTTGTGCATTAAAATATGAATAAAAACATAAAAGGAGGATAAAATAAAATACTTGTATACATGTAATACATAGGTATAATACCTATACTCATACCTATATAATTCATACTGTTATTTTATTAAGTGTACAAAACACTTCAGAAAAATAAAATAAAAATATATTTAAGTGTATAAAAATATTCTATAAATATATAAATTAATAAACAAAAATAAATAAATTAAATATACAAAAAAATTAAATATTAAAATACACAGATCTGTATACCTATAAAGGGTATAGAAGGAAACTTGTAATTATTAGTCTCGAAAAAATAAATAATAATCATAATAAAATAATTTATAAAATAATAAACATTTTTCATTTAATAATCAAAAATTAATTAATTCGTTTTCTATTATTATATTTTACAAATGATTTTTTCTAGGATTTTTCCTGGTTGGTCCACGTGGAACAACCAGGGGGTCTGGAGAGTTGACCGGCGGGTCAACTCTCTGACCCACTCCTGCAGCTCGTCAGAACTGTGTTTTTTAGCCATTTTCTCACATTTTTCAAGGCTGCATCTTTCATTATTTAGCCTTGTGCCCTTCACGACTTTTTATCCCTATGCATCCCTTGTACACGCCCAAGCATCATATTAAGCATTGGATTACGTGTGTGCCTTATTTTCTTCGTCCTTTGGGCCGGGTTGACCATCTCTCTGACCAAGGTCTATACAGTGTCAGATCTGAGTTTTTATTGGCATTTTCTCCAAATTTTGGAGGCCACACCTTTCACTATTTCGTGTCGCGTTCTTCACGACTTTTCTTCCTCGTGGCTTGAGCATACACGCCCATACCTTGGATTGGTCTTTGAAGCCACGATTCGCTCGTTCCACCTTGATCTTCACGCCCACTCGACCACTTGTTCAAAAGAACCCCCTTCCTCCATTTTCAGATCTTGAACTCCTTTTGCCCCTTCCTCCTCCCTTCTTTCCTGTGCTGAGGTTAGAGGGAGGTGACAGCAACCTCACCTCGCTGTTAAGAGGAGCGGAGGAGCGGCGCGGAGGCGTATCCACCCCCATCTACAGCCCTTGGCCGTGAGGTTTATCTCTTGGTTCTTCCCAGCCAATCGAGGTCGTCTTTGCTTGTTTTTCTTTATTTTTCTTTGTTGTAGACTAGCTGTAGTGTAACCTTTTATTTTATATATTCGTTGGCTTGATTTGCGCTCCATTCATCATCCACTTCCCCCTAGCCGGAGCTTGCTCCAGCAAGCTCCATTTTCGCCACCTACTCCCCCAATCATCTGTGCTAGCCCTGGGAACCATCTTCTGTCGAGTCTTGTGTTTATTCTGCAGGTCCCACGGCTGAAGGACCCCATTTGGGGTTGTTTTTGCCAACGCCAAAACCTCCTGGAGCCACCCTCCTTCGCCGACGATGCGACGACGCTCCTGCTTCTCCTTCGCCATTTTGAGGTCGCCATCCGATTGAGGAGGCTCCCAGGAGGCTTGTGGTGCCATCGGAGGGGATGATGCTGCTCTAAGCACCGAGATTCTATCGCTCCAAAGTCAATCGGGCCGTGTTCTACGACCGTTCTTCCTCCATGCTCCAGGACCGCTCGATCTCCCTTGCTCTTGAAGAGCTATAGTAACCATCGGATGCACCCTTAGGTTTGGGTATTTTGCTAATACACCCTGAGCAATTTTGTATTTACTAATAAATGCCAAAACTTTCATCTGTGTTTTAAACTTTTGTAAAATTTGCAAGTTGCTCCCTGGATTTCTTGTCTAATTACATATATGCCCTTGTCAGTAGTGTAGTTTCTTATTGTTGTCTCTATTTATTGCTTGCATCTATAAAATTCCAAAAATCACTAAAAATCGTCATAAGCTCCTGTTGCATTGTAGATTCATGTAACATTTTTATTTTTCATTTTTATTTCATTTTATTATTTATAAAAATTCAAAAATTCTCATTTTCAACACTGTTTGCATTATAAAATCCATAAAAATAAAAAAACACCTCAGAAAATTCCCAAAAAATATATTTTGTGTCTTTTAGTATCTTTTAGTACCAGACCAAAAATCACTAAAAAATACAAAAGAAATCTCTTAAAAATTATAAAACCCCAAAAAGCTTCCTAGAAATCTTAAAAATACTACAAAAATCCTAAAAATGCAATTTCAGTTTCTGTATCTTCTATGATTCATTATCTTTCAATTAAAATTAATTTGAGGAATTTTGGACACCATTTGATATTTTTCATCCTCATTTTAGTTTCAGCCAGCAACCTAGTTCACTGTTTTCTAATATTTTTACCTTCAAAAATACCAAAAACAAATTCATAAAAGTCTAGAAAAATCATAAAAACATTATAAAATTATAAAAAGACCAAAAATATTTTATTTTCTGAATTTTAGTTTTTTTTATTTTTATAAATACCTTAACTCTCTCTTTCCTTATTTTGTATATATACTTTGTTTTATCTTTTTAAAGAAAAAGAAAATATAAAAAATATAAAATATAAAAATAAAATATAAAATCAGTAAATTAAAAGTCAAAATATAAAAATATAAAAATTAAATAAAAATATAAAATTAAAAACCCACAAAAAAAGCATAGATAGACAAATACATCACATTCACATTTTGTGCATTCATTTGCCCCGTTCTACCTGTCTGCTCCCTGTGTCCAATCTCTACACATACTTGCACCTATACACATCTTTGCTGCAGAGTTATAATAAATTTTAACTCCGCACATCTACTTTCATTGCTTGAATTACTTATTATGGGTTAGTTGTTGTTTGAATTGAGATTTCGAGCGAGGTCAACTCAGCGACTGTTGATTCGCCTTGTGAATCGACACGACCTCCTGATTTTCTCGCTTCAAAACTCGGGCGGCGCAACCGCGGAGGAACAACGATGGGCGGCGGAGGTCAGGTCGAGGACGAAGAAGGGGTGACGGCGCCTGGAAGGCAGCTGTCCCCTTTTTTTGTTTTATTATTATTTTTTGTTTATTGTAAACAGTGAATAAAAAGAAAAACTTTTTTTTGTAAACCAAAAAATAGGTATTAAGAGAAAATAAAAAGGATAAAGAAATTCTTTTTTTTCTTATTTTTTTTTTGTTTTTCAGTGATTCTGCAAAACAAACATTAAAGAAAACGAAACAATTTTTTTATTTATTTACAAATCAGAAAAATGAACGAGGATCCGATGGACATGAGAGATTCGAATCCGATCTCCGGCCACCATCCGCGGCCGGAGTTTAGAGATTGTGGACGATAGAAATAGAATGCGTGGAGATCGAGAAAGTAAGATGAACAATCGACTCGCTGTCACCGGACGGCTCGGAGGCTAGGCACAATTCTCGACAAATTTTCTCTCGGAGATCGGGCTCCTCTCTCTAATGATTGATCAAGTTGAAATGAGGGAGAAGGAGCGATATAAATAGAAAAGATAGAATGAAATTTGAGTTTTTTGGTGGAAGAGATAAAAGATATTAAAATTGAAATGAATTTTTGATTTTTTTGGTGGAAGAGATATAAAGATGAAATGAGATAAAATAAAAGAGATAAACATATTTACAAAACTATCTATTTTTTTTGAATTTTTGTCACTTTATTTATTTGAATTTAAAAATGTTATTTTTTTATGATGATTAATTAAAAATAGCAACTATATACATATACTATATACATATATGACATTATATACAAAGGTAAATGAGGAAATTAGCCTTTTTTGTGTTTTAAGAAATTGTTATTTTTTTCATTTTAAAATAATTAATAAGAATAATTTACAAATTTATACAAATACAATAGTTACAAACTACATGGGAAAATTGCACAAACCACCCCAGAAAATCAACTTTTTACTCGTAACTCCAAAAATTATGAAATCACAACCATTTTGAAGATAATTTAATTTAGAATCCAATGGAAGTGATATTGGTTCAATTTGGGTTCATATGGAGTCGGAATTGATCTTTCAATTAGTGCTTAGTTGCTTTTTCCAAGTATGACTACTTTTATTCTGCACATGATTTAATTGTGCAATCATTTTTATTAATTAGGACACATTTTTATTTACAACTTTCGTTTTGAAAGTTATTTGATTTGAGGTCAATTAATGCACAAATAAATTAGTTTCAGTTTTATACAGATATATAAAATAAGTGAGAAGTGTTTACAACCAGACACACATTTTTTTGGATTTTCTGCTTAAGGACCCTATCTCCCCCTACTTTATTCCTAGTCGATCAGGTTAAGTCTTGACCTTCTCTCGGGGTTCAGGTCAGCCTGTATACAGTCTTCCTCTTTTTTTTCTTTTCTTTATTTTTCCTTTATTAATTAATTTATTTATTTTAGGCTAAAATTAGTAAGAAATGTACAATATTTACACACAGATGCAAGTTAGTAAGAATATGGAGTTAGCGTTATATGCAGGTGTTTTATAAGGGATTTTAAGCTAAAATAAATGAATAAAGATCACGAATCACAGATTCATCAATGAGACAAAGGCTGAATTTGATTTGGTTGCTTTTATTCGGGAATTTGGGCCTTTTGATGAGAAAGATGATCCGGTTGAGATTATAGAGGACGAACATAGTTCGACTACTTCCACTGATGAGTTTGTTCCTTTTGGTTTTCACCTGGATGACACCTCGCAGGACGACACTAGTTACACTTCTTCCGATGATGATGAGTTCGTCCCTTTTCACTTTGATATCAGCGAGACTCCCAAGGCCGGACCTAGCCACACTTCTTCTACTCATCCGTCTGGGTGTACCTTCACACCCTAGGGCCACTGAGGACCTCCACCCTGTCGACCCTGATCGGATTATGTCATTTGAGGACCCCGATGTTTACCTACACCATACCAGATCTATTCCCTAGCAATCTCGCAAGAAGGTTCGCTTTATACCTTCTTGATCTTTGTACATCCATCTCTGTTGTATATTCGCTTCCAGTTGTCTCTGTCTCTCCACCGCATTGCTCATCCACCCATTCTTGTATTTGCCTTTCTTAGAACGTACTTTGTCCTAAGTATAGGGGGGTGGATTAGCCGAGTGTTGAGTCGTCATTCCATTTCATTACTTCTGTGTTGCCTATACTTAGGGCTTCTTTTACGCTAAGTATAGGGGGAGTGATGTGTACATTCTCTCTGATCTTTTCTTTCATCCTCTGATCTCTTTTCTTCTTTTCTTCTTTTCTTCTTTTCCTTTTCTATCTTCTTTTTCTACCTAAGTATAGGCAACAACAAGAGTGATGAACATGACGAATATGAACAAAACAAATCATTCACCCCCTATACTTAGGATAAAGCACATCCTAAGTATAGCATATATACACACACGGAAAAGGGGTGAATGATAAAACGGGAGAAGAAAGAGTGAACCGAAAGGATATACAAGAGGAGTGGATGATCATGTATCAGACACAGAAGATGGAATCAAAAGATCATCATCTGATACCACAGATATTAAATCAACAACGGACAAGAATGTATCATGATCTAGATATGGCTTCAGCAACTGTCTGTTCACAAAAAATGGTTGTGCGTCAGATGACAACCCAGATACGACAATACTACCATTGTCCCGCATAGCTCTCACGATGAACGGTCCTGACCACTTGCTTTTCAATTTTCCTAGAAACAACTTCAACTTAGCATCAAATAACCAAACTTTCTGATCAGGGAAGAAAGTCTTTCTTCGAATGTGTTTATCATGCCAGCGCTTGACTTTCTCCTTATACATAAGTGAGTTATCATATGCAAAGTGTCGGAATTCCAGTAATTTGTTCAAATCCAACTTCCTGTTCTTTCCTACCTTCTCATAATCTAAATTGCATACACGGAGTGCCCATAAGGATTTGTGAATTAATTCCACTGGCAGGTGGAAAGGCTTTCCATATACTAATATGTAGGGAGACATACCCAAAGGAGATTTGTACGCTGTCCGATAAGCCCATAGAACTGAATCAAGCATCTGTGACCTGTTCTTCCTATCTGGACGTACAAGTTTCTGCAATATCATCTTGATCTCCCTATTTGAAATTTTTGCCAAGCCATTTGTCTGAGGGTGGTAAGGAGACGCAACTCTGTGCTCAATGGCGTACTCCTTCACAAGCTTCTTTACTTCTCTATTAATGAAATGGCTTCCCCCATCTAAAATCAATATTTTGGGAATACCAAACCGTGCAATAATATGGTCCTTGAGAAAGGAACACACTGTACGACTATCTGCGGCTCGGGTGGGGATAGCCTCCACCCATCGACTAATGTAATCCACGACGAGCAGGATGTACTGAAATCCCTGACTGACAGGAAATGAGCCCATGAAGTCTTTACCCCAAGCATCAAAAACATCAGAAATCTGTATATATCTTAGGGGCATGGTATCTTTGGAACCAATAGTTCCTCCCATTTTCTGACAATCAATACAACATTGAACATACTCTATAGCATCCTTAAACAATGTGGGCCACCATAGGCCACTCTGTAAAACCTTTGTTGCCTTGCGCTTCCCTGAATGATGCCCACCAGATTCTAGTTTGTGATAGTGCTCAAGTACACTGGTGTGTTCCTCCCGAGGAATGCACCTTCTCCAGATACAATCCGCACCCTCTCGAAATAGGTACGGATCCTCCTACTGGTAATAATGAATCTCTGACGAAAATCTGTCTTCCTTGTACTTCGGCCAATCTTGTGGAACTTTCTTGGAGACAAGATAGTTCACAATATCAGCATACCATGGGAGTGAGTCCACAGACAAAATGGCCTCATCTGGAAAGATTTTGGAAATAGGAATCATGTTCTGCTCAGAGGTCTCTGTGTCTGTGATACGAGAAAGGTGATCTACCACAACGTTTTTCACTCCAGGTTTATCTCGAATCTCTAAATCAAATTCCTGGAGAAGAAGGATCCATCTGATAAGGCGTGGTTTGGCATCCTTCTTTGCCTGTAAGTATTGTATGGCAGTGTGATCCGTGTACACAATAACGTGTGAAACGATGAGGTAAGATCTGAACTTTTCTAGTCCAAACACAACTGCTAACATCTCCTTCTCTGTAACTGTATAATTCCACTGTGCTTCATCCAGATTCTTGCTAGCATAGTGTATAGCAAATGGTATCCCATCCTTTCTCTTTCCTAAAACCGGTCCAACTGCGAAATCTAATGCTTCCATCATGATCTCAAAAGGAAGAGACCAATCAGGTGGCTGTAAAACAGGAGCACTAGTAACCATTTCTTTCATTTTATTGAATGCAAGGAGAACTTTCTCTTCGACAACAAAATCAGTCTCCTTACACAGAATCTCAGTCAAAGGTCTGGCAATTTTGCTGAAGTCCTCTATGAATCGCCTATAGAATCGTACGTGTCCCAAAAATGACCTCAACTGCTTCAAATTCTGCGGTGGCTCTAATTTGGAAATCACATCAATCTTAGCCGGATCAACCTCCATACCATGTTTAAAGATGACATCGCCCAATACAATCCCACTAGTCACCATAAAGTGACTCTTCTCCCACAAGAGCACTAGGTTTACCTCACAGCAATGTTGAAGAAATCAATCTAAATGAACAAGACATGTGTCAAAACTATCTCCGTAGACCGCGAAATCATCCATGAAGACTTCAAGAAAATTACCCACCATGTCGTCAAAAACGGCCAACATACACCTTTGAAATGTAGTAGGGGCGTTACACAATCCAAAGGGCATCCGTCTAAAGGCGTAAGTGCCAAACGGACAAGTGAAAGTAGTTTTCTCTTGATCCTCAGAGCGATAGCAACTTGGTTGTATCCCGAGTACCCATCCAAGAAGCAAAAGAACTATTTCCCTACCAACCTCTCAATAATCTGATCAATAAAGGGCAGTGGAAAGTGATCCTTCTTGGTATCTGAGTTCAAGCGTCGGTAATCTACACAGACACACCATGAAGTAGGTACTCGGGTCGGAATCTCCTCACGCCGGTCATTCTTCATGATCGTAATCCCAGATTTCTTTTGGACCACATGTAAAGGGCTGACCCATTTGGAATCCGAAATGGGATATATAAAGCCAACATCACACCATTTCTTGATCTCCTTCATGACAACCTCCCTTAGGTTTGGATTTAGACGGCGTTGACATTCACGGGAGGGTTTACAGTCATCCTCAAGGTAGATATGATGCGAGTACAATACTGGATTGATCCCACGGAGATCCGAGATATTCCATCCTATGGCCTTGCGGTTTCTCTCAAGAACCTCTAGCACGCGAGATTCTTGTTCAGCGGTCAACTGCGAGCTGAGGATGACCGGAAACATTTTCGGGGGACCCGTAAGGAAGGCATATTTCAACGTTGATGGTAAAACCTTGAGCTCAGGTGGGGTCTGAATCGGCTCTGCAGTAACCTCTACTACTATACTGGTAGACGGTATGTGATTTGTGCTCTATAGACTATCCACCTTGGCTATTGACGGTTCAGCAAGTAGAATATCTGATAGATCTGTACGGAATGATCTCTGCTCAGAAAGGAATGGCTCATCATGATGTTCAATACTCTTATCAATGAAGGGCTCAACTATCTCAACAATAATCTCAGAAAGATGTCTCTCATCTGTGCATAAATCAAGAAATTGAACAATTGGCTCAGATATCTGGATCTTAGAACTCTGTTCAAAATGCTCATCGGCAACTGTCTCAATTGGACCACCAAGGGAACTCATGTCGACTGTGCTTTCCAGAGAGTCCTTTTGGGAAAGGAACTCCTGGGTATCTATAAAATCCGTGAAAAGTTTGGTCTCTCTGAATTCAGCAAGAAAATCACAGTCATCGGGCCCTGATATAACTTTCTCCGTATCATCTGCTGCTGGTGAAGGTGATGGTCTAGGATCAGAGATCATCTCAATTTTTACCTTGTCACTACGAGTGTGAAAGATGATCACTCCAGTACCATAATTAACTGTTGCTTCAACCATTCGGAGGAACGGTCGACCTAGTATGATCGGGGTATGGAGTAATGGTGCAGGTGTGTCCATATCCATGACAATAAAATCAACAGGGAATTTCATTCCCTGCACCGTTACAATAACATCCTCTAAAATACCTCTTGGCCTCTTAATCGATCTATCAACAAATTGAAGGATCATTCTGCTTGTTTTAAGAGGCCCTAACTAGAATTCAGTTAATAAAGAGGAAGACATGAGATTAATGGAGGAACCACTATAGAGAAGAGTACAATCAAATTCTTGATCAAAGATATGGCAACGGATGTGAGGTGCTCCCTTTGTCTTTCTTTTTAGGCGGAAGGTTACTGATGGCATGAACTGTGGCCATGGTCAAGATGTGTTTCTCTGTTTCCTTTCATCCGTTCTTCCTTGGTTGATGCTTTTGGGTACTGAAAAGCGAGAAAAGCGAGAGCCGCTAAATAGTGATCTGACAAGTCAGATTCACTGTCGCTGATGCGACTACTCTAGCCTCCTCGTTCTTCAACAATTAACCCACACACTCAATCAAGGAATGAATAGCAAGGATTAAAATTTATTATACCCTACTAAAGATGTACAATGGCAAGCAAGTAGGGGTCGAACTCAGGAAGCAAGGGTGTAGAGCATAGATAAAAATCCAATCCTAGGTCTAATACACAACTTAGCCAATCTAATTTCTTTTTGTGGGTTTTTAATTTTTTTATTTAATTTTTAATTTTTAATTTTGTATTTTGATTTTTAATTTTCTGATTTTTATAATTTTATATTTATATTTTTTTTATTTCTTTTTTTTCAATATTGGAATATAAAGACAAAATAATAAAAGACTAGATAAAGTATTTATAAAAGTGTGCAAAAATAACCAAAAATTCAGAAATAAAATCTTTTTGATATTTTTAGGATTTTTTAATGTTTTGGTGATTTTTGGGGATTTTTCAAGGTGTTTTTGGTATTTTTAAATACTGAAATAAAGCAAAACAGTGAAATGAATGCTGGCTGTGAATAAAATGGAAGTTAAAAATACAATCAAAATTTTTCACACTAATTTTTAATTAAAGAGAATAAAATCAAGAACACACAGGAACTGAGTTTATATTTTTTGGAGTTTTCTTTGATTTTATATATATATTTGAAGTTTTAGAGTGTTTTTAAATTTCTTAGTATTTTTCTTTTGAGATTTTTAGTGAATTTTGGGTTGAAATTAAAGCAGGTCAAAACACACAACAGAAAATATTTTTGGAATTTTTTAAGACCTTTTAATATTTTTTTGGTATTTTCGAAGCTAGACAGTGTTGAAACAACATGTTTTTGATTTTTAATAAATATAAAAATACAATAAACTTAAAAACTAAAAATATGGCGTGAAAGTAGAAGCAAACAAGAGCTTAAACCTATTTTTTGAGAATTTTTAGCAATCAAATGAGGGGTGAAATAAATAGGCTAAGCACACAAAAATCTTAAGCCTGACAAGGGTATAAATGTAATTATAAAAACATCCAGGGGCTTAGCAGCAATTTTCACCAAAGAAGCACGCGCAGAACACGTGAAACACCATTCACAGGGGCATAATTGCAAATATCAAAAGCCAGCAGGGCATGCATGCAATATTTCCGAAAACATATTATATTAACTACGCACAGGGATAAAATTGCAAATAATGAAAAGTTCAGGGCCAAAACTGCAAAATACCCAAAAGTCACGCGCCCCAGTCACGTGAGGTGACGTGGCGTGGACCGAAGTGCAAATAGTGCAACTGTGAGGGTCTAAGTGCAAATATTACAAAACTTTTTAAACTTCAAACGAAAGTTACTAGACTAAAAAGTAAAAACAAAAATGCTTGGGCTGAAGATGCAAAATACCCAAGCTCCCGATCATGCGGCCGATGGAGTTCCACTTGGACACGTGGCGAGCATCGAGCGGCTGATACCCCTTCTTCCTGGACGGCTGAGATTAGATCATGGGTGGTCGATCCAACGACGGGTAGCAGCAGGCGATCGGACGGCTGGCGTCGCGTCTGGAGGTGGCGGCTGATCCAACGACAGGGGGAGGTTCACGAAGAACACCTCCCCGGCGAGATTCGGTCGACGACTGCGGCCGACACATGGCCACTCCGGCCCTCGGATCAAGGGCAAAAGGATCCTGGGCCCTTCCGCGTCAGCTGATGGCCTCCGGCAAGGCGGAGGGGGCGTGGAATGGCCGGACGAAGAAGGCGACCTGGGCGGAGGGGCCTGGAGTCGATGAGGGTCGAAGGAGCCTTCTCTGGGGCTCGGACCTGCAGGGTTAAGTTCGCAAAAACCAGGCGAGAAAAATGGTGGGGTCTGATGGGTCAAATGAGGCGATTGGTGGTGCGGGCGATGAACTCCGGCGAGCGGCGGAGAGGGGAGCCCCAGCGACTCGATCTGGGCGAGATCGAGGTGTGATGATGGGTGGAGCGGAGCGACAGAGTGAAGGGGAGAAGGATGGAGGTGATTTGGGTAGCGATAGACAACTGGAGTGGCCTGACACGTCGGGCGGAGCTCAGCTCCGCCGTGGCTTCGATCAAGGATTCACGGTGATCAGCGTAACGAAACGCGAAAGTGATATAAACCTACCCTAATATACGCTAATGCTGCAAGAAAATAGAAGAAGAAGAGGGAGAAGCTCACCGGAGATGGAAGTGGAAGACTTCGAGCGGAGCTCCGGCGAGGGTCGAATCACTTCGATTCTACACTAAATACCTCGAACCCAGGCTCGATTCGATGCCTGCTGTCACCAGGAGCACGAAGGACTCGGGGTTTGAGGGTGAAAATGGCGGAAGAAGGATTAGGTTCGAATCGAAGTTGGAGGTGCTCTTTTGAAGGGTTGACGGACGGTGGGGGAAGAACAAGGTCCAGCAGTGGCTATAGTGGCCCTTCGTCCAATGTAACGCGAGGGAGGGCATGCCTATAGATTGAGGATCAAAAGTAGCGAAGGGCCTTTCATGCGTTGATGCAAGAGGGAGCCTCGAAAAAATGGAGAAAATGGGTGAAACGCGACTCTGACAAGGGTTGCAGGGCTAGGACGACCAGTTGACCGAGGTCAACTGGGGCTGAAACCTGGTTGGTCCACGTGGAGCAACCAGGAAAAATCCCTGATTATTGTTTAATTAATTCATTTAAAAATAGAAATAAGTCGAATTAAATAATAATTATTAAATGAAAAATATTCGTTATATTATGTAGTATTTTATTATGATTTTTAATTATTTTTATGAGGCTTATTTTTACAAGTTCACTTTTTAGCCCTTTATAGGTATAATACCTATGTGTTTTAACATTTTATTTTTATTTTATGTATTTTAATGTTATTATTTTTATTTAGTATTTTATAAAATTATAAAACTTTTATCTACACAAATATATTTTTATTCTAATTTTATGATATGTTTTGTATATTTAATAAAATAGAAGTATATTTAATATAGGTATAAGCATAGATATAGGACCTATGTATCAAATATGTATGTGTTTTATTTTGAGTTTTATTTAGGTTTTTTATTCCAATTTTAATTTACATAATTATTATAAGTAATATTTTCAAAATTATAAAAATATAAAATTATAAAAATAAATAAATAATAATAAATTGAATATTTTAATATGTATAAGTATACAAGGTGGGTCCAAAACTCAACTTTCAAACCGTAGCTCTGCCAAATGCGAAACCACCACCATTGGATAGATTATTTTATTCTATATACAATTAAAGGTGAGTATGCTGCATTTGGAGTTGTCGTTTGTGAGATACGGGTCTGGGAAGTTGGGATTCTAGGATTTTATTCAGACCATAACTTTTTCTCTGTATATTATTTTTCTGTGAAATCAATTTTGTATTTTTGTTTATTAAATTATCTACAACTTTCATGTACAAAGTTTCTTTATTCAATGTATAAAAAGCGGAACCAAAAATAGGTCCCAAAATGAATAAAGAATGAATAAGATGTATATGTATTTTATCTGTATTTCTGACCTTATCTCCCCCTGCTTTATTCCTTGTCGACCTATTCATCAAGATGCCTAGGTCTCGGGGTTTTGGGTCATAAAATATCTACAATATTTTATTCTTTTTCTTTTCTTTATTTATTCTATAATTTTAGCTTTAATTACAATATTTTATATACTAATTGAATGCACATGCATGAATGCTAAGATGCTCTATTTAATGCTATTTACAGGCATTTGCTAGGGTTTTTGGTGCCAAAATGATAGAATAAAGATGATGAAATGTGAATTCATCAGGTACATGCCTCTTTCGTTCCCTTTTTTACTGTAGGCATGTATTCCATGGCCTTAAGGAGTGGCATTTTTAAAAATATGTTCTGTAAGATCTCAACCACTCCAGGATCAGATAGTGCTATTTTTAATTTTTGATTTTTTAAGCTTTGAGAGCAGAAGGAAATAGCACATAATCAGAAGAAACATGCAAAGGTTCATTTCCTTTATTCAAAGTAGAATCATCATGTACAAGAGGACAACCAGAATCAGTCTGTATAATGTTGTCCAATCCAGGTGAAGGAAAAACATAATCTAAAATAGAACGGGATGCTACTGCTGGTGAAGAGGAAGAATCTGCGACTGGTATATTCTCCCTTGCTGATGGTGATCTGCATCTGTCTGGTGAAGGTGGTGGTGAAGGCAGTGAAACTCCAGATGTGTGTGCTGCTATACTGGGCCTCTCGACTGCTGGTGACGGAGATGATGTAGAAGATGATGCTATCTTAGTTGATCGATCTCCCAACCCCAACTGCTGCATAGGCAGCCGCAATATCCTACCGCTCCTGAGATGAATAGCGTCAGATAAACATGTAAGATCAAGGGACATACCTGTCTCAGGGGTGGGTGGGCCATTGGCTACCTGCTCCTTGCGTTTGAAGTTGTTGCATTGGCTTCAACCTGTGCTGGAATCAGTGTCTTGGTGGTGGTCAGGTCGTCAATCCGCTGAGTCAGTTCATTCATGTTCTTCATAAGCAGTGTAAGTTGATCCAGTGCTGAATTGACTGAATGGGCCTCAGGTTGCTCATTGACTGGATGTCGCTGAGGCTGATAGTACGAAGGCTGTTGGTACCCATACGGATTCTGATAAAAAGGAGGAGGAGGGGGAGAATACTGTCCATAATATGTAGTCTGTTGCTGGTTAGGATGAGGGAAATACATAGACTGCTGCTGAGGCTGTATTTGTCTCCAGTTTTGGAACTAAAGTGGAGACTGATACTGAGGCTGGAACTGCTGGTGCTGGTACTAGTACTGCTGGTGTCTGCTTCCCTGAAACTGGTGGGCGGGTCTCTGATCCTGCTGTGAACCCAACCGGCCTTACTCTGACGGATGGGGCTGGTTTCGCTCATGGTCGAACCAGATACCATTCACCTCCTGAATACCAGGTGGAGGTGGAGACTGCTGCTCAGGAATGTAGGAAACTTCTTATTGATACGGAACTATCTGATGTGAATGCGGCTGAACCTGATTAGGCATCTGCACTTAGTAGACATGCTGAACAGTGGATGGTCCTCCGCTACTCTGCTTGGTGGAAGAAGTCTGCTCCCTGGTAGAGGTATTGGCTGCTGCACTCGTACTGTGGACTGCGTTGATCGAATTGACAAGAAGTTCCAGATGCTTTGTTATCTCATCCAGCTTATCCTGGTTCTTTGTCCTCTTCTCGATCACATGAAGCTTATCAAGTTCCTGGGATCGCTTTTCAATAATGTCCACTTCGGATAGGTGGTTTCCAATGATGGCCAGATCAGTGCTATCCACCTTATCCACTTCTTTTGTTACCGTCATATTGACAACCTTGTAGGGTACTGCAGGGGTGGTGACGGGGTGCTTCTAAAAAGCACGTGAAGAAGAAAGGGCTGCTGAACTTTCCGCCATCTCCTCAAAAATTTGATAAAGGACATCCTCGTCCTTATTGAAGTGACTTCCCCCACAAGCGGCATCTACTAGCTTCTGATTCTCAACGCTTAATCCCCCAAATAAATTTTGTACCAGGCTGGTCTTTGGAATATCATGATGGGGACATTTCTCCGTCAGATCTTTGAATCGTTCCCATGCCTCTTGAATAGGCTCTTGGGGCATCTGGGAGAAATTAGCAATTAAGGATCGCATTTGGTTGAGTAGTCCAAGTGGATAATATTTGTTCAAAAACGCGGACCTCAACTCTTCCCAAGTAGTGACAACCTTCCCCAAGTGATTTAGCCAATACAACACTTTGCCCATCAGACTGAATGGAAAGGCGGTCATCTGTACTACCTCTAATGGGACATTCGGGTAGTGTACTATTCCACAAATGCGATCGAATTGCTGGAGGTGTATATAAGGTTCTTCACTAATATTTCCATGGAATATTGGGAGAAGAGGCAAAATAATAGGCTTTCAAAATGCCCATGAACCACAGGGATTTGTATCCAAGAATTTCTTTGTCCTGCCCCTGGATTATAAGCATCTTTTAGTGTAGGCTTAGGTTCTGTATGAGGTTCTTCTCCATTCCCACCTCCAGGGTTTCTATTATCCCCCTCTCTCCTATCTTCTCTTTCCAGTCTCAGCTCAAGAATCATGTCTCTCAATGCATTCTGAAAGTTAGTATGCTCTGCTATCTGGGCTTGAATTGTCTGGATGGAGGCTAACATGGTGTTGTTGATCTCGCTCTGCTCTGACATGGTTCTCTTTCCCTTTGGTGGCATCAAGTGTTCAGTGTCTGACTCTGAAAATGTTCATGATACTCGATTAGTACTCATAATTGATGGAGTCTCAGATATTAATTTGAGATTAAAGCCAAACTAAAAAAGAGGATTGATGGATGTTGTGAACGGCGAAGTGGGGGAAGAGGAATATTCGTGAAGTAAGTCTCTCCGAACAGAAGGTGAACAACTAGTAGTGTAAAATGAGTTCGCAGAGTCCGAACGAGAAATACTTCGGTCTGACATCTTCGAAGTCAATAGGCAGGATGCGGGAACACGAGGGTCAATGCAAGAGTGAAATGAATGAAGGCACAAATTGCACAGAAGGATCTTTACTGCTAGCAAGCAAACACAATACAAACCCCCAATTCACCAACTCAACTCAATGTGAAGACCGTGAAGGTTCGGTCAATTATCTTGTCAATTTTAGAGTTTGGTGACAATACAATCTATCAGAGCGGTTAAAGCGAGCTGTTACAACCCAATGCTCTCAGGAGACTGGCCCAATCCCAAAGTTGGATCTTTCCCAGCCAGTATGAATTGCGGACCATTTACCGGCTACCCAATCAATTCAATCTGTTAAGGACGTCATGGGCCGCTTTACCGGATACCGGAGAGATCCTCACTAGAGAAAGACTAACCCAAGATAGTAGTCTGAAAAGAGTTCGGGCGTGGTTCTATCCTAGTGTGCGGGTCGCTCTTTCGCTCAAGCAAACCAAACAATGAGGGTGTTACTCTCCTCAAAACAATGATTTTTCCTTGTATTTTTTAGGATCGAGTTTTCTTTAGCAGTCCCGGTTTTAGCAGTTATCACTTGGAAAATATTTTCAAAGAATCGTCTATCGAGTGTCCAATTTCCTTTTTAACTTATGTGAGTGAAAACAAGGAAGGAGATCGTAAATGCCAATGCACGATTAAAAAACAATGATGCATGCAGGGGTTAGAGATGCGTACCTTGTCGCCTGCATTCTACATGCAAGTGATCCGCACAGAAATGAATATATGCAAATGCAAGTGAACCGTCCTAAATGATAGCTTATATTAACGGGCAAGAACAAGTTAATTTGATTAAGTCCAAATTACGGCTCTACTCTATAGGCACACAAATTTCTTACTTAGGGTGTTTGGACCTAATTAATTACCTGGCTCAAGCAAATTAATTAATGAAATCAAGAGGTAGCTCACGAAATCTGCGGGAAACAAAGAAAAATAAAGGCGATGAAAACAAAACCGATGAGGTCCCCCAAGTGCACCGATACTTGGCGAAACAGACCCCGCAACAAATGAATGTCCTTTACAGAGTTCAAATGGAAAAGAAAAACTCTCTCTCTCTCTCTCTCTCTTTTCATCTCCTTCACTTCTTCTTCTCCTCTTCTCACGCTATCCTGCAGCTTGGTGAAGAATCAAACCACCTCCATGTTGCTTGGGTGCTTCGGCTCTCCTAGGATCGCCTTCTTCGCTCCGCAGGCCCTCGCAAGAAAAGAAAATAAAATGTGTAAGAAAAACAATTATCAAATATGAGAAGAAAAAAAATGGAATGAATGCAGTGGATATAAACAATGAAGTGAATGGCAAAAATGTAAGCATATATTTACAACCAAGAATAACAGGTCAAAAGAGAAACCTAACTACCCTCGCCGTGCCTCCCCGGCAACGGTGCCATTTTGTTGTTGCACGATATCTCGAGGGACGGAAAATTGATGATAAAAATAGGTTGGTCATTGCTATCCCTAAAAATCCCGTGACAAACAAACATTTTTTTTAAATTTTTGCTATTTATTAACCTGTATAGCGGACAGGGTAGAACTCAGGGAGGCTATAAATCCCAAGGGTTATTCAATTAATCAAGACTGAATTAAGAGAAAAACATGAGTCTCAAGGGGATAACTATCCTTGGTTTTTGTGATTTTTTTTACCTTTTTAATTTTTTTAATTTTTTTATTTCTATTTTTTTATATTTTATGATTTTCAAATTTTTAGTGATTTTTATTTTTGCATATTTTTTAATTTTAAAAAATAATGAACAATATGAATAAGCACAAGAAATATGCACACCAACTCTTTTTGTAATTTTCCAATTTATCAAAAAATGCTCAGAAAAATGCAGAAAAAATATTTTTGTATTTTAAATATTTTGAATTTTTTTTGGGAATTTTTGTAAAATTTTCAGATATTTTTGTATTTTTCTGAAAATAAAACAGTGAGAAAATATGAAAATGTGCATAGCCTAGAGTAATTTGCAACTTAAAAATATTTTAATGCTTAAAACTCATGGCAATTATTTTTAACACAAACTAGATGTAAATATCTACAAACAGGAACTGAAATCAAAATTTTTGGATCTTTATAGAATTTTCTGTGATTTTTATAAGATTTTTGATGTTTTAAGTTTTTTTGGGTTTTATGAATAATTAATGCGTGAAAATTGGTCAGAAATTAAAAGACAATGAAGGAGTCCGACTCTAAGTTTTTTGGAATTTTTAAGTAATATTTCGAATTTTTATGAATTTTAAAATTTCAAATAAGGAAAAAAGATATTTTTTTGATTTTTTAATAATTATAAATGAAATCAAAATGCAATGAAAATTTTATGCTAGATGGATATGCACATCAGGAACATAGCATAATTTTCTCAGAATTTTTGGACAAATAAAATCATTTATTTCAATGAAAAGCACATGCAAATTCAAGTTCTGGAATTCAGGGACTAGTTTGCAAATAGTTTAATGTTTTTGCCGCAAATAAATAATAAGAATAAATAGAGAGAAAAAATTGCAATTTACCCAGTATGCTCGTGCTGCGCACATGCTTGAGGAGTTAGCGAGGACCTTTTCGCAATTTATGAAAACTTTGGGTCTTGCACAAATATTTTTTTATCTAAGCCCTAGTTTTCCTGTGCTCGTTTCTTCAAGATGGAGGAGGGCAAGTGCACCGCCCCTTGCTTCTTCTCCACGCAAGGGGGGGTGACAGCATATGGTGGAATGCCAAGGGGTCGCGAAGGTGTGGGCCGCAGCAGCAGCAGCGCTATGGTGGCGCGACGGAGAAGGTGCCGGTTGAGGCGGAGGCGCGTCGAGGGGAGGTTCATCGATGAGGAGGAGGTGCAGGCCGCTTGGAGTGGGGCGCGACCTGGAAGAGGATCGCCGCCCGTGGGGGCAGTTATGCACGTAGGAGGTCGGTGCAGGGCGGATGAAGGCCGCTCGCTGGTTGTCGCTGCCACGAAGGCCTGGAGGGCATCTCCGCCGCCAGGCGGTTGTGATCAAGGACGTGGCGAGGAGGATCCTCGCGGCTGGAGGCTGTCGATGGTGGTGGCGCGATGCTGCTGGAGCGCGCGGCAGTCAGACGCTTGCAGCGCAATGCTGCCGCTCGCAGAGGGGGATCGCACGGTGGCAGGGCGTCAGGATGACGGGGATGACACGGAGATGGCTCCGCTTGTGGATGGTGAGGCGGAGCCGTCGGTGCTCGGGCGATGCAGCGGCGGAGGAACAACGGCAGGCAGCAGAGGTCAGGGCGAGGATGAAGAAGGGCCGGCGGTGCCTGGAAGGAAGCCGTCCCCTTTTTTTGTTTTATTATTATTTTTTGTTTATTGTAAACAGTGAATAAAAAGAAAAAATTTTTTTGTAAATACGAAAAATAGGAATTAAGAGAAAGAAAAAAAGGATAAATAAATTATTTTTTCTTATTTTTATTTTTTTGTTTTTTATTAGTGATCCTGCAAAACAAACTTTAGAGAAAACAAAATAAATTTTTTATTTATTTACAAATTGGAAAAATGAACGAGGATCTGGTGGACATGAGAGATTCGAATCCGATCTCCGGCCACCGTCTGCGGCCAGAGTTGAGAGATCGTGGACGATAGAAATAGAGTGCGTGGAGATCGAGAAAATGAGATGAAAAATCGAGTCGGTGGTGGAATAAATCGTGGCGGATTTCAAGATCTAGATAAAAAAATGACAACGAGATAAAAATATGATAAATAAACTACGATTAACCTAGATAAAAATAAGAAAAATGTGGATCTCACCTTAGGAGCGGAAAAGGATCGTGATCGCCTCGACAAGGCCGACTCGGAGGCTAGGCACAGTTCTTAATGAAATTTTCTCTCGGAGATCAGGCTCCTCTCTCTAAAGATTGATGAAGTTGAAATGAGGGAGAAGGAACCATATAAATAGAAAAGATAGAATGAAATTTGAATTTTTGGTGGAAGAGATAAAAGAGATGAACATTGAAATGAATTTTTGAATTTTTTGGTGGAAGAGATAAGCGAGATGAAATGAGATAAAATAAAAGAGATAAACATATTTACAAAACTATCTATTTTTTTGAATTTTCGTTACTTTTTTTATTTGAATTAAAAAATGTTATTTTTTTATTTTTTAGGGTGATTAATTGAAAATAGCAACTATATACATATACTATATACATATATGACATTATATACAAAGGTAAATGAGGAAATTAGCCTTTTTGTGTTTTAAGAATTTTTATTTTTTTATTTTTATTTTAAAATAATTAGTAAGAATAATTTAAAAATATATACAAATACAATATTTACAAAATACATGGGAAAATTGCACAAACCACCCCAAAAACTGACTTTTTACTCGTAACTCCAAAAAATATGAAATCACAGCCATTTTGAAGATAATTTTAATTAGAATCCAATGGAAGTGATATTAGTTCAATTTGAGTTCATATGGAGCCGGAATTGATCTTTCAATTATTGCTTAGTGGCTTTTTCCAAGTTTGGCTACTTTTATGCTGTACATGATTTAATTATGCAATCATTTTTATTAATTAGGTCATATTTTTATTTACAACTTTGGTTTTGAAAGTTATTTGATTTGAGGTCAATTAATGCACAAATAAATTAGTGTTAGTTTTATACAGATATACAAAATAAGTGAGAAGTATTTACAACCAGACACACACATTTTTTTGGATTTTGTTCTTAAGGACCTTGATGACCGTGAGTCTCACCAAGACTCGGGTGAATATAATAGAACTAGGGTCGTTGCGACCCGGATCTCAAAGATCAATCGGTTAACAAGAAAAATGAAGATCAGAGAACCACCAATCAAACTAGTAAAAATCAAAGAAAGTCAAAATAGTGGCCCTGACTTTGAGACTAGCATGGTGTAGCACCCAGGGTCGGACTCAGGGAGCACGAGTTGGCCTCACGGCCTACGAAGTAGTCAGAAAGCAAAATAAAATAAAAACAAATATTTTCGTGTTTTTTAAATATTTTTAATTTTTTTGGATTTTTTAATGATAAGGAAAATAAAGAAAAAGCAAATACAAGCAACTTCAATCAATTATTTAAAAACTCAAAAAGGGTCCAAAAATTCAAACAAAAATATTTTTATGTTTTATATGTTTTTTACTATTTTTGGTGAATTTTTGAGATTTTTATAATTTTTATAGAATTTTCTAAAAATCAGAGAAGGCAAAATTAGAAACAAACTGTCCAGTCACACTTCAAGGCCACATGAAAAATATCAAATGGCTTTCACAGTCTGGAGGTATTTTTTATGAAAAATAGAAATAATGAAGAAAATTCAAAAAAAGAATTTTTATTTTTCTGGATTTTCTAATTTTTTTTAGAATTTTATAAGTTTTTAAGTGTTTTTTAATTTTAAGGTTTTTATAAGTCCAAAAATAACCAAACTTGCGTAGAAATTCAAACACACAAAAACAAACAAAACCTAATTTTTTTAGAATTTTCAAAAGAGATTTTATATTTTTTTTATGATTTTATAATCTAGACAGACTCAAAAACAATTGTATTTGGATTTTTAAAAATATAAAAATGCCTCAAAAATGTACCCAATTTTTGGTGAAAATTCTACACAGTGGCAGGTGCCATGTATCCAATTTTCACGGAATTTGGACTTGATTTGATATTTTATTTAAATCAAAAATAGGCTCACAGTGCATAGGGACCTATTCGTAATAAAAAGTATCTTCAGGGGCTGAAAAGTATCAAATCCAGAAAGTTGGGGGTCCCTCGTGCAAAAATTCCAAGAGCGCACGCCCACTGCACGTGTTCTGGGCACAGAGGGACCTAAATGTCAGAAAACTTGGTTCCAGGGGCTTATTAGCAACACATGCTAAAAGCCCAGGGAACAAGTTGCAAATTACCCAGACAATTCAACACATGTTGAATAAAAGCATTCACAAGGGTATGGATGCAAACATCAGAAAATATATTTCATTCAGTAATACACAGAAACTACAAGCCCATATAATGCAATTTCACCAAAAAGCACGCGACGAAGCACGTGTCTCACACAAACATGGATGAAAATGCAAATACAAGAAAGGTTCATGTCCTAAGTGCAATTGTTCAAAAATAAAAACAACTGAAATAAATATTTACAGGACTGACAAGTAAATGCGATAAAATAAGGGGCCTAAGAACAATTTACCCCTTTATTATTGGACGGCTGAAGGTGTGCCACATGGAAGATCGGACGACTGCTAGGCGGGGGCACCCCTTCGCTGGATCAACGGTCACGATCAAGCCCAGGGACGATCTGTCGGTGGCCGGATCCTCACTAGTGAACGCTCGAGATCAAAACTGGGCGAGGGGGCCCGATCTGACGGTGAGGAAGGATGCTCCAAGAACTCGTCGCCGGCGAGTTTCGCCGGCCAAATGTGCACGTTGGGGTCCTCCTCTGCTGCTGCTGAGATGTGCAATAGCTCCGCCAGGACGTTCTGTAGCTGATGAGCCCCTCCGATCATGTCGGGAAGCTCCGAGGAGCTCCGGCGATGCAGGTGGAGCTGACCTCCTGTGCTCGAGCTGTAGACCTCCAGATGAGGTCTCTTCGACCTGAAAAACAACACAGAAGGCACGCTAGGTCGAGGGCAAAGTGCCTCGACCCTATAAGAGGTGGAATGGGTGCGTAGGTGAGTCGCGACGAAGACCTCCGACGAGGTGACAGCGAGGGAGGTCGAGCCTTGGCTCTGGGGTGAGCCAAGGTGAACGAGCAGGTGAAGAATGTGAGGAGAGGTCTCGTGTAGATGATGGCGTCGTCCGATGATCGAATCGATGAGTGGGGTGACGTGAATTGATCGGAGACGGCGGAAGACCGATTTGGGCGTAATGGGAAATTAGATGAAATGAAGGGGATTTGAGGTTACCTGATGAGTGGAATCGACTGTGGACGAGCTAAGGAAGCTCTTGGTCTTCGCCTCAAGGGTCCTTGGGGTCCCGAGGCTCGGGCGCAGCTCATAGCGGTGCACGACGGTCAGATGTCGCCGGATCAGTGGTGCAGACGTCCTCTCCTCTCTTCGACACCACCCTCGCACTGCTGTCACTCAGAGGAAGGGGATGGGGGTCCTGGGACGAAGGAGTAGCGCCAAAGATGGCGTGAAAAGCGCGACGTAGCTGGAGCTATATAGTGCTAGGTTTTCGAGAAGAAGAAGGTCAGGCGTGTTGTTGGAGCTCGGATCCCGAGGAAAAACCACCAGCCGTGGATCTCGGATATATCTAATATGATTAGGACCCGTGGTTTGATTATTTGGGGCTCGGATCTGACTTAGAAAAACAAGTGAAGTCGAGTCGTGCGCACAGATCCGAGTGGACGGGTCCAGGCGGGAGAGTTGACTGGGGGTCAACAATCCCCCGTGGATCAATCAGAGGCTGCCATTGGATAATTATTTGAAAATTCAATTTAAAATAGTAAATGGCTTTATTTAAAAAAAGTCAAAACATGAAAAATGTTCATTTTTTAAATTAAATTTTAGTGATTTTTATTTATTTTTTTGAAATATAATTTAGGTATTAACAAAATATTATTATTATATATAGGTATATACATGTATACATTTTTTATTTTTATTTTTAATTGTTTATTTTTATACCATTATTCCCATTTTATATTTTATTTATATATAGAATAAAATTTGGAATAAAAAGTATTTTTATTTTATTTTTATTATTTATTTACAACTGTGAAATAAATACTTTTTTTATATACATACATGGTGTATATTTAAGGTAGACTTTGATTTTTATTTTATTTCTTTTTATATTTATTTTCATTTTTCTAATTTTTATTTTATTTATTTACACCATGAAATGTGGAATTTGAAAATATTTTTATTAGATTTTAATTATTTATTTACAAGGTGATAATAAATAGGTGAGTGGTTCTATACATGTGGTCTATGTACAATGAAGAAGGCAATTTTATTTCTTTTTAGTTTTCTTTTATTTATTATTTTTTTCATGTTTATTTTAGTTTTATATTTACAAATCTATACAAATAAATACACACCCATTTTTATTTTGAATAAGAGGAAAATAATTTTTATTTATTTATAGGTGTATGTACAAACACATGAGCTCCCCTATCTCTCTCTACTTGGGTTCTTTTGCGATCAGGCCCATGCTGAGCCCTCCCTTGGGAATAGGTCGCTCAATATTAATTCGAAATATCTCCCTCTTTTTCTTTTATTTCTTTATTCTTTTATTTATGCACAAAAACACGCTAATTATTGTATTTTACACAATGCATGCTAGATGATAATTATTGCTATTTACAAATATCTACATGTGTTTTGCATAGATTTTGTAGCTAAAATAAAAGAATAAAGAGTGATGAATGGGTATTCATTACCCCCTATACTTAACTTTGCTAGTCCCTTAGCAAACACTTATTTGAAAAATAAGTGAAAAAGAAAAAGAAAATAAAAAGAGGAGAAAAAGCATGGATCAATGCCGATTATTAAACTTGCCTTCATTAAATTGAAATATGGAGCTCGATCAGATCTTTGGATTATTAATGTGTCGGAACCTTATTTAGACTTAGTTTTAAAACTTAACAGCCTCTAAGATCCACTAATCTATAGTCAAGACTCGTCAACAATCCAGATCAGAACAAGTCCACATACACAAACCCTGAAGACCATGAATCTTTCCTTGTACAGTGTATGTGAAGTATAGCTCTCCACCTCAGAAGTAGCAACTTGACAACCCTCCCCAACAAGGTAACTCTATGACCCTAGTCTGGCCACTCTTTCCTCGAGGAACGGGGTATTCCCTTCTAAGTTCAAGTTCAACCGACTCAAGAAGAGGGGGAAGAAGAGAATGGACCATGGCCAGTGTAGCCATGTATCCTTGGGAGCTCAACCAGTGTAGCTAAGTCTCCCTGCTACAAGCTACATAAGATGGAACATGAGTCTCAAGCTTTGCTTTTTTGCACTATATACATACTCCGGTGGGATTATCATTTTCTATCAGACCCACCACTTTTTTTTGGAGTTATTTTCTTTTTGCATTTTTTTAAAGTGCATCTGTACAACATATTTACAAGGTGCAACATATGTACATAAAGAGTTTTTCCTCTTGAGCCAGTAGACTATCCATCTTTTGAAGCATTATTGCAACCCACAACTCCTATCGTTAGACCTCATGGCAACCAGACCAGGTTGAGACCCACTTCCTTCACTAAAAGAAGAAGAGAGGTTCCGCCTAAAAGTACTACCCTCATATGCTACCCCAAGTCAAGGAGGACTGCCTCCTCACCACCTCATCCGTAGAGAGCTCGGTGTAAAGTGCGGGTCCAAGTCAAGCCATTGTCTATATGAGTCATGTGCGTGTTGTTAAGTGCTCTACTTAGGCTCATTGAGATGACATGTGATCATAGCCTAGTGGACTCAAAGAATTAAGTCACCATGGACCTGGAAAGCGTTAACCCTAAGCCCTATAAGGTTCCACTTATGATTAGGTGGATTAAGATCTTAATCAAGCTCCATTTCCCAATTTAATTCCAGGCTAGTTTAAATGTCAACTATAATCCAAGAAAACTATACAGATATATACAAAGATGCTATTTACACAATATTTACACATATGCAAATTTTTTTGAAAAATGTTTCGAAATCATGAATGTGTGCATGGATGCAAGTTTTGCAAAATATTTACACAAATTTACATAAGGTTTTTGCAAACTTTTGATTTTCAAAACAATTTGTAAAAATTTTGTACTATATACATAATTTTGATATGCACATATTTACACACAAGTTACACAAAGCATTTTTGAAAACATTTTTACAAAAATAATTTGTACAATAGCTATGTATGTGCAATAAAAGAATGTTTATTTAGAAGGAAAAATTTTTAATTTTTATGGATTTTTGGGTTTTATAGCCATTATTATTTATTAACACACTCACACAAAGTACGAGTTATGGCTAAAGTATATATGAAATATATACACACCCCCTATACTTAGTTTGAATGATGTCCTCAGAGTCAAGAGCGATGAAGAAGACATAACTCGTGCTTAGTATAGGGAAGTGAAAAGGAAGGCTATGTACAAAGACGAATCAAAGAAATGGAAAATCAAGAGAGTCTCGGCATTTCCCCCTATATTTAGGATCAAATAATCCTAAGTATAGCAGGCTATACACAAAGGGATGGCTGAGTGAAGAATGTACAGGGTCTACCCCCCTATACTTTGGGTAAAATATCCCTAAGTATAGGAAGAAAAAATAGAGGTAGAAATGAATCAAAAGAATACCCGAGAGTCCTACATCCCCCTATACTTATGGTAAAGTACACCCTAAGTATACCATAATCATAAGATGAGAAAAGGGATGTGGGACTAAAGAATGGAATGATATGGACATCTGGATCTATACAGGTCGGAAGAACAGTGATAATCAGGCGTGAGATGCAATAGATGTGAGTTAAGAGACCGCATCTCACGCAAAGTGAATCGGGGCAACATCAACGACCCGCAGCTCATGACCTAGAAATGGCTTGAGTCGCTGGCCGTTCACTCAAAAGGAACTCTCAGAAGACAACTCAGATATGTCAATACTCCCATTGTCGTGTACCTTTCTCACCAAATACGGTCCCTTCCATTTGATCTGTAGCTTCCCTAAACATAGACGAAGCCTAGCATCAAACATCCATACTCTCTGTCCTGGCTCAAAATGCTTGTGGCTGATATGAGAATCATGCCACTCCTTCACTCTCTCCTTGTACTGTAGGCTGTTTGAGAAGGCGGTATCACGAAGCTCCTCCAAGGCTGCTAACTCTGCCCTCCTCTGATCTTCTACACTATATGGATCCAAAAGTATATCAGTGACAACCCAAAGTGACCTATGTCTCAAATCAACAGGTAAATGGCACGGCTTGCCATAAACGAGGCAAAAGGGAGATGTTCCCAAAGGTGTCTTGAAAGACGTCCGATATGCCCATAAGACCGATTTCAAAAGCTGTGACCAATCCTTTCGGTCATGGCGGATGACTTTATGTAATATAGTCTTGATCTCCCTGTTCGACACTTCGTCAAGACCATTTGTTTGAGGATCATATGGAGTGGCAACTCGATGGTCTATGCCCAACTCGCTAGCAAGGGCCTTTACCTTGTCGTTGACGAAATGAGACCCCCCGTTAGATATCAACACTCGAGGTACCCCGAACCGTGAAATGATATGCTTCCTCAAAAATCTGCAAACAGTCCTAGCATCTGCGGTTCGGGCGGGGACGGCCTCAACCCAACGACTCACATAATCTACAGCCAACAGAATGTACTCGAATCCCTGACTCTTAGGAAATGGACCCATGAAATCGATGCCCCATGCATCAAAAACCTCATAGAAGTGAATGGGCTGCATCAGCATCATATCACGCTGTCCACAAGTGCCCATCCTCTGACAGTCAGTACACCTCTTCACGAACTCATCAGAGTCCTTGAAGAGGGTAGGCCACCATTGGCCGGATTGGAGCACTTTCTGTGCCGTTCTCCTCCCAGAGTGATGTCCTCCTGCCTCAAGCTTGTGGCGGTAAGTGAGGACGCTATGGTGCTCCTCCTGAGTAATGCACCTACGCCAGACGCTATCCCCTCCTTCATGGTAAAGGATGGGATCCTCCTAGTGGTAGAACTTGGCCTTCGCGAGGAAGGTCTTAAGTCGCTGCGTGGGCCAATCTTGTGGAACTTTCTTAGCAACACGAAAGTTCTCAATATCGGCATACCACGGGAGAGAGGCGATAGCAAGGATCGCCTAATCTGGGAAGGTCTCACAAATAGGCTTAGTCTGCTCAGAATCCTCAAGATGCTCTAATTAGAAGAGATGATCCGCCACCACATTCTTGACTCCAGGCTTATCCTTAATCTCTATGTCAAACTCCTGGAGTAGAAGGATCCATCTAGTCAATCTGGACTTGGCATCCTTCTTTGTCATGAGGTATCTGATGGCGGTATGGTCAGTGTAAATGGTCACTCTAGATTTGATAATGTAAGATCTGAACTTATCTAGGGCAAAAACTACGGCTAGCATCTCTTTCTCAGTGATAGTGTAGTTTCGCTGTGCGGCATCCAATGTACGGCTAGCGTAGTGAATGGCAAATGAGACTCCATCCCTCCGCTGTCCCAGCACGACCCCTACGGTAAAATCGGAGGCATCCGTCATGATCTCGAATGGGAGAGACTAATCAAGCAGCTGGAGAATAGGAGCCTCAACAACACATCTCTTGAGAGTCTCGAACGATGAAAGACACTTGTCATCGACAAGGAACTTGGTGTCATTCGTCAGCAGATCAGTCAACGGTTGGGCAATCCTATTGAAATCATGAATGAAGCGTCGTAGAAACTGACGTGCCCCAGGAAAGACCATAACTGCTGCAAGTTGGACGGTGGTGCGAGTTTTCTAATGACATCTACCTTGGCCGGATCAATCTCCATGCCCCTGATGGAGATGATATGGCCAAGCACCGTCCCTTGAGTCACAATGAAGTGACTCTTCTTCTAAGACAGCATAAGGTGAACCTCAATGCATCACTAAACGACTCGGTCTAGGCAGTCAAGACAGGAGCCGAATCCGTCGCCGTATACCGAGAAATCATCCATGAAGACCTCTAAGCACTCCCCCACCATGTCTGAAAAGATAGACAGCATGCATCTCTGAAATGTCGCAGGGGCGTTGCATAGCCCAAATGGCATGCGTCGGAAGGCATATGTACCGAAGGGACAGGTGAAGGTAGTCTTGTCCTGGTCCTCGGGCGCGATGGCCACCTGGTTATAGCCAGAGTACCCATCCAAGAAACAGTAATGGCTCTTCCCTGCCAGTCTCTCAATGATCTGATCAATGAAGGACAGGGGGAAATGATCCTTCTTGGTGGCCTGGTTGAGTCGTTTGTAATCCACGCAGACCCACCAAGAAGTGGGTACCCAGGTAATGATCTCCTCTCCAGACTCGCTGACAACTATAGTTATGTCTGTCTTCTTGGGCACCACATGCAACGGACTGACCCACTTGGTGTCAGAGATGGGGTAGATAAAATCGACGCTCCACCGTTTCGAAATCTCCTTCATGACAACCTCTCTCAGATTCGGGTTAAACCACCACTGGAACTCACATAACGGCTTCGCCTCATCCTAGAGATAGATATGTTGGGAGCACAGGGCCGGACTTATCCCCAGGAGATTGGCTACGCTCCATCCTATCACCTTGCGGTTCTTTTCAAGAACCCCCATCAGACGGGATTCATGCTCTTCAGTCAAATCGGTAGAGATATTGACTGGGTACATCTCATGCTCACCCGCAAGGAACCTATACTTCAGCGACGCATGAAGTGGCTTCAGCTCTGGACAACTGGGTGCTGACGGATCTGGCCTCTGAAAACTCTGAGTGAATGCTGCCAAATCTGCATGGGAGAACTGAAACTCTCTCTCACAATCAGAATCTATAGAAGGCTGCTCTACTAGTCTGTCTCTGCTCTGCATGACATCTACCTCCTCCATAGCTGCAGGCTCAGTGGAAGTCAGACATGGTATAAGATCATCAAACTCTGCCCAGTCAACATCTGACTCCGAGGGATCTGTATCATACTCACTGAAAAACTCTATCTCACGGTCAAGAACTGGCTCTACCGACTGAACAGTATCCTGGACCAAGAATGCGCTCTCCAAGCTCTCCTCTGCTGGTGTCTCTGCATCAGCGGACTCTGAAGGTGAGAGGATGGTCTGTGTGACTGGATCTGCCCAAACTGCCTCATCATCTGTGATCACAAAGTCGCAGTCCTGGTGGATGTCTGGCCCTGCATCTGTCATCTGCTCTGAATCAGTGGTCGACTCTGAGCATGCTGAATCTCCGACTCTGATATCCTCGATCGTCTCTATTTGTACACTCTCGTCCTCGATGCGAAAGTATACCTTCCCACTATCATGATCGGTCACTGCCTTGGCTGTGGCCAAGAACAGGCGACCTAGAATGATGGGGGTAGCGGTCACCGACTCAGGGATCTCCATGTCCAACACAATGAAGTCCACGGGGAATTGTTGACCCTGAATCGTGACGACAACGTCCCTCAACAACCCCTTCGGCCTCTTGACAGATCGATCAACAAATTGAAGGACTGTCTTGCTCTGTCGTAGAGTGCCCAACTCGAAGCGGTTGAGAAGGGCTGCAGGAAGTAGGTTGATCGATGAACCGCTGTCTAATAGAGTGCGGTCGAACCTCTGCTCTCTGATATGGCATTTGACATATGGGGCTCCTGAATCTGGCCTCTTGGCCGGCAGACGGTTCTGGATCGCGAAACACGTGGCTCTGGTCAGCACATGGATCTCGGACTGGTGGTTCCTCCTCTTCATCCTAACTGTGGTTCTGTCTCTGAGTGATCGCTGGAGTAGAGGAATGTGCTGCAAGGCATCCTAAAGAGTCAGCTGAATGTGGAATCGGTCGATCATCTGCTGGCTGAACTCTTCCCGCTGCTTCTTTTTGGGATTTTCTATTTTCTTCCCCTTTCCCATGTGGAGTGCTCTAGGGAAGGGGATCATGGGTCCTTCTCAGATGAAGGACTAGGAGAGGGTATAGGCTGCTCAACGGCAGAATCCACACATACATCAAGCACCACAGGTTGATCAGAAGAAAATAAACCCTTTCCTTTATTGCCAGAAGTGTCCTGAGATACATGAACAGAAGGAAAGACTACCGGACTATCAGAAGTAAAAATGATGGCATCAGCACCTCCCTCGTCATGTCGACTCGCGGTATCAGCACTGCGCTCTGGCTCGGCAACAATGGTGGCGTCAGTACCACCTCCTCCATCTGGTGAAGCAACGGCATCAGTATCATCGGTGGGATCAGCATCCTTGGTGGCATCAGTACCACCGTCATCATCTCTCGCGGCATTAGTACCGCGCTCCTCCTCACCTGACGCTATGGTAATGGTCTGGGGGTGTCGCTCAGACGAGGCGCCGCCTGCTGGCATCCTACCACTCCTAAGTGTGACAAAGTCAGTATCAAAGATATATGCAGACATATCACCAAAAGAATCACTCGGAGTGGCATACTCTGTGAAATCTACCTGCTCAGACTTCCTCTTGAGGTTGTTCGGGTTCGGCTCGATCTGGGCAGGTATAGCAGCCTTCCCTCTCACAATCTCTCACATCTCCTGGCGGAACTCGTCCATCTCCCGTCTGAAAGTAGCCTGATGATCGATCAGGAGGTGGGCTATGTCATCTAAGACAGGGTTCTCATAGGATGGCCCATGAGAACCTGACGGGTGGCCTCGCTGGTAGTGAGGCTGCTGCTGTGTCTGGTGTTGCGGGTGAGAGGGGTACTGTTGTGGATGAAACTGCTGCTGAGGCTGATCACGCCTCCAAGAATGTCCCTACTGATAGGGACGAGGACTATACTGGGATGACTGCTGCTGCTGCTGGTACACTGGGGGTTCTTGCTGCTGGTGATCTCGTTGATGGTCGTACTGGCCACCCTGACCTGAAGGCTACTGCTAGGAGCTGGTACCTCCGGCCGACCAACGGAATCCGGGATGGTCTCGTCGGATATAGGGCTGGGGTCAGTCGTACCAAATCCCGTTGACATCCATCAACGGCTCTGACACATAAGGGGGTGGCAGGAGTACTGCCAGAGGCTGATCCGGCTGGTAGACCACCATCTGCATGTCTGGAGATGGTTGCGACTGGTAGTGTGGCTGCGGCTGCTAGTACGGCTCCACCTATACAAGATGGACCTGTCTAGGCTGGCTGGTGTTGGAGCGCTGGGACGAGCTGCCGCTGCTACTCGGATCTCCTCGTGCTTGAAGATGGGGCTGAGAAGCCGTCTGTGCCTCCTGGAGACACATGAGTGGTGTCTTCAGGTCACCCAGTGTCTGTGCCATCTGCTCCATCTGCGTGATACCCTGGCATTGCTTCTTATCTATGATCTCCATCCGGTCCAGCTTCTCGTTGATAATGCCCATGTCGGCGGCTGTGCACTCGGCCTGTGCTGCTGCCGCTGATGAAGTGGAAGGACCGGCATCGACCCGTGCGATCCTCTGGTACTGCACGATCTGTGGTTGGGGGCATCCCTATGTGTAGAGTCGGGTCTGGGACATCACAGTGTAGTTCTCGGCCATCTCCTCGTAGATGGCCCAGACCTGATCCTCGTCCTTGGCGAAATAGGACCCGCCACATGAAGCATTCACCAGGCCTTACAGCTTTGGTGTCAGCCCACAGAAGAAGCTCTGTTCAATGTTCGGCTTCGAAATCTCATGGTGCGAGCATCTGTCGGTCAGCTCACAGAACCTCTCCCATTCCTCGTGGAATTGCTCATTGGGGAGCATGGAGAAGTTGCTGATCAGGGCCCTCGCTACGTTCGTCTGCCCGAGTGGATAGTACTTGTTCAAGTACTCGGTGCGGAGCTGCTCCCAGGTGTAAACGAACTTCCCCAGATGCTTCAGCCAGGTGGCTACTCTATCTACTAGTGAGAAGGGGAAGGCAATCATACGGATGGTATCCTGTCCACCTGTATGTCGTGGACTGTGCTGCAGATCATCAGAAACTCTTGAAGGTGGAGATGGGGCTCCTCAGTGGCGAGCCCATGGAACCGGGGGAGGAGCTGCAAGGTGTTCGGGTGGAACTTGAAGTCCCCCATGATAACTGGTAAAACCACCCAACGGTGCGTCAGTGTTGATCTGGAGTTGTGTAACTCCCGCATTGGTCTCGGCTGGTCGGGTGCTGCCACTGCTGCGGCGGCTGCTGCTGCGGCTGTGGCTACTGCGGCTGCTGCTGCATCGTCTGGTCTCCTCGACCCGTCTCCTGGCCCGCGCTGATCGCGGTCTGCTCTCATCTGCTCCATCTCGCGCCTCATCTCTATCATGAAGGCTCCCTGATCCCTCAACTACTGCTGCACTTTCTCGGGAAGCGATCAGGGTGGAGTTGATCGCACCCTGGTCCAAGATGAATGTCTGCTCTGGTCGGGGACCTGTGGTGCGGTCGTCACTACTGCCGGCCATGGTCTCTGCAAAGGCAAAAAACCCAAACTCAGGTGCCGATAAATCCATATGCGGTCTCTCATATGGCACTGGCATCTCAGAAACAGAAGAAGGGTGTTCGAGGGGGAACATGGTGGAGTCAAACTCGGGTTCAGAGAGCGGGTCTCGTCTCTCGCGAACCAACCTAGATGAGCGGGCTGGAGTACTGGAAAGCGGTGCAGCCAGAGGCTGCCTAAGGGACCTCCTGCCCATCATCTTGATCTGACGAGTCGGGCAGATGGGATCTGGTAACAAATATGATCAACAAACAAACCCTTGATTCACCTACTCAACGCGAGCTGAAGACCGTAAGAGTTCGATCAATTTTTCTTGTCAGTTTTTATTAGGTGATCAAGTCAAGATAGCAGAGCGATTACGTGACCTGTTGGGAATCCGGTTCCCCCAGGAGACTGGCCCGATCCCGAACTAGATCTTTCCCAGCCAGTACAAGCCGCGGACCGTTTACCGGCTACCCGATCGGCTCGCTCTGTTAAGAATATCGCGGCCAGCTTTACCGGAGACCGGAGCGATCCTCACTAGAGAACGACTAGCCCAGAAGCAGTAGTCTGAAAGTGGTCCAGATGTGGCTCTTTCCTAGGGTGCGGGTCACTCTCTCGCACATGCAAACCAGACAAGGAGGGGGTTGCTCTCCCCAAGACAAATTTTTCTGGTGAGTGTCTTTTAGGGTCAAGTTGAGTTAGCAGTCCCAATTTTATGGTTTGATTTTATAGGTATTTTTCAATAACAAATAATCGCCTAATGAATTTTTCAGTTCTCCTGGTTATTTAAGTCCAAAAATGGGGGAGAAGTCGAAAAAGTCGATGCGCGTGAAATCAATGATGCATGCAGAGTAAGAAATGCGTACCTGACTCCAACAGTCTACATGGAATATGATCTGCGCTAAGGTCCAACCAAGCTCCAATCTCCAGATTTTACTTAGACTTGTTCAACCATCAAACTCAATCCGAAAAATGCACATGCCATGCAAATGCTATGCAGAATGCAGAAAATATTTTTGTGATGCAATTTTCAAAGATTGCGATTTTTTTATGGATTTTTTAAAAGGATGATGCCTATGCATTTTTTGTTTTTTATAAAAAAGATTTTTCAAAAGTTCTTGGGAATTTTTGAAAACAAAAGGTTTTGTATAAAAACTAGGGACAAATATTTACACAAGAATGCATCATATTTTTAAAGAGTTATGTTTTAAGAATTTACAAGAGGTAAGTGCTCAATTTTATAGGTATATAAACATTTTAATAAAGAATTTTATGGTGATGTATATATTCCTCAAACTTATTTGAAAACGGTTTTTCAAACAATTTTTGAAAACTATAGTCCAAAATAATTTTTACAAACACTTTTACAAACATGTACACACATTTGAAAATCATTTTGCAAAGGTTTTTCAAACAATATATATAGATTTTTCAAAAACGTTTGCAACCATTTTTCAAACAATTTGCAAAGATTTTTTTTTCTCAAACATTTTTATTTCACACAAAGAAAATAATTTTTCAAACAAAACAATTTTTACAAAGGCTGAAAATATTGAACAAAATATTTTCCAAATAGTTTTCAAAATATTTTTCAAATGGATTTTCAAACTATTTTTCAAACACCTTGCAAAAAACATTTTCACCTAATTTATTAATTAGTAAATACAAAAAGAATTTGAGGAAAAATAACATCTCTTTTATTAAATGAATTTTATACAATTTTTAGCCATAATTATTAATAAAAATACGAAAGTACGAGTTATGGCTAAAGTATATACGCAGTATATACGACCCCCCTATACTTAGCTTGAGCTATGTCCTCATAGATCAGAGAGAAAAAGAGAAGACATAACTCATACTGAGTATAGAAAAGTCTAAAGAATAAATGGATTAATGAAGATACGAATGAATGAGAAGTTGGCCATCCCCCCTATACTAAGGATCAAATAATCCTAAGTATAGCAGACTGTACACAAAGTAGGGAGCGTCAAGGGTGGGAATGAACATATCGTACTCATAGTATCTCCCCCTTTACTTAGGGTATGATATCCCTAAGTATAGACAAGAAGAGGAGACAGTGGAGAGGATAGAAAAGAATGAAAGAACCCGTGGTGCACACCCCCCTATACTTAGGACGAATTACATCTTAAGTATAGAAGACTAACAACAAGGGGCGACATATTTTTGGTAGAAAAAGAAGATAGAAGAAGAAAAGAAGAAAAGAGATGATGATGGAAGAAGATCAAAGAGGATGTACTCATCACTACCCCTATACTTATGGTAAAAGAAGCCCTAATTATAGGCAACAATATGAGTGATAAAATGGAACAACGAATGAACACTCGGCTCATTCACCCCCCCCCCCCATACTTAGGACAAGGTACGTCCTAAGCAAGGAAAACACGAGAATGGGTGGCTGAGCAATACGGGAGATGGACAAGAGGTAGCCGAGTGAGAATATACAACAAAGATGGATGTACAAAGATCAAGAAGGTAGAAAGCGAACCTTCTTACGGGATCACAGAGGAATTTATTTGACATGGTGTAGGTCGACATCAGGGTCCGCAGATGACACTAACCGATCAGGGTCGACATGGTGAGGGTCCTCAGTGGTCGTAGGGTGTGAAGGCACAAACAAGTCAGTGGAAGTAGTGTGTCTAGGTCTGGCCTTAGGGGTCTCGCTGATATCGAAGTGGAATGGGACGAACTCATCATCATCAGAAGTACTGTAGTCAGTGTCATCCTGTGAGGTGTCATCCAGGTCAAAACCAAAAGGAACGAACTCATCAGTGGAAGTAGTCGAACTATGTTCGTCCTCTACAATCTCAACCTGATCATCCTTCTCATCAAAAAGCCTGAATTCTCGAATAAAAGCAACAAGATCAAATTCAGCCTTGGTATCATCAATATATAAGTGAACAGGAACAGACTCATCAGTGAATGTAGTCGAGTCATGTCCGTCCTCTCTAATGTCTAAATCTGCTCTCCGCTCTAGGGTATCAATAGTGTAAATCCCGTGGATGTCATCAACGCATCGTCAATCACAGGAAGCAGAAACTCGAAGGTTATGTTTTTGGAGTCCTCCTCCTTGGAGAGGAATTCTTGGGTTTCATCATCAGTCATAAAAAAGTCTCACTAATATCCACATAAAGGTCATAGGCCTCGGGATCCACTGACACAGGCACACTCTTGTGGGATGTGGGTCTCTGGTCGGTGGTGGGTGTGGTGATCAACACATCGCTCCCGATATCAGAACGGAAGTGAGTCTCTCCTAATCTATAATCAATAATGATCCACGTAGAGGCAAGGAATGGTCATCCCAAGATGATTGGAGAGTGCTCCCCAGTGGAGGTCTCCATGGACAAAATGACAAAATCTACATGGTAGCTCGTGCCCTGAATCAGAATGACATCGTTCTCAAGAATGCCCTTCATCCTCTTTATTGATCCATCAGCAAATTGTACTATCATCCTGGTTTTCTTGAGAGGTCCAAAATGAATAGACTGTACCAAAGAGAAGGGTATTATATTAATCGAAGCACCGCCATCGAGGAGAGTGTTATCACATAAATGGTCAGAGATGGTACAGCTCACAAGAGGTGTGACAGTGTTCCTTTTCCTAGAAGATGGACAATAGGTGATGGCGTGGGGAGTCTCCATGGTCAAGATTGATGCTCAGATATGCTCCTCCGCTTTCTCTTCTTGGTAAGAGGAGCAGATAAATCGATTATGGCCTGCTGAAGTAGGGCACGGATGATCTCGTGAATGGTGGCCACCACTTCAGGTTCAGTCAATAATTTTTAAATTTTTTGGACCTCCTCCATACAAGGGAGGAGTTCGGAATCAACATCTACATGAGGCATGCCAAGAGCAGTCTCTATAGGGGCATCCTCAAGGTCAAAGGTGGGACAGGATGTGAGTGCAGGTGTGGCCAAATGGTCTGGCATGCGGTACCTCTCCTCACAATCTGACTCAACCAAAGGTCTCCCGAACTCTTTTTGTATTTTAATTTTTTTCTCATTTTTTGTATTTTGGGCGATTGCAAGCTCTCATGGAAATCCTCGAATGAACCCATATCACCTGGGTGATCAAAATCAGAGGTAGAGAGGCGGGAAAGCAATGCAAGCGGTAAAACGATGATGAATGCTAAAACGTAATTGCTCACATTGCCTTCAACACTCTACATGCAAGGATGCTCAACAGAATTGAAACCTAAACTATATGCAAATGCAAGCCGATGAAATCGCCCTAGGATGAGAAACTGCTATTAGCGTGAAGCACAGTTTTCAAAATTTGGGTATATCCAAACATTTTCTATAGGAGCATGCAATGGTGATTAATTTGTTTGGACTTAATATTATCGACAAGAAGATCCTAAATCTAAGGGCTCAATCACACAAATAAAGAAAACAAAATCGAAAAACAAAGGAAAAAGGGCGATAAAAACCGCGACAAAACCGACGAGGCCCCCAGGGAACAATCCCTTGGGCACTAGACCTCGTGAAGTGTGGTAGAGTCTTGAGAGTCATGTTTAAGTTATTACAATAAATGTATCTCTCTCACTTCACATTATGAAATTAAATACAATAAAATGCTCAAAATACGACTATCTTCTCAAAGTCCTCCAAGACTCCTTTGATGCTAGGTCAGATGCTCGCACCGCCTTCACGTGGGTGCGTAGGCGCCTAGGGTGAAGTGCCTCCCTCGATCCGCGGTTCCTCGCACAAAGTCAACATGAGAGGATGATTAGACTAGTCAAGCAATTATATCAAATAAAAAATCTAATAAATAAACAAAGCCTAAAAAATAGACAAATAATCACAAGCACAAATAATCCCAATCTAAGCGTAGTTGCTCTCCAGCAACAGTGCCATTTGATAATAGAGGTTTGGCGAGGGTCTAAAGTAGTCCAGAAAGGCGAGACCACAGTGTCGCTAAGTGACCGCTCATGAAACCTCGATCAATCAACAATTAAGCCACAACAACGATCAAACAATAAAAAGCAATGCGGAGTTAAAATTTATTATAACTCTGCAACAAAGATGTGTATAGGTGCAAGTATGTGTAGAGTGTCGAACACAGGGAACACACATGTAGATCGGGGCAATAAATTGCATAAAAATGAATGTGATGTATTTGTCTATATGTGCTATTTTTTGTGGGTTTTTAATTTTTAAATTTTTTATTTTAACTTTTAACTTTATATTTTGATTTTTAATTTTCTGATTTTGTATATTCTTTTTATATTTTATATTTTTTTTTCTTTCGCTTTTAAATTATAAAATAAGATATATATATTAAGGGAGATAGAGAGATAATGTATATACAAAAATAGGTAAAAATAAGCAAAATACATGAAATAAAATCTTTTTATGCTTTTTATAATTGTCAAATGTTTTTGTGTTTTTTTTATAAATTTTTGTTAATTTTTTTGGTATTTTTAAAATAACAAATACTTAAAACAGGGAATAAAATAAATTGTTGAGATTAAAATCGAGATACAAAATAGTAAACAGTAACAAAAATTGTCTAAATTAATTTTAAAATAAAGATAATAAAATGAAAAAAAATTCTGAAACAGAAATTATATTTTTACGATTTTTAATGATTTTTTGCATTTTTATAAATGTTTTAGGTGTTTTTCAATTTGTATGGTTTTCTTTTTTATTTTTAGTGATTCTCGGTCTGAAGGTTGAAGGTGCAAAAACACACAAAATATATTTTGTTGGGAATTTTTCAAAAAGGTTTTGTAATTTTTATGGATTTTCTAATGCAAATAGAGATGAAAATGCATGTTTCTGATTTTTTTATAAATATTAAAATGATTTGAAAATGTAAAATAAAAATATGACATGAAAGAGTGATGCAACAGAAACTTATGCCTATTTTTGGTGATTTTTTCTAATTTTATAGATGCATGAAATAAATAGAGAAAATACAGTCCTAGCAGGGATATTTTTGTAAATATATAAAAGTTCGAGGGCCTAAGTGTAATCCCACAAAATTATAATTAAATAAAAATATTTGTGGACCAAATACTAAATCTGAAACCCACATGGGTATTTCTGTAAAAACACTAAACTCACGTGCACGGGGTACGTGACCTGGCTGGGACGTGTATGCAATTATCAACAACCTGTGAGCTAAAATGCAATTTGACCAAAAAAGTTATAATGTTATAAAAAAATTTATGTACTTAATAGAAGTACAAAAGTGCCCAAGGTCCTGGCCGCAAAATGTCCCTGCCTCACGTGCACGAGTCACGTGAGATTACGTGGCCAGGGACCGATTTGTAATAACAAAAAGCTCAGGACCGGAATGGAAATATTACAACAATAGTTAAACAACAAATGAAAGTTTATGTGTTGTTTAATAAATTCAAAAACGTTGAGGGTGAAAGCGCAAAATACCCAAACAAAGGGGCGAATCGAACGTCGCTGGTGATCGACTTGAAACGTAGCACGCTCTTACGCCGCGATAGTGCTTCAGCTTCGACGAGCCAGATTAGATCACCGTCTGGAGATCAACAGTGCTAGGGCGGTGAGATCTATAGGTGCTGAAGCATCTGGAAGAACTGAGAGAGATCGAATGACTCAAAGGTGCTCAACAAGAACATGCGATGAACATGAGCCCGGCGAGCTTGGATCGTCGCGAACGCCTTCCCCCATCGTGCTCCATCGCTGCTATGTAGTCCAGGAGCTCGTTGGTGGTTCCCACTATCGGTCGGGGTGGTCGGAAAGTCTCGAAGATGGCCAGAGTGCACCTGAGGAGGAGCAAAGGATCTCCATGTGATATGTGCGGGCGCTCAAAATCACTCCATGCACTCCAGGAAAGCTCGAACCTGCAAAAAGAGATTAAGGGGGTTGTGGGAAAAAGCCTAGAAAAAAATAATTGTAAAATCAATTAAAAATAATAAACAAATTTATTAATTTTAGGTTATTAAATGAAAAATATTTATTATTTTCTAATATTTATTTATTTTTTTCAAGGTTTAAAAATTACTAGCTCCCTTTTAAGGGCTATATACAGGTATATTCATCTATATATTTTAATGTTTTATTTTTATTTTGTATATTTAATTTTTTAAATTTTATTTATTATTTTATATATTTATAATTATTTTTATAAACTTAAATATATTTTTATTTTATTTTTCTGATGTATTATATACAATTAAATAAATAGAACTATAATTTGTATAGGTATAAGTATATGTATTTTACCTATGTATTTTATACAAGTATTTTATTTTTGTGTTTTAATGACATTTTTATTCCAGTTTTAATATGTAATTATATTTTAAATAATATTTAAAAAATTATAAAAATATAAAATAACAAAAATAATGAATAATAAATAAAATGAATATTTTAATCGGTATAAGTATACAGTAGGGGTCCAAAACCTAACTTTCACACCGTAACTCAGAAAAATATGAAATCACCTTACTTAAATAGCTTATTAAAAGTTATATACAATTAAAGTGATTTTGATACATTTCAAGTATTTATTTAAGAGATAAAGTCTTGGAAGTTGGGATTTTGGAATATTGAGATCATAACTTTTTATCTGTACATTATTTTTGTATGAAATTAATTTTGTATTTTTTATATTTAATTATCTACAATTTCATGTTCGAAGTTTCTTTATTTGAAATGTAAAAACTGGAACTAAAAACATGTCCCAAAAATAAAGGAAGATAAAAGGAATTTTTATTGGTTTTTTGGCCCTTATCTCCCCCTACTTTATTCCTTGTCGACCTAGTCATCGAGATGCCTAGGTCTTGGGGTTTCGGGTCATAAAATATTTACAATATTTTATTCTTTTTCCTTTCTTTTCTTTATTCTATAATTTTGGCCTTAAAAACCACATTTTATACAGTATTTACAACACAATGCAAGAATGATAAAATGCCTAAATTAGGCCTATTTACATGCATTTACTAGGGTTTTTAAGTCCAAAATGATAGAATAAAGATGGTGAAACAGAGATTCATCAGGGACTCATCCATTTGGAGTTGGAGATGGAATAGATGAATCCCGCATCACCCCATTTCTGAATCTATTTCATGACAACCTCCCGAAGGTTCGAATTTAGTCTTCACTGAAATTCGTAGGAGAGTTTGTTGTCTTCCTTAAGGAAAATGTGATGCGATCAAAGTAAAGGATTGATCCCATTGAGATCTAAGATTTTCCAACATATCGCCTTGCGGTTATTTTCCATAACCTCCATCAGACGGGATTCTTGGTCTGTGGTAAGGTCTGCATTGATAATGATCGTTTACATATTTGACTCGCCCGTAAGGAAGGCGTACTTCATGTTGGAGGGAAATGGTTTCAGCTCGGTTGGAGTGGGAGTTGCTTTAATGTTGACTTCAGAAATGATAATAGGTGGTTGTTCTTTCAAAACTTCAATGTCCACATTTGACTGCTTTTAGAGAAATTATCAATCAGATTCACATTATTGCAGAATTCATCAATGATTTGATCTTTTCTTGTGAGCTCATTGTTCCCACAGAAAGTACTTCAAACTCATTGGGCACATCAATACAAATCTCACCCTCATCAACAAAGGAAATTCGACTGTACTGTCCACTCCTTCCTCGAAACCGAGGAATTTGTGGAACTCAATGTCATTCATGAAGATATTTGTATCTTGGACTTCAGCTAAAAGTCACAGTCTTCAGAATGGTTGATTACCCGTACTCTCACTGCAGATGCTCCCACTAAAGGCTTGGGCTCGAAAACGATCTCTATCTTCACCTTGTTAATGCTGGAGATGAAGGTGATCTCTCCAGTGTTGTAATTCACCAATGCTTTTGTTGTTCGAAGGAACGATCGGCCAAGGATTATAGGGGTATAGAGCAGATGTGTGGAGACTTCCATGTCTAGCACGACAAAATAAATAGGTAGCTTGATTACTTGAATGGTGACAATTACGTCTTCCAACATGCCCCTAGGCCGCTTGACATGTTTGTCTACAAACTGCAAAATCATCTTCGTTGGCATGAGAGGACCTAACCTGAATTCAGTGAGTAGTGAGGCTGGCATCAAATTGACAAAAGAAAAACTATCGAGTAATGTTCTTTCAGATTCTTTGCTGAACATCTGGCACCGAATGAGTGGCACTCACTTGTCCTTCTTTTATCCAGGAGATTGCTGATGGCATTGGCTGTGGCCATGGTGAGAATGTGATTTTCAGACTTGCTTCCTTGACTTCATGGATTGTGGGGGAGAGGTCGACGCCTCATTGTACATGCATCTTTTAATCCTTTCTTCACAGCAAGCATGTACTCAAGAGCTTTCATGAGAGGCATATTCAAAACCAAATTACGAATAATTTCCACAATTGCTGGATCAAACAAAATATTTTTCAAATTTTGATTTTTGTTGTGTTTTTTCAAAGCTTCTGGAAAAGGAATATTCACATACTCAGAAACTATACTATCCAAAATCTTGTTCATATCATGATGTACATGTAGATGGCAAAAATGTAAAGGATCATCTACAAGTGATGGACCAAAAAATGCTGGCTCGGCTTCAAGGGCTGGCTTTTAGTCTGCTGCTGCTGCAGGCATCTCCTGGGCTGGCTGATCTCCACCGAGGTTTGTGTTTTTGTCTTCTTTATGTATTTTGGAATTTTCTCCATTTTGTTTGGCTTTTTGGTTCTGGTGCAGCAAAAATGGTCCTTGGCCCTTCTACTGGCTGGGCTGCGACTCGTCGTCAGATGCAATGTCCTTCCCTTTCGCCATCGCCGATGGATGGAGTGTCCTATTGCTCCTGAGAGTAACATCATCATATAAAAAGAAATTAAGATCACTTGAATCGGGTTGGACACTACCGGCTACCTGCTCCTTGCGACAGAAGTTGTTCAGGTTTTCCTTGACCTAAGCTGGAATGAAAGTCTTCGCAGTTGTCAGGTCGTCAATCTTATGGCTCATCTCAACCATGTTCTTGATCAGCTAAGCCAGACGGTCCAGGGCCATGAAGAGTCTCCCTGTGTGGGACTCTGGTGGTGTGGGGGAGGTTGTTGTTGGTATCCTTGATGGTTCTGATAGTGAGGAGAAACGGTATGAAGAGTATTGAGGAGGATCGTAGTACTGGTGATGGTATGGAGCTACCGGTTACTGTTGATGGTAACTCTACTTCCTATAACCAGGCTGCAGCGGGCGTTACTAATATCCTTGCATCTAGTTGTACCCATAATGGGGAAGCAACTGATGAGAAGGTTGGTAGGGTCTTCCACCATGTTGCCTCTTATGATAGGGCCTATTGCCCATGTTCTAACTCTGGGGTGGTCCTTGAGGTTGGGTCAGTTGTGCTTCTGTTGGACATGGGAGCTCATGGCGAGCCATTATGCAATAATTGTTATTGCAAATATCATCTCTGATCTGAAATGAATAATAACTAATTTGCATTATAAGTCCCTTAGTACAATTAGAGGTTATGTACAATGGCCATCTTAATGATCATACAGCTGTTGATACAATTATTGAATCATAGAGGTTGGTGCTTGGATGAACATCTAAAGAGTTAGATTGAAGACTCATCATGTACCATCAAATGATTGTTACGAGATGATCTCCAGCCTGAGTAGAAGATGGCAATCCTTTCTCATTTGTCTGATATCTAACCGACCTCTTGATGCAGGTCCTCTGCATATGAATAGAGATTCGGAGGTATTAGATAAGTTAGGATAAAGAGTTGACTTCACGAGATCGAGATAACCAAAGTCTTATGTCGTATGCTGTCACGATATAGGCATGCATCCTCTGACCGGAGACGGATGTGTTACTATATGTCTGAGTATGTACATTTGGCAAACCAATAGGTTTATGATGTAACCATGGTCTATACACTGGCGCACTGGTGTGCATGCAAGGGCATATGAGTAATACGATCTCTCAAAGGGGTCATTTAGGTTCATTATTGAACCGGAAGACATGAACTCACTCATGAGATATTGGGAAGAATAAAATTACGCACATGGTTGTCTCGCTTTGGAAGCCTGACTGAATTTGTAAGGTTTAGTATAGGCTTCTGGAAAGTATATTATCAACACCTAGGTATGATATATGCTTTTGGAAAGTATATGATCGATACCGACTCCCAATGATCGAATGAGAACCTTAATGATAAAATCCTGAAGGAGACAGACCAAAAGAGATCTAAAACTTCGGATTTATTCTGGGTCTTCCAGTATGCAGAATGTACAGATATTAGGAATGCCTGAGGGTGATGTGATCATAAACGATTGTATAGCCATGATGCTTCCATTCCGAGGGAGTAATGAAACAGGTCTAGATTTTAGTGACTCCTCTCATAGAGAAGTAATGTGATCTTAGACCAAATGTTGGACATTGATTTGAATGTGATTTTGATGTAATGAGAATATTAGATTTGCAGTCTTGATTTAATCAAGCATCTTTGGGAGGTCCGAAAGATCTGGATTTCAGATGTGATCTCAATATCCAAGTCACTATACATGGAACAATAAAATCTCCATGTCCTTATCTCCAAGTATCCACGGAGAAAGCACATTATCCTTGAAAGAGTTCATGGATAATTTCATTGTTAATATATGTATCCGAGCATTCAGAAAAATGGATAATTAATTGTAATTTAGTTATCATGAATAATATGAATTTGATTCATATTATAAGGAGAGTTATCTGATATAATTAAATGTGATTTAATTAGATCTGAATAATGTGAATGTGATTCAAGTTATTTGAGCACATGAGAATAGAGATCCACGATTATTAAAGTGATTTACTTATCATGGATATGAATAATGTGGATAACACTATCCATATTAATCAGGTATATTATAAATATGATTTACAATATATTAAAGAGACAACATATTGTGATTTATATTTGTTAATTAACTACTGATGTGAATTGGATTCACATTGGATGATTAATTGAAAATATAGTTTCATTTTGTTTTGGGATGTGAATGTGATTCATATTTTTCTAATGGTATGATTGCAATATTCACAAGATAATTATGAATTATTTGCATGAATAATTTACAACAAATGTTGTTGTAAGTCTTGGAGATCTCACGAGATAATGAGATCTCGTGAGATTTTGAGGAGATAGACCCATTCTATCTCAAAAGGGTAGTCGTCCCCTTTTCTTTAGGCAATGTGGTCAATCTTCTCATTATCTCCAAGACCAGTCAAATGATTAAATTTCAAAATTATATATATATATATATATTGATTTATCAATATATATTAATTTAAATTAAATCAATTGTTGTTGTGTTTTTGACAACAACATCAGGGCCATTGAAAGAAACACAAATTAATCTCAACCATTGATTTTGTGTTTTCCATGGATTGAGATCCATGGATCCCAAAACCCTATATAAGAAGAGGCACCCCTTGCTCTTCGAGTTACAAGTTTATAACGTAAACTAATGCTCTCTCCCTCTTTCTCTACACACCAAGAGTTCTCTCCCTCTCTCTCATTGTGGTCGTCCTCCATGGAGCCATAGAGAGAGTCACCATCGCTGCAGCGTCATCGTTATGTTGCCCGATTGTCTACTCATGGATCTCCGTCTCCTTTAGCGCACCTCACTTTTGAATAAGATGACAAATCTCATGTGACAATATCAGGAGATTTGCCACTTGGATCAACAACATAGATTGCAAGGAGCACGCGTCTCATCAACGCGCTCGCAAGCGTCTCCTCCATTGGATCGGACTTGAGACAAGTGGCCTCTTCGTTTAGAGACTCGATTGCAACCACACTTCAAGAGGTAACCTTAATACATAATTGCGGTTTCGATGAAACAATCCGATAAGTGTTCTTGGATCATGTGGTTTCATCACATTAAATTTTTTTTTAAAATTCTGCTTCCTCGAGCAACTAGTGCGACTAGTCGCTCTTGATCGTATTCGATGCGATCCTCATGCTTCTGTGATACGCTTAAGGATTTCCCCATATCCTTCAAGTGGTATCAGAGCCAGGTTTGAGGTTTTGGATACGATCCATGAACCTAGAAAGACTTGGGCTCATTAAGGATTGTGAAAATTTTGTCATATTTCAATTTCACAGCCCTATTTTGTGATCATTTTTGGCCCTGTTTAAAATATTTAAACAAGAAATTATCACTTGGATAATTTTCCTCATTAAATAGTGAAATCATAGGATTTGAGTTTGCATGATTTGGAATCTGATAACTCAAGATATGATCATTTTAATAACCTATATCAACTGTTTCGGGGATGGCGAAGAATGGCGTAATTAAAGAATTAGTTACTATTTTGACATGCCTCGAAATATATGATTATCACCTGGGTTCTGTTATAAATTAAATTAACAAACTTTGAAAACTTACTTTTCTTAAGTTGGATTTAAATTGATTAAGAAATGCTAATTTTGGTAACTAGGGGTCACTGCTAAAAATTGCATACTTATCATGAACCATGTGATTGTCATTTAATTTTTATAGAGATTAATGATTAATTTTTTGAGATAGTTATTGATAAATATTTGTGAAATATTTAAAGATGATAATTATTTAATTAAATGACAATGTCTTAACCAATAATTGATTAGATATGATCTATATCACAAATTGATTACATCTTACACTTTCCGACAAACAAGTTGCTTGAATAGGATTGGAGATTTGTTTAGAAAATCTCCTTATAATTTTAATAAAATGGTTTTGATTATTATTATATTATATAACTTCGGTTGAAAAATCAATTATCATCTCAAGTACATAGTGATCGACTTGATATTATCTTTTCCCAAGGTGGATATGGTGTCTAGTCGAGGAGCGTTGGGGTAGCAGGTTGCACCGTGTGCGGTCTGTCCCACTCCCGTCGAACTATCCATGACAACAGGTAGGGAACGGATAATTCTTGAGAAATCATGATGTATTTTTCTAATTATTAAAATTCAAAATAATACGTATTTGAGATAATACCATATTTCAATTAACAATTAAAAATGTTTGTTGGATATTAATTATTCATTGATTTAATGTGATTAGATTAATTGGAATCCAATTTAAAGTAAAACACTTTATAACGAATAGAGTTGTTATCTCCCTTGAAAGAATTAATCATATTGAATATGATTCATAATGATTAATTAGAATTTGAATATGAGGTGGAGGATCACATAAGTGACATCCATGGTCTCCCGTCAAGGCAAAGGGTTCCGTCGTCAGAGATTGTATGTCAGAGACTGTCCTAAGTGATAGCTCCTACATATAAAACATTTGGATCGGGCTCTTTGCTTCTCGAAAGAGTAAGGACGTATGCGTAGTGACCCCAATATCGAGTCCTCATATTATTGGGGAGATATTGGATTACACATAGCGAGTTGTATTCCTGTTGACGGTTGATTCAATTAATGGCAGGTCAACATCACCATAGGGGTGTAGGCCCGGGTGTTAACGACCGAATTGGGAGATGCATGTTGTACTTGCAAGGCGGAATGTGTTCCCGCTTCTTTTTATTCGAGTTACAAGTTGTCGTATTATTAGGATGTGACAAAGATAAGAAAGGAGATCCCAGATCTTGCTGAGATATAATGGTAAGTATATCTCTTAAATTGAAAGTGATTTAGGGAATTAACTTTCAGTGTTGACAAGGCAAGACAACTTTGATATAAAAATTTCTAAATCAAAGTAAAATGTATATATATATATATATATATGCAAATTTCTTATTTCAAATAATCCTTCATTAAACTCACTCAATATTATACTCAATAATAACCAGTATAATATCATGGATTGGATCCATGATAAAGATATTGTACTTGCAATTGGACACATATTGTATGTGATTGCAATGTGCAAGTTTCCTCATAATAATGAGGAGTGACAATTAAATAGACAATATGATAACAACCTAGGGTTTGTATGTCTCTATAGTCTTGATCTCTTGTCGAATGTACTTTGGAAGTGACATGTCGATGATGATCACAATTGTCAAATAATCCTTATAAAAACCGAAGAAGATGTTCTGGCATACATATGTGCTCTCGACATTTAATCATGAATGACAAGGTTCACTACATCATGCATAATGGTGGCTCTATAGGAGATGATGTATTCAAATATTTGAGTACCTACCTGAACCTAAGTCTTTAAGAGCTAAGATGTATCTAGATATGATGAGTGTCATCGTTGTACTATATATACTCTAGTCTTTCACGAAGCTTCATAATATTCATATTGTATGAATTGAAGCATGTATAAATGTTGAAATTCTCTTATATTGAAATCTTTTAAATTAAACATAAGAGATTGTTTATCGTAAGCAATGGTTGTTTATAGATTAAAGGGGCGCCATGGAAGCATGGGTCGGACACAAGTAAGAAGGAAAGTCAAAGAGTTGACTATACTTTTGTGACATCCATATGACATTGAAAGAGTTGGATGAATGCCAATACTGCAATAAGTTGATGTGTTGATAGTATGACTATCAAATCTATCTGGGATCTTTAAAGAACGACCCAAAGAGTGCATCGGAGTAATCTATATATACATTAATCATTGAAGGTGACTTTTTTATTTGATAAGATCAAAGTTTGATAATTGTACTCATTATTCTAATAACACTTGCACTTGGTTGCATATGTTTTAGAAGACAAGAAATTTGATCTTAAGGTTTAATAGTCATCCATGGATATAGACACAATCGTTGCAACAATATCTATTGAATAGATAGACTTCATATTTTCAGTGGGAGAGACCATAGTCTTAGAGAATGTCTCTATGACAGAGATATTAGATATACCCGTAAACAGACGACCCCGACCTCCCCCGAAATCGACCTCCCCCGACCCCGACCTCCCCCGACCTCCCCCGACCTCCGCCCATCCAGCGACCCGCCCCTCCAGCGACCTCTCCACCTCCTCAGACCTCCCCCGACCTCTGCCCGACCTCCGCCCCTCCAGCGACCAGCCCCTCCAGCGACCACCTCCACCTCCAGTACCTCCGCCCCTACCCCTGCGACGCCCAGCTCCCAGCCCCCTGCGGCCACCTCCAGCAACCTCCGCCCCTCCCCCTCCGACTGCCAGCGCCCAGCCCCCTGCGACCTCCGCCCAGTCCCCAACGACCTCCGCCCACCTCTGCCGAACCCCCACCTCCCTCCCCCACCTCCAGCGACCTGCTTCAGGCACCCCACGGCATTCCGCACCCACTGCGCCCAGGCCTAGTTCCTCCGCGATCAGGTCCGCCTGTGCCCCTTCAAGGACCCACCTGGATTCTCCGTAATCCCACATGCAAAGGACCTCGCTTCTGCACACACCCCTGCCTTCCAACAACCTCAGTGTGGTGCGCCCTTCAGGTGTTCGAGGTTTGGTTTCACCCATTTCTTGGAGTAGATTATCATGTCAGCTCAGAGCTCTTCTAGAGGGATTTTATTGTGTCCTTTTCGAGACTTTCATTGTTGTCCGGACAGTAGAGAGGGTAGCAAAGGATTCACACGTTTGATCTCCCATTTCAAACGTGTGCATTTTTCTTGTGAAGAACGATGTACCTTATTGCAGGAAGCTCTTCAAAAGGATTGGGATCTATTTCTTGCTGTAGATGAGACCTTAAAGGTCCTTGATCATTGGTTATGTGGGAAGTGTATGAAGATACAAGCAAGGAGCCGTGCATGTCACCATGATGATGGTATTGCTAGGATCACTAATGAGACTGGAGAGATTGGCAATCATATTGTTGGCATTATTAAGCCTCTCAAGAAGAGTCTAGAGGTTTCTACCGTCAAGGAGGGACTGACCCTTGATGGCAGACTTCTTAACCGAGTTTTTAAAGCACCTATTTTGACAGTCAAGAGCATCCCTCCTGGTTGTCGACTTGCCTTCTCTCAAGCCTTAACGACATCTCTTTATAAAATGATCGCCGAGCCAGGATCTGTTTCTGCATGGGTTATGTTGTTGCTTCTTCCACGATGCACTTTGCAGCTGTTTCGCCCTCAGAAAAGACATGATTGTAGGTCTGGCAACAGAAAGTCAATGCAACAACACCTTATCCTCAAATCTCTCTCTATTTGGGGAGAAGCTGACGGTGTTGCAAAACTTGTGGATCAAATGATGAAAGCTCCTGTGCCTGCGCCTGTGGACTATGAGGGAGAGAAGAAATTAAATCCAAATATCAAGCAATGTCTTCGCAAGGTGGTTGATGGTCATTTTACAGCGGCGGTAAATGTTTTGTCATCTTCAGGTGTAGCACCCTTCAATGGAGTTACTATTAAGGAGTTGGAGGCGAAACACCCATGCAATCCGCCTCCAACCTTGCCAGGTTTTCTTGGTTCTGAAGCCCCTCTTGTTGTGGAAGGTGACGTCATTCTTGGGTGTATTAAGTCCTTTCCTAAAGGGACTTCTTGTGGCAGAGATGGGTTGAGGGCCCAACACCTACTTGATGCTATGTGTGGAGAGGGGTCTGTTGTGGCAAGGGACCTTTTACATGCCATTAACCGTGTGGTTAATTTATGGTTGGGAGGAAGATGCCCCATTTCTTTGTTTGAATTTATAGCGTCTGCACCCCTCACACCTTTGCTTAAGCCAGATAATAACATTAGACCCATTGTAGTTGGTACTATTTGGAGACGGCTTGTGTCCAAAGTGGCTATGGCAGGAGTTAGTAAAGATATGACCAAATATCTCAATGACTTTCAGTTTGGAGTGGGGGTTCCTAGTGGAGCTGAGGCTATTCTACACAGTGTTAACAGGATGTTGAATGCACGTCATACTGATGGCTCTCTTTCCTTACTTACAGTGGATTTTTCTAATGCCTTCAATTTGGTTGATAGGTCCGCCTTATTGCGTCAGGTGAGAGAAAGATGTCCTTCTATATATTTATGGGTGGAGTTCTTATATGGACAGGCAGCAAGGTTGTACCTTGGAGACAGACATATTTGGTCTTCCGCTGGAGTGCAACAGGGTGATCCTCTAGGCCCGCTCTTCTTTTCTCTCGTTCTACACCCACTTATCCACTATATCAGAGATAATTGCAAACTACTTCTTCATGCTTGGTACCTTGATGATGGCACAATTATTGGAGATACATTTGAAGTGGCCAAGGTTTTAAATATCATCCAACAACGTGGGACAGACTTGGGTCTACTTTTAAATATTCATAAAACGGAACTCTTTTGGCCTACTTGTGATGGCAGAAAACTACGCAAAGGTTTGTTCCCTACTGATATTGGAAGATCTTTATTAGGCGTGAAGCTGTTTGGAGGGGCTGTTAGTATGGATCAAAATTTTGTTGAAGGCATGGCTTTAGAGAGGGCTGCTAAAGCGGTGAAATTGATGCATCTTCTACCTCAGTTGAAAGATCCCCAGTGTGAGCTTCTCTTACTTCGTTCTTGCATGGGCCTGTCAAAACTTTTATTTGGCTTGAGGACTTGTCAACCCTTGTACATGAAAGAGGCCGCAATTTTGTTTGACAGAGGCTTGCGAGGATCTATTGAAGATATTGTTGTTTGTGGAGGATCTTTTTTTGGAGATCTACAATGGAGGGTGGCTTCTTTACCCATTCGACTTGGTGGTTTGGGGCTACTTTCAACTATGGAGGCCTCTTCCTACGCTTTTGTGGCTTCTAGGGCGCAATCTTGGGAACTTCAGGACCATATACTACGGGACAGTAAAATTCACAATTTGGACTCTGACTTCGACTGTGCTCTTCAAAGGCTTAATGGTTTGATTCCCTCATTCGACCTTAGTTGTTTCTCTAAAAAGAACACCGTCCCCCCTAAGACCCAAAATTTTTTGGCGAGTGCTCTTTTTAGCAAAATAATTGTGGATATGGATGTGGTATTTAACATGTCCGTTAGACAAAAGGTAGTTTTCTGGTGTCTTCAAGCTGATCATGCCCAAGATTTTCTCCTTACCCTTCCTATAGACAGACTTGGACTTCACATGTCACAGGTGGAGTACCGCAGTATTCTCAAATATCGCCTGATGATTCCCTTATTCCCTACCGATGAGGTTTGTCGAATCTGTCGCAAGGCATGCTTAGACAATTTTGGTGATCATGCAATTCATTGCAGGGAGCTCCCGGGGTTTAAGTATAGACACGATCTTGTTAGAGACGTTTTATTTGATGTGCTCAGGCGTGCAGGTATTGCTGCTAAGAAAGAGGCATCGGTGAACTTTTTAATTGACCCACAGGAGGGAAGATCTACACTTAGACCTGCTGATATTTTGATCTTTGGGTGGATAGGAGGAAAACATGCATGTATAGATTTGACAGGAGTTTCACCGTTGGTGGGGTTGAAGAGCGGGACCTTCACAACAGGGAAAGCTGCACTTAAAGCTTCTTTAGCTAAAGTGGTGAAGCACGAGAAAGCTTGTACGGAGAATCAACATGCCTTCATCCCATTTGGTTTTGACACCTTTGGCTTCTTAGCACCAGAAGCTATTGAGCTTTTAAAGAGGATCCAAAAAGTGATGAACAACAATGTGATGGACCATAGATCTATGGATGTAGTGTTTAAAAGAATTGGATTTGCAATTCAAAAAGGTCTAGCGGCGCAGCTTGTTGCCCGCTTGCCTTCGGTTTCAATGTAAACTTACTATTTCTTTAATGAAGGTGAAATAGTCATACTAATGTTAGAAATAAACATGAATTCTAGAATAGACCTATCATAAAGAGTTATGATGGATATATTTCATATAGTAATCTGACATCTGGAGGACTCTACTAAATTAGAAAATTAATGAATGGTTCATTAACATTTCTAAATACTGAAAAATTAAACCTTATATGATCATTAGGAGGATGGAGATCATTTGACAATGATCTGGCATCGAGTCTTGGACATATGTCTGTTGATAAGATCACTAGACTAGTAATAGATGAAACTTTAGATTGTCTGAAATTTCAAATCTTACATGCTCATGAATATTGTATTCAAAAGTGAAAATGTCCAATGCACCCTTCTCTGGAAATGGTGTTAGATGTCGAGGTATTCAAGATCTCATACATATTGATGTATGTGGATCATCTATATCATAATGAACATTAATGATATATGATATCATTCGATGATTATTTGTGATATGAGATTTCTTCCCTTCACTTTAGAAACCTTTGAAATGTTCAAAGATTTCATAATTTTGGTTTGGAACTAAAGTTTAAAGGACGATGAAATGAATTTGATCTAACCTAGGTAGAAAGTACCTATTAGATGAATTCAAAGAATACCTTATGGAGAAAGGAATATCATTACTATCTCAATTCCTCTGATACACCTAAACTCAATAGAGTTGTAGGGAGATACAATTGATCATGTGTGACATGATTTGATCAATGATGAATATTAGCATAATTACCTCTTAGTTTCCAAGGTATATATGACTACAATATATATCATTAATAAGATTCCATGCATATTGAAATCCGCATCCTCATAAGCTTTGGTTTGGAACCTATTCTAGTATTGGACACTTGAGGATTTAGGGTTGCTTGGTCCATAATTTTGTTATGGAAGCAAGTAAGGTGGAATCTAGCACAAGAGAGTGCCACTTCATTAGGAAAATAAAGGATGATATTGGATACCTACTTTATGACCTTGGGATTCTTAAAATATCTCATCTCTAAGGATGTGATTCTTAGAGGATGTCTCTCTTGAGAATCAAGATGAAAATGAAGTGAATGAACTCATTTAGTCTTGAGAAGATAATGAGGCTCCTGAAATCAGAAACTAAAAGGACAATTAAAAAATGAAACACCAATGCCTCTTCAAATCAGTTTAAGGACAGATTCCATGTGTAAAATAAGTTTGACAATGATCTGACTTCATGTGATGAAACTTCTAAAGATCATGACATGGAAAGATGGATGTTAACAATAAAGTCTAAGGTAGACTTCATATACAAGCATAGTATATGGACCCTCGAGGATCCACCTATAAGGGTAAAACCCGTTAGGTCTAAATGGATCTTCAAGAGAAAGAGGGAACCTGATGAAAAGGTAGAGATCTTCAAAGCACGGCTCGTAGCCATGAGCTACACACCGAAGAGAAGACATCGCTTGTGATGAGACTTGCTCTCCAATGACCATGTTTAAACCCATCAGAATATTGCTAACTATAGCTACACAACTTGACTATATCATCTTCAAGATGTGAGTCAAGATTGCATTCCTCTATGAATACCTCTTCGAGGTTATTCATATGATGTAGCCCCAGGGCTTCATAGTTACGGAAAGCAAGGTGTGCAAGCTAAGGAATTCCATCTATGGACCAAAATAAGCTTCTTGTAGTTGGGACATTGGATCTGATGAAATCATAAATGTTATGATTTTAGATAGAATCTTAATGAACTGTGTGAAGCTTAGTAGGAGTGCCATTATGTTCATCGTGCTAAATGTAGATAATGACCTAATCATTTGGAATGGTATAAGGATAATAATAGGTGTTTTATAGTTTGGGTATTCCATACCTTGAGATATAATCTCAAGGATACCTCTTAAGATCTTAGTTCTGAAGATGTTCAGAAGAAAAGAAAAGAGGGTATGGGAACCGTCATAATAGTGGTACACCTTGGACATTTCCATTTTCTAGAATATTCCAAGAAAGGCTTCTTTCCCTTAAGATATGGTACTGACCTATCTAAAGGGATAGCACCTCAAGGAGTTGAGGAAGTGATCACTAAAACTACTGGACCTTGTGCATCAGTTACGAGAAGCCGTATGTATGCTAGATGTGTACAAAAGCCAGATGCCTGCCATGTAGGGGGAGTAGTAAACTGTTGCTATTCCTACTAAAGATATAAAACACTTGGTTGCAGTCATAACAAAATCTTCAAAGATGACAAGACTTAGAGATAGTGATCTCAAAGTCTTATCATCAAGAGCTTAGGACTTTATAGATAGAGATCTAAAAGGGCTTAACTACGGATACCTTAGGATATTGAGATCTCCAGGAATAAGGGTATTCTGATAACGATGATGGAAAATTATATACTGGTTATAATAATTATTGAGCTATAGTGTCAAGGACACTATAACTAACAATATTAAGTATTGGTTGCATAAGATGCAACATTCGCATTGGATGCGAGCACCGTTACAAGGAGATATGCAAGTGCCATAAAAGGATTTGGCGTAGTCTCTTGGGAACAGATTGACTGATCAGCTTACCTAGCTATTTTTGTAAATAGCCTATGATTGTCATATGAGTGCGGGTTTAAATGATTAGCCCATTAATGCCTCTTTGGGATGGTGCGAGACTGTTGGACATGCGAGCCCACATCAAGCCATTATGCAATAATTGTTATTGCAAATATCATTCCCTGATCTGAAATGAAGAATAGCTGATTTGCATTATAGGTCCCTTAGTACATCTATTGTTATGTACCGTGACCATCTTAATGATCATACAACTATCGATTCAATTATTGAATCACAGAGGCTGGTGCTTGGATGAACATCTAAAGAGTTAGATTGAAGACTCATCAAGTACCGTCAAATGATTGTTACGAGATGATCTCCAGCCTCAGTAGAAGATGGCAATCCTTTCTCATTTTACAGATATCTAACCGACCTCTTGATGCATGTCCTCTACATATGAATAGAGATTCGAAGGAATTAGATAAGTTAGGATAAAGAGTTGACTTAACAAGATCAAGATAACCAAAGTCCTATGTCGTGTGCTGTCACGATATAGGCATGCGTCCTCTGACCGGAGACTGATGTGTTACTATATGTCTGAATATGTACATTTGGCAGACCAATAGGTTTATGACGTAACCAAGGTCTATACACCGGCGTGCTGGTGTGCATGCAAGGGCATATGAGTAATATGATCTCTCAAAGAGATCAAACATGTTCATTACTGAATCGGAAGACATGAGCTCACTCATGAGATATTGGGAAGAATCAAACATCGCGTGTGGTCTTCTCTCTTTGGAAGCTTGACTGAATTTGTAAGGTTTAATATATGCCTTTAGAAAGTATATGATCAACACCTAGGTATGATATATGCTTTTGGAAAGTATATGATCAATACCGACTCCCAATGATGGAATGAGAACCTTAATGATAAAATCATGAAGGAGACAGTCTAAAAGAGATCTAAAACTTCGGATTTATCCTTGTTCTTCCAGTATGCCGGATGTACATGTATAAGGAATGTGATGAATCCCTGATCATCACTCTTCATTCTTTTATTTTAGCTACCTATCTTGGCAATGCATCATGTAAATAGATGTAAATACAATAAGTTAGCATTTAGCATGCATGCATTAATTATACATAATTAGCATGTATTTGTGCAAAAATAAAAGAATAAAGGAAAAGAAAAAGGAAGGAGGTATTTAGAATAAATACAAAGTGACCCGAATCCGAAGAGAAGGTCAAGCATTGACCAGATCGCTAAATAAAACAAGTAGAGAGAGATAGGGCCTACTCTATATTGTACATATCATTTGTGTAAATAGATAATTATTTTTGACAAAATAAAAATAAGAAGATTCTTTTTACCTCCTTATAAATAATACTAAAAATAAAACAAAAATCAGAAAAATAAAATTAAATAAAAATAAAATCCTCTCTCCCCTCTACAAAATACATGTGTATATGCTTTCTTCTTTATTTATTATATACTTGTAAATAAATTATAAAAATAAAATAAAAATTATTTTGTACTGCAAAAATTATGTTGTAAATAAATAAAATATAAAATTGAGGTATTTATGTAAAAATAATAGAATAAAAATAATTGTACAAAATACATAAGTATATAATACCTGTATATAGATTAATTTATTTTTCAAAAAAAATAAAAATCATAGAAAAATAGTATGAAAAATAATAATTATTCTTCATTTTATATAATTTTTGATTTTAAAATCATTTAGTATTTTTTATTGAATTTGTAAATATTTTGTACATCCTAATTTTCTGATTGGTCAACTGAAGTGTTGATCGACGGTCAACGGCTCCTTCTTCCCGGGTCAGACCCTGATCCTGTTCGCCAGAGCCTCTTCTCAAAATATCCTAGCTCGACACTGTACTTCTTTGGCCTTGAAATTTGGACCCGATAATCCTCGTACCTCCGACATCCTCGCAGGTCCTTTGGCTGATCCGATTCACTCTAGGGTTTGGCGCTTCACTTCGATCTTTCCAGACCCTCGACTTGTCTATAAATTATCTCTTCTGCCTCCATGGAGCGGTAGCTCGTACCTCGCACCCACTTCGACCCCTAGCTACTTTCAGCTGAGTGACAACTGCTCAGAGAACCTCTCAGAGCGCGGTTTGGTGTAGTGAACACGACGCTCACCCTTCCTGGTCGGAGATCCACCGTGAGCAGCCTCCCCCACCTTCCGTATCGAGTTTGAGGCCATCACCCCGTCTGCCATCTTCACTTGAAGCTCAGGAGCACTCCCAGATCTTCAGGCATCCCTTATATCCTCTCCATCTTCCTGTTCGATCCGATCTTTCATTCACCGCTGCCGCACTCCCATCTGCTCTGATCAGCTGGTCAGAGCCTCGATATCCACATCCAACCGTTCAGATCAATTAGCAGCCTCACCCTCCATCTTGCACCGCAACCTGATCATCCTTATCCTCGATCTTCAGGTCGAGATTAGGGCCAAGATCTCCTCTACCACCTTCGCCTGAGATCAAACTTCACCCCCCTCCGCTTCTTTAGTTTTTAGCTTCAATGACCCAGACCGGAGTATAGCCCCGAGTCCTGGCTTTGTATTGCAGGTACCCCCGCGCCCGGAGGAGACCCTATTGATCCTCAAGCTGCTTGGTAGAGCAGCTCCAGCTGAAGCTCCGTCATCCCATCCATCCGACCATCCTCGGGATGATCAGACTCCACTGCTCGACGTGGAGCACCTCTCCGGAGGCGCTCAACCTGTCGGAGGTTTGATCAGCCCAGAGGATTTGTGCCTTTCCTTATTCGAAGATCGCCAGCCCCCATTCATCCACCATCATCCATCACCGTTGGATGAGGAGCAGGACGTTAGTTTGCATCAGAGATGATTGTTGCTGTAGCCTTTGAGCCATTGATATGCCATCCCCTAACACATATGCACCGCATGTAGGCGACATTTCCTGAGCATCATATCCGACACACTAGGCAATCAGCATTGTACGCTCCCGATTCATCTAGAGAGCGCCATGTGCCATCACCCGCACCCTCCTCACGTGCCTCGAGGGTATTTTGCATATTTACCCTACCATTTTCATGCTTTACTTTATAGTTTGTTAATAAAAGTTGTAGTTGAACTTTTTTGCATATTAGTCACTTTTGATTCTAGTATTTACTTTTTAGTCCTCTAAACCTGACGGCACGTGCTTGCCGACGTGATATTATGGTATTTTTACATATCTTGTCCTGCGTTTTCTGATGGTTAATATTTGAATGAAATGTTTTCTGGATTTACATTTATACCCCTTTGAATGACTTATTTGGCATGTGCGTTATTTCGTGACCTTTTTGCATTGATACCCTTGGACTTTATATGTGTGTTATTGTTTTATCTGGAAACTTGGATTATTTGCAAATAGGTCCCTATAACCTATGCGATTTGTTTTAAATCAAATAATTATCAAATTTACTTAAAAAATTGCACAAAACTTACTAGTAGCTCCTGCTATTGTGTAATATTATTGGTAGTTTTTGTGATGCAATTTGATTTTATTTGATATTTTCTAAAAATCAGAAACCCTTGAAAATGTGTCTGTCTATTTTAGAAAATACATAAAAAATAGAAAAATAGCCCAAAAATTCTATAAAAATTTATGTTTGCTTTTTATCACGTGCTTTTACTTCAGTACCAATTTTGTGATTTCATCTCTTATAAAAACCTAAAAAATAGAAAAAGACCAAAAATCTTATAAAAATCATTAAAAATTTAAAAAAAAATAAAAAAACGACTTTTCAATTTCTGTAGTTAGATTTTGTCATCTATTTTAACAAAAAATTGCAATCAGGACGTATGAGGCATTTAGATATTTAAAATTGCCTTCTAATCAAGGATGTTCATTGTTTTGCTATTTTGACTTTATTTCAGCTTTATAAAATTATATAAAAATAAAAAAAACCTTAGAAAATTACCAAAAATATCTTCATAGTTGGAAAACATAAAAATATTTTTATTTTAATTTTTGAGCAATTTTTGTCTTTAATAAAAAAACTGTTTAAGTGTGATTCTCTTTAGCTTTTTCTTTACTTGTTTATTATAAAAAATTTAAAATAAAAAAATTGCTCTTCATTTTCTGATTCTTCGACTACTTCGTAGGCTTAGCTCATGCTCCTTGTGTTCGACCCTGGTCGCAATACCAGGTTAAATAAATAGTGGAGACCGCTTCTTTAGATTTTTGAGCTTGATTGTTTTATTTGTGGTCTTATTTTTCTTGTTGAGCTTGGCTCGGGTGCTTGAGGTCGCAACGACCTTTGATACTACTTAGCCTCGATCGCCTGACCGCTCATCAGAATGTCTGAGGGTGATGTGATCATAAACAATTGTATAACCAAGACGCTTCCATTCGGAGGGAGTAATGAAATAGGTCTGGATTTTAGTGACTCCTCTCATAGGGAAGTAATCTGATCTTAGTCCAAATGTTGGACATTGATCTGAATGTGATTCAGATGTAATGAGAAGATTAGATTTGTAGTCTTGATTTAATCAAGAATCTTTGGGAGGTCCGTAAGATCTGGATTTGAGATATGATCTCAATATCCAAGTCACTATATGTGGAACAATACAATCCCCATGTCCTTATACCCAAGTATCCACTGAAAAAGCGAATTATCCCTGAAAAAATTCATGGATAATTTCATTGTTGATATATGTATCCAAGCACTGAGAAAAATGGATAATTAAATGTTATTTAATTATCATTAATAATATGAATTTGATTCATATTTTAAGGAGATTTATCTGAGATAATTAAACATGATTCAATTATCAAAGATGTGAATAATGTGAATGTGATTCATGTTATTTGAGCACATGAGAATAGAGATCCAAGATGATTAAATATGATTTAATTATCATGGATATGAATAATGAGGATACCACTATCCATATTAATCAGGTATATTATAAATGTGATTCAGAATATATTAGAGAGAACATATTGTGATTTATATTTGTTAATTAATTACTGATGTGAATTGGATTTACATTGGATGATTAGTTGATAATATAATTTATATTTTGCTTTGGGATGTGAATGTTATTCTTGGAGACATGCGAGGGATACCACAATAATTATGAATTATTTTTGTGAAATAATTTACAACAAATGTTGTTGTAATTCTTGGAGATCTCATGAGATAATGAGATCTCATGAGATTTTGTGGAGATAGACCCATTCTATCTCAAAAGCATAGCCGTCTGCTTTTCTTCAGGTAATGTGGTCAATCTTCTCATTATCTCCAAGACCATTCAAATGATTAAATTTCAAAATTAATTATATTAATTTATCAATATATATTATTTTAAATTAAATCAGTTATTGTTGTGTATTTTACAACAACATCATGACCATTGAAAGAAACACAAATTAATCTCAACCATTGATTTGTGTTGCCCATGGATTGAGATACATGGATCTCAAAACCCTATATAAGAAGAGGCGCCCCTTTCTCTTCGAGTTACACATTTACAACGTAAACTAATGCTATCTCCCTCGCTCTCTCTCTACACGCCAAGAATTTTCTCCCACTCTCTCATTGTAGCTGCCCACAAAGGAGCCATAGAGAGAGTCACCATCGTCGAAGCATCGTCATTATGTTGTCCGATTGTCAGCTCATGGATCTCCGTCTCCTTCAGCGTGCCTCACTCATAAAGAAGACGACAAATCTCGTGTGACGAGGTCAGGAGATTCACCGCTTGGATCGATAACATGGATTGTGAGGAGCACACATCTCAATCAACATGCTCGCAAGCATCTCCTCCGTTTGATCGGACTTGAGACATGAGGTCTCTTTGTTTAGCGACTCGATCGTAACTACACTTCAAGAGGTAACCTTAATACCTAATTGTGATTTATATGAAACAATCCGAGAAGTATTCTTGGATCATGTGGTTTCATCACATTAAAATTTTTTAAATTCCGTTGCCTCGAGCAACTAGTGTGACTAGTCGCTCTCGATCGCATTCGATGCGATCCTCACGCTTCCGTGATGCACTTAAGAATTTCCCCATATGCTTCATCTTAATTATTCCATACACCATTGATCTCATGTATCGGTGGTGGTAGTGGAAATAACTGCTCAGAATAAGCATGCTGGGACTCTGGTTGGTAGACAACCATCTTTATCTAGGACTGTGGGGGTTGCTCCGAGGTCTGCATGTAATACACATACTGGACGGGTTGGGGCGGCAGGAGACTCGGCTGAGGAGGCTCTGTCGGTTTTGGCCCTTCTACTCAGCGGGAGTCTCAGCAGTGGAAGATACAGAATTGCAGGCATTGGCATTCAATGCTCGAACGAGCTGCTCCAGCTACTGGGAAATCAAATCGAGCTTCGCCAAGCCCTGGGTCCTCTTTTCGATAATTGCAAATTTATCAAGGTACTGTGACCTCTTTTAGATGATGTCTACCTTAGATAAACGGCGCCCGATAATGCTAAGATTGGAGCTCTTATCTTTGTCTTCAACATGAGCTACCATGTTAATAGGCTTGTGGCCGTGATGGGCATCTTCATGTATGCACGGGATGTGGATTGAGCAGCCTCTCCTTCAGCCATCTCCTAAAAAATGTCCCATACTATCCTCATCCTTATTAAAATGCGAGCCACCATAAGTGGTGTCTACTAGCTTTTGGCTCTCAAGTGTCAACCCACTGAAGAAGTGTGGAACCAGACTAGTCTTCGGGATTTCATAGTGGGGACACCTCTCTTGTAGGTCTTTAAATCTCTCTAACGCTACATTAATTGTCTCATGGGGCTATTGAATGAAACTGGAGATGCAGGCGTGCATCTGGTTCAAACGACCGAGAGGATAGAACGTGTGAAGAAACGCCGACTTCAGCTCCTCCTAGGTCGTGACCACATTCCCTAGATGATTTACCAAATATAGGGCCTTGTCATGGAGACTGAATGGAATGGCAGACATCTTGATCACCACCAGAGGAATATTGGAGTAGTGAGTTATTGTGCAGATGCATTCGAATTGTTATAAGTGAATGTATGCCTCTTAGGTCATGTTCCTATGGAAGGCTGGAAGTAGATACAAGATCTATGACTTCAGCTCAAAGTGGGCGTGGATGGGTGGAATCTAGATCCACTTCGTGGCATGTCCCATCCCAAGGTTGTAAGTTTCCTTCAAAGTGGGCTTGGGTTGTGGTGGTCTTGCCTCTCTATCTTACTAACGAGATCCATCTATTGAATTATTGTCCTCAGCATCCTCTCTGTTCAAGTCATTTTCTCTATGGAATTCATCTTCTCTCCTAGACTCTCTCTCTGCAGTCCTCCTCCTCAGATCATTGAGCATTTCTTGAAAGGCAACCTGGGCTAATCCTTGATTAATCAACTATTGTTGTATTGCTTGAATTGAAGTGAGGAGCTAGTGGTTGACGTCATTCTATGTGGTGTGTTGCCCTACCCCTGATCTGGTTCTTCGGCTGGATAGGCATGTAGTCCTTTCCTCTCCCTATAGGAGACATTTCTGTTTTTGCCTGTGAATTTGGCTTGAGATTGTGGTCAAGATCTATACTAGAAAATACACCCAGATCAGTCTGTATGCAAGCATCAGATGGAGAAAATAATTCAGAATTAAGGTCAATTCTAAATCTTAGTAGGGATGAAGAAGAGTATGGAGTAAAATCGATCTCCATCCAAAATGGGCATAACCCGGGATGAGATTTTTCCCAGTTTGGGTGAGAAAGAAGAAGCGGAGAGTCCTGAGGGTGGTTCACGAAATCTAACCCATGAACCTAGGAATCACCACGTAGTATTGGAGATGTCAGCGACACGAAATCGATGTGGGTGTCGGTGGATTCCCGACTAAGCCATATGTGGGTCGACATAATGAGTGAGTCAAAAGGAGATAGTTGATAGAGGAAAGATTACAGAGATGAACAATAATTAAAAAGGTGTAAAATAGTAGATGACTCAAAGTGAGTGGGGTCAAAGATGAAATATGTAAAAGAGAAAATATGACAAAAATGGCGCAAAGTGTGTGGGACATTGATCTTAGATCCTAAACTAGATCAAAACAAACATAATAAAAAATTGGCTCACCAACTCAACCCAATGTGAAGCTGTAAGAGTTCTACTATTTTATCTTTTTAATTTTTAAGGTTATTGATTCAAGCAAAAAATGTCACGAGTCCTTAAGCAGCTAGCCCTAGAGGAGAGCATGTAATGATGGGATGAGTCTCCCCATAATTGTTCCACCTCCTTTGTATCTTGTGATCTGCACTTTTTAAGGTCCTCAACCTCGTGCCTGAGTGGATACTCAGCCAAACAAATAGATAGAGAAAGCCTATAATGGCGATCCCAAATACTTCGAACCATGCTCATAACAAAATCACCAGTAAGCGTGCTAAACCCTACTCAGACACGAAATGATGAGATAGACACACCCGTAAGGGCATGTCATAATCCCAGTACTTTAGATCACGTCGGATGTTCTACACAAGGTGAGAACACCGTGCTCAACAAGACCTTACTCATTCACGTACGATAGGAGCACCAGTACTTCATCGGTCCCAGCTGATTGTTGAGGCAGCCACATATCGGGTTTTGCGATCTATTACTTAAGGGTCGTGCCTCGCTCTGTCTGGAGTTGTACCTGAAATCAATGTGGGCTTTGTGAACCCCAAGCAATGTTGTTCTTATGGATTTTATTTAGACAAAAGTGAAATTAGCAGTTCCTCTTTCTTAATTTTTTGGTGTTGAAACTTTCTTTGAGTATCAATACAAGAGTCTAACATGTTTGTAGTTTTTCTTTTTGCCTAAGTTGTAAAAATCAGAGTGAGAAGGCGGAAATGCAATACAAGTCGAAAAAACGATGATGAATGCTCAGTTAAAAGACTCACAGTGATTCCCGTCTCTCTCTCCTTGTGGGATGCAAGGCAGAATTTTGTAAACCTAGTATATAAGCAAATGTAACGTTGAAAACTCCCTAGAATAGAATATGCTATTATTGTGAAGAACTAGATGATAATTACTCAGAAATGAGACTGAAAGTATGATCTTCGATGCCAATCGATGCCAACTACATTGGGACCTGCAAGCGATGTATGCGACCTCTCTTGGCACGCGGCCTCACATCCAAATAATTACCAATTAAATTTGACTAATTCCAAGCACGAATCTATAGGTGCAGGAAATGTATTTAGGGCTTCATATCTTAATCTATCAAGCACGCAAATCCTAGAACTAGGTCTCATTCATAGAAAACAAAGAAAATAAAGATGGAACACTCAAAACACGAGAAACAAAGAAAATAAAGTAATAGAAATCACAAAAAACATGGTGATCCCCCAAGTGATCAATCACTTGGAAATTGGGCCCGAGTGTGCAAAGTCAAATGTACCTATATTATTACAAATTAACTAAGAAAAGGTAAATGACTCTCTCTCACAAAAAGAAAATAAAATCTATGCTAGGCTACTCTCTCTAGAGCCTCCTGCTCTCTCCTACCGGCTAGGTCAGAATAGGCAACTCCTCGTCCCAAGCCTGCGTAGAATCACCAAGGCAATCCTCCTCGACCCACGGTCACTCACAAGAAGTCAAAAAAAGAAGATGTCAGATAGTTCAAAACCAATAATCAAATAAAAGGAAATAAATGAAGAAATGACTAAGAAGTATAAATATACAAAAAATACTCTACAAACCGATGCTCCCCGACAAAGGGTGACATTTGCTGAACGCATATATCAGAGCAGCTAATAATGTCCTGACAAAATTAGACTCATTGTCGCTGAGGCGACTACTCAATACTCGTGATCAAATAATGATTTACCCACAAAATAATTAAGCAATTAATCAGATTGGGATAAAATTTATTATACCCTACTAAAGATATATAGTGAAAAAATATGTAGGGGTCGAACACATGAAACAAAGGTGTAGAGAAATTGAAATAGAAAATCAACAAACTAATATGTCTTTCAAACACTAAACCAATTTGTGATTTTTGTTGGTTTTTAATTTTGAATTTTTTATGGATTTTAATTTTTTTTATAAATTTCTTTTAATTGTTTTATTTTATAATTTTTATTTTTCCATTTCTATTTTCTTATTTTTAATTTCCTTTTCTTTAAAATATATTATATAAGAATATATAAAGTTATATATATAATATAAGGTAATCTAAAAATATATACTACTAAAAATACTCAAAATATAGGAAATAAAACATTTTTTCTATTATATATTTTATTACTATTTTTTGATTTTTTAGATAAATTTGCTAATTTTTATATATTTTTAAAGTAAAAAAACCCCAAACATGGATTAAATAAATAAGTAGATTTTTTTGGAATTTGAAAATAGGAAATAAAACCGAACTTTTCCAAAACTATTTTTGTTAATAATATATAATAAAAAGAAATTCAGAGGCATAAATAAATATTTTTCAAATTAATTTGTGATTTTTTGATATTTTATAAAGTATTTTAGAGATATTTAATTTTTAGTCTTTTTATTCTATTTTAGTGGTTTTTAGTCTAGAGTTAGAAAATATTAAACTACACAAAAAATATATTCTTGGGTTAGAAAAATATATTTTTTTGATTTTTTATAATATAAAAAGAGACAGAAATGTGCTCTTTGATTTTTAAAAATTATTGAAGTGCCTAAAATCAAAATACAAATATATAACGTAAATCATCTATCAAGCAGAAACTTAACCCAATTGATTTAGATTTTTTGGAGCACAGATGATATTTTTAATAAATAAAAAACATGCATAAAAATTAATGAACTAGAAAGGGTATATTTGTAAATAAAAATAAAGACAAGCAATAAAATGCAAATTACCAAAAAATATACAATGTATATAAAAGGTTCTGTGCTAAAATGAAATACAAAAGCCCGCGAGGGGTTCCTTGCAAAATCATCACCTCACGTGAGATAACACGTGAGGTGACATGGACTAGACAAAAATTTAATTGGAGGAAAGCTTGAGGGTTCTACTACAAATTTACCAAAAGTTTTAAACGTCTAAATTAAATTACATGACAAATTAAAAATGCATAAAAATTGGGGGACTAATTTGCAAATTACCCCGTAATAGGAACAATCCAATGGTGGCGATCGAGCGGTCGTTACTCCTTCGACGATGGAGCACTGAGAATAGATCTCTGCATTAATCTAACGGTGCTGGAGTGGGATGATCTGATGTTCGCTGGAGGGTCTAGGGTAAATCCTGTATCGAACAGTCACGACAGCCTTTGGAAGAACTCTGAAGAACACGGTGTTCTATGAGATTTGATCGTTGATCCTTGGCACGATGAGGCTCTGTTCTCCTCATGGACGGGTGCTTTAGCTTCCTGTTGGGATTCTGCACCTGGAGGTTCCTTCAAAATGGAAAAAGTATTCCCGAGTAGCTCAGATGAGCCCTCTGGTCTGGGAGCCTTCTTCTATCTTTGAGCACCCCTGTAAACGTGTGTTTTCTCTCTATTTCCTGCTAGGAAATGGTGAGCAATAAAAACCAGAACTTGGAAGAGCTCAAGACAGAGAGATGATGTGAAATGGGTCAAGATGCTAGTCTACGAGGAATGACGGTAAAGGGAGACTGGATCTCCAGATCTGTGCGAGATTAGGGTGGACAGAGGGACTTGAGATGTGGAGTGGAGATGGGAAAATATGATCGAAGTACTAGCAGGGCGTAACAATGGCTGGAATGATCAGAATATGGCGGAGGAGTCGGAACTCTAGCGTACAAAGATGTTAAAAATTACACTAAATAGAATGGAATTAAAACGAATAAAGGACAAATCTAGAGTACCGTTAACATAAGAAACAAGAAAAACTAAGAAGATAGAAGCTTATTGGATGAGGTTCGCCTGGAGTGGAGCTTCGACGAATCACGATGACGAGCAGCGGACACCTTCGATTCTATGCCAAAACAAGCTCCCAAGGACCCGATCAAGCTCCTGTTGTCACCAATAATACAACTCGAGGCTCGGATTTTTAGGTTTGAGATGGAAGAAGGATCAAAAAGGCAAGGGAGCCCGTATGCGAAGTTATATACCGATCCACTTCATCGGGCCTTGGTGCTCGATTAAGAGGTCCGTCGACCAATTCAAGCACAAATGGAGTTGAATAGGTGCAAGATTTGAGCACGAAAAATCCAAGGAAGATGGAGTCAACATGCACATGCCACATCTAGGCTAGCAGAAGGACATTTGACTTAGGGTCAATTGTCGTAGGGCTGCCATTGGTCCACCTAAGCCACTACATGAGAGAACAGTTTTGAAATTCAAAATTAATTCAAAATAAATTAATATATGATTTTATTTATTTTAGGTTAAACATGAAAATTTTTTATTATTCATGTAGTTTTTAATATTATTTTATTTTTTTGGCTTATTTATTACAAATTAATTTTTACAGTTTATTTATTGGTATATACCTGTGTTTTGTACATTTTATTTTTATTTTGTAGTTTTGATCTTATTATTTTATTTTCATATTTTATATATTTATAACTTATTTTTAGATACATAAATATATTTTTTTTATGTTTTTCTAGTGCATTTTATACACTTAAATAAATAGGAGTATATAATCTATAGGTAAAAGTATAGTTATTTCTTCAATGTATTTATGTATACTATTTTATTTTTGTGTTTCTTTTATGGTTTTATTCAATTCTAAATATGTACATAAACTATAAATAATATCTACAAAATTATTAAAATATAAATTTATAAAAATATTAAAGAATTAATAAAATGAATATTTTATTCAGGTATACTATACAATAGGGGTCCCAAACCTAACTTTTGCATCTCAACTCCAAATTGAATGAAATCAACTTTATTAAATAGGTTATTAAAAGTTATATACAATTAAAGTGATTTTGATACATTTTGACTTCATTTGGAGAAGATATGAGTCTGAGAAGTTTGAGTTTTGGCTTTTTATTCAGAGTATAAAATGTACATTGTATATTATTTTTAGGTGAAATCAATTTTGTATTTTTATTTGAATTTTATCTACAACTTTCATGTACAAAGTTTCTTTATTTGAGGTATAGAAAATAAAATAGGTCCCAAAAAAACAATATTGATAAATAAAAGAATAAAAGTTTTAATGGATTTTTGGTCGCTACTTACCCCTACTTTATTCTTTGTCGACCCAGTCATCGAGATGCCTCGATCTTGGGATTTAGGGTCATAAAATACCTTTGGCATTTTATTCTTCTTCTTTTCTTTTCTTTATTCTATAAATTTGGTATTAAAAGATATATTTTATATTAATAAATAGAGTAAATGATTAATGTTAATTTGTACAAAATAGTGCTATTTACAATCATTTAGCTAGGGTTTTAAAGGCCAAAATGATAGAATAAAAGTGATGAAATGGAGATTCTTCAGTGAGTCTATGTCGAGGACTATAAAGACAACAGGAAATATCATGTCCTGCACGGTTATGATAACGCCCTACAACATATCTCTAGACCGCCTCACGGATCGATCTGCGAACTTCTTATCATCTTAAGCAGTCCAAGCAAAGTTCTTGCAATTACAAGGAAGGCCTGAGGTTTATTGAAGACCTGCTATGAAGTAGAGTCCTCTCAAAAACTTGGTCAAGGACCTATCATCTTGATGAATCCATGATTCATCTACTATATATGAAAATATTATCAAAATTTCTTAATAAATCACTAATTAAATCTCCTAAAATTGATTTATTAAAATTCACTAATTGTTTTAAATATAGGTTATTTGTTTATGTAATTAAACAACTCATGTTTTTGACCTTACTTGAGACTATTATTTCCATGAACAAAAAATAATTTTTTTAACCTAATTCTTTTCTATTATATCCTTTGATCAATTAACTAACTTAGCATAAAGAATTAAAATCCATAAAAATTAGAATAAAATATAAAAATCTAACATTGTATATTTTGTACATATTTTATCTTTATTGATTTTATCTCACCTTTTTATATTTTATAAAAAATATATAAAAATTAGATTAAATATTCATATATTGTAAATAAATTAATTTACTAATTAAAATTAAAAAAATTCATAAAATACAAAACTACAGTATTTTATTTTTTATAGAGTACCTTCAAAATTACTTTTTTGTACAAATGACCTCTTTTGATTTTGGGTTAGGTCTCGTCAAGACGAACAACTTTCATGTTGACCACATTTTTCATTTGACCCCATTTTCTATTTCTTTTTTATTTTTTTTAAAATTTTATTTTTTCATTTTTCTAGTAGTGACATGTGGCAACTCTTGAAACTGCCATGTGTTGCCCCTCTTTTATTTCTTTTTATTGTTTTTATTTTTATTTTTTATTTATGTTAAGCTATTTATATTTAGTTTTTATATTTTTTATTTTTATTGATTTTATCCTTAATTAATTTATTATTATTATTATTGTTATTTTATTTTTTTGTTTTATTTTACTTTTATTTAATTTTTTCCCTCTCCTCTTATTCTCTCTTTCTCCCTTCACCATCATCTCTCTCTTCATTGTTCCCTTTATGGTCACGTGCCCTGCACATGACCCCTCCCATCCTCCCTCTCTCTCTCTCTTAGCACATGCCCCGCACATGGTCTTCTGCCTCTCCCCTTCCCGCAACGACTGCGACCATCGCACATCTATCCCCAACCGTTATGCAGTTGTTGCACCGTCCTCCCATGCCATTATGCCACCTCACTTCCTCTGCCTCAGCGTAAGCCCGCGAGCTCACTCCTCCTATAAAGCTTTGACTGCCACCCATGCTGACATCATCTGCCTTCAAGGGGAGAGCTCAACAACCCTACTAATGGCAACAATATCCACCTTAGAGAAAGTATACCATGGTTTGATCCGGCGAGGAGTCCTTTGCCGTGCAACAAGTCCTCTGTAGTTGCCAATCCTCATTGCAACTTCGCCAGCAGCTGAGAACACAATCGAAGAAGGCAGCCCTTAGCCACTTCGACCTCAAGAGAATCACCTTTGTCTTATTTTTCTTCCTCTTATTCGTTTGCCTCTATAGCCAATTGCACCGTCGCTCCCTCACCTCTCCTCGACTCTCACAACTCCGCCCTCCCCACTGCCATAAGCGGCTCAATCACCCACTCGCCTTCACCTCAACCTCAGCGTGTGTCGCCTGAGGTCCAACTCCACCTTAAGCTCCAACGTCATCGCCACAATGAAGCCCTAGGTCTACCTTAGCTCCACCATCTCTGCATGTCGTGCTCTACTCTACTCCTCCTCCAAGCTGCCCAGCTCTGCTCTGCCATTTGCATAGTCGCACCACGTTCATTGCACGCCAGAGCTCCGCCTCCGCCTGCGAGAGCCTATGCCTACCACGCTTGGTAGTCCATGTCACCACTAAGCATCGTAGCCCTTTGCCTCTACCGACAGTCCATTCGACACCCACCCACCATTGTATCAAGCGATGGCCTTGATACAACAGTCCCTACACCGCCACGTGGGTCTCCACCGAACCTTGACCCTACACCTCGAGGTTCGGGTCAACCGAGCCTCTCTCCGCATGGCACCTACATGCCTGGGGATCCAAACCTCAAGCTTGCCACCTGAGTCGCATGCCCATCAGCCAAGCCTCTCTCCACATGCGCTTGCAAGTGTGGTGCAGGAAAATTATTGAGATGTCCCCATCCTCCTACGTAATTACAATAGATCTCTCACCACCCATGTCATGTGCGGTGCACGTGGCACCATGGGCAAATTGCATTAGACCCCAGGTAGGTTTTATAAATTATAGATAAGTCCACCAGGGGCCCCTTTTGAAAAGAAAATCTTATTGTTATTGCAGTTTAGTCTCTAGAACTTAATGTTAGCAAATCTTTCACATTTGAAGTCTAATTTTTGCGCACAATATGTCGTTTTGAAGCCATTTCTGTGTTCTATCATTTTATAGATGTTATGAACAGATCAATGATCGAATTAACTTAAAAATTATTTGAGGATCTATTTTGATCTATGCATGAAGATTTATGACATATTTTTGCTATTTTATATTGATAAAATTATCGAATTAATCTGTAGGGACTCGAGTGAGAAGATTTTATTTGATGCATTCTCTGTAGATAATTGATCATTATTAAGGAATTAATCTTTATACGGGCATAATCGAGGAGGAATTAGTTTCATTTCATAACCTTTTATGTCATTAAGATCCATTTATTTGAAGATTAAATTACATGAAATTTTGAGGTCATCTTTTCTTGAAGATTATTTTTTATCTCTTCATTTGTAGGATTATGCATTGATTAATCTTTTAGCCTACAACAAGAAAATAAGTTGCTAAGTATTTCGTGAAATTAACTCTTTAGATCTATAATTTCATTTGAAGATTAATTGATCATCTTCTTATTAGATTAAAAATATAAATCACAGATCCCATACTCCATTGACTTCTCTGTTAATTTTTGTTTGCATTCATTGCATTTTTATCATTTCTTTTATTTTTCATTTTATTTTCTGACATAGAGATTAATAATAAAAATAACATTATTGTTGAAATTTATTTAGAGACACGTAACTAAAAATAGTTATTCCATGTGTTCATCCTTGGTATACTTACTAAGTAAAAAATCTCCACAATGTTCAAAATTTGTGGTTTTTGACGAATTATTTTCGCCTCCTATACTACAATTATCAATTCTTCAAGAGGTGGATTTCCGGATCATCAGATGGCATCGTTGTTGAGGAATGATGAATTTCTAGGGTTTCAGATTACTTTTATAATTAGTTATTGTGACTTTTATCTCTATGTCAATTTTCTTTTTCTTTTGGTTTTGCATTCAAGTTTATTTTATTTTTGCATTTCTCTCTCACTCTATATACTAACCACATGTTCTCTCCTCACAGATAACTCATAGAAATTTTTTGGACAAAAATTAAGGATCTGTTAAGAATATTGTTAATTTAATTTTTTTGAGATAGAGTTAGAATAGTTTTATTTTTTTGCATTATTTTTAGGGTCAGTCTAAACCCTAATCTTTGTAATAATTTGGATTGAACCTTCTGTGGTGTGCCAGATATGTTTCAACCCCATATATGAGGTTGGGACCCGAATTGAGTGGCATAGAAATTAGGTTCACATATGCTAGCTTAAGTTGTTTGTTTTTCACTGTTCTTGTAATTTTCAGACCACACATTTTTACTAACAAAACACACTAGTAGATCATTTGGACTTAGCCAAATCAAATTCAAAATTCTTCCTGCTAATAGAACTATATGCTTAGGGTTTTTTCATCTCTGCATATCATTCTGTGTTGATTTTAATTTCCTTCTATTACATCCCGCATGAAGAACGTGAGGTATCACTGGAAGTCTTGTCTTTAGAATTCATCATTGACTTAATGCTTGCATCAGCTTTCTCAATCCCCTCTACCTCAGTGTTACAACTTAGGATTTAAAGGTTCTGGGATTGCTCGTTCGGTGTGTTATTTTTTGCTCAGATAAGACTTAAGTGGTAATCTTAAATTAAAAACGGGACTGCTAATCAAGGTAACTATAAATAAATTGACATAAAATTAACCTTGTGTCTGATGGAGAGCAACCTACTCATTGTACATAGGAGAGAATCGTACACTTAGGGCAGATCCCAAAACCTAAACTCCACGTATTCGCATTTCTCAAAAAATTGTTCTATCACTCAATTAAAACTTAAAAGATAAGCGGCCAGACTCTTGCATCCTTCACAAGTTTTGAGTTGGTGAAACAATTGGGTTTGACTTGTGTGCTTCAAAGTCTTTGCAATTGCAAGCATATCATGGTTTGCAAGTCCTTCCCCATCGCTCTCTTGATAAGATGTCGGCACATTGGTCTTCATACTCAGACTTTGTGGGTCCAACATACACGACCATGTCCTGATACCCTTCATTCCAGGGGAACCCTCTCTTTGAAACCGGTCCCCCTCAACCATCATTATCTTCCACCCCAAACATTCCACCCCATTCCCACACTTCTTCTTGGATTAGACTACTCGTAAATTCTGAATATGAAATGGACATAATAGATAAAGCGGGTCTAAGGACAGAAAATAGAGTTACAAATTTTGACAGAGAAACACGATTCCCAATTACTATGGACTTCCCACCTTTTGAACCATCTCCTACTCAGGATGACTCTCTTCCTAAGTATCACCAAATTTCCTTTGATAATTCACAAGAAATCCAGAATCAAGGAAATATGACTCATGACCAGAATATAACTACAATGAATAATCACTACTCCTCTCAGAACTACATGCTAGAGTCACAAAATGTGAAGTACAATTATTCATCCCCAAGTCATGACATGTTTGAGGTTGACATCACTCGAATTAACCAAAGAGCTTATGCTTTAGCGAAACAAATATATGATTTCATCCAATCAAAGAAAAATCAAAAAGATGTGAGGACACCACCAAGTGAACCATAGATCCATCACGTGAAATATACTCATACACAGCCACGGCTGACTTCTGACCTACCTACCGACTATCACATCGAAAAAATCGAAAAATTGAAAAACCTGAAAATTCAAGGATTGAATTTCATATTATATCTATGGATAGTTCTTAATAAATCCCATAGAGTATGTGTCTGATCTGGAGAGATTTATAAAGAATTGATTAAACCCTGGAAAGATAGGAAAGAAGCGATCAAGGACTGAATTTCATATTACATCTATGGCCAGTTATTTGGTGATGAATCATAAAACCAAAAATTGCAAAGTCAGGCTGTTGACTCGGATCGCATGTGAAATTCAGGATTCCTTATTCACTCATGTTCATTTATAAGATGACACCACGTTAAACATCCTCCCAAGATCCATCTTTGATTCATTCAAGCTCGGACAACTCAAAAAAATGAGGGTGATCGTTCAACTGCTAGATTGATCTGCCAAAAGACCGTGAGGAATTATTTCTATTCTCATAAACTTCCGAGGTGACAGATATAAAGCATCATTATTCTCCTTGACATTGAGCACCACAGAGAGTTTTCTGAGACTCCTATCCTTCTAGGAAAGTTGTTCTTATCCTCTACTAAGGCAATTATAGATGCTGAAAATCAAGACATAAGATTCCCGAACTCATACCACAATGAACAAGTCCTTTTACATGCCCGACCCTAAGACAACCCAACCAGCCACCGACGATCAAGACGAAGAAGGATCATTGAGCTAAGCACTTCAAATGATCAGACCTCTCCTCATGAAACAAAGACACAAACCCTAGGAGTGACACCTAAGAAACCGATTATTGAACCGACCTTCGATTCTCACCGCACCTCCCACCCTACTACATATCCTATGAGGAACCAATATACAAGAGCTCAAGAGGAATTGGACAATGTTTACGAGGATCGTCATAATTATTTGAGTTGTCCAATTTTTGAGTCGATGGTAATTCATGAAATACTCGAACCATAAAAGGTGCTGACTTGTTTGCCTAAGGAAACCTCATTTGTCACCAATACTCACAGATACCAAAAGGTGACATCATCGCCCCTAGCCATCACTCACACTGCCACAAGGAGCAATCTCACTCAAAGCAAGGAATCTCCCCCCAAACATGTTATGACCTTACAAGAATGGGTCAATTTTTACGGTGATTCATCCAATGAGGAACTCATAAATTCCACATCTGTTACTAATGACAGTGGGAAGAACTCTGACCTTCCTCCCCACATTGCTTCACACAGAAACAAACTGACTAAGAAAGTCATCATTGACCTCAGAAACCATGTGATTTGTGTAGAATCCTCATCAAGTTCCTCATCCGATCCTAAGGAGGTACATCAAGTATATGCAATCAGTACAATCATTATCAAATGTCACTTACCTCTTATTTACAATAGTTGGAGATCCTCTTCGTATAACTATTATTCTTCTAAGGATGACTCTGATGATGGTTGGACTTCTACATCTCCTCCCTCTTCAACCCATTGCGCACCTCCATACTATCTCCCATCACACTCCCCCAAGAAGGTTCGTCACAAACATCCTTGACCCACTTGTGCATCCATCTCAAATCTACTCGGTCCCCCGCTTGTAATTAGTCGATCGTACTTAGGCTGACCGAGCCTAAGTATAGGGGGTACAATATCATTTTGTATACATCATTTTCTATTCTTTCCTTCTCACCCTTGATCGTCCCATTTCTTGCTCTTCTACTATGCTTAGGCCCTCAAAAGCCTAAGTATAGGGGGTGAGTTGACTTCCTTTTTCTTTTCACTCAACTATGCTTGGTACGAGCTATGTCTTCATTTCACTTTGTGCCATGAGGACATTGCACAAGCTAAGTATAGGGGGTGTGTATTTATTCTATATACTTATCCATAGCTCGTACTTTAATTGTTTTCACATTAAAAATCAAGTGTGGGTATAAGTTGTGTATATTATGTATACTATATAAATTTTCTTGTGTTTATAATAAATGTTTTCATAACGGTTTTATAAAAATTAGGGGGTATAACAATATAAAAACTCCTTTAGTGACTATTCTGATTATTGTCTTTAAAAATGACTAGTTACTTCTTAGCAAGGGAACTAAGGCATCCCTTAGCAGATTGGGTGGTTAAAGGACAATGTGTAAGGCACCATCATGAAGTAATACATGTAGTCATTTCACGGTCCGTACTTACATCCATACTGGATGAAAGTAGATGCAACTAGCCATACAAATTTGGGCTAGATTTATGTAACTCTTTTGCTAAAAAATCAATTAAAAAACTAAGTTAAGGTTTTATCCTTGACACTATTACTATCACTCAAGACTTGAGGAATAAAAGAAACTTGGATTTTTGAGTTCCTTTAATTCAAAGTTAACCTACCTTAGTCATTAGGGTTTAAGACTTAATAATCCACACTTCACTAATTTGAATGATATGAGAATTGTATTGCACTCTCAATCTCTACCTTTTAAGAATATGATAAACATATCACATACACAATTGCATGAATGATGAGATGAGTTGAGATTTCACTTGAGGATCTGGAACTTGAGATTTGAGTCTAGACCTGATTTGATGATATTCGAGGATGGGATAAAGTCGATGAAAGCTTCAAGAAACCTGAGTGTCAACAAACCCTAACTAGTATGAAATCAACTTCTTATGCTATTTTTTGATAATGACCTATGTGATAGGGTGTGTTGAAACTAAATAAATTGTTGATCAGTGTGTGCAAACTTGGTAAAAGCAGTAGAGCTAGCCTACTAGAAAAAGAGAGAAAAACATGAATAAAAAGAGCTCTCAAATACAAAGTCAATTACTAAGAGCTTCAATCAAAGTCGAGCGCTTCCAACCATTTCAAAGTGTCCACTTCGACCAAAGATAATTAGGCCAAAAGAGTCAAGCAAGTACCTCAAAAAGGGCTCTACATTGTAAGCGATACAAGTCTGGGTGTAAGTGTATTAGATACATAAAGAAGACACCGCAGTGTAATCCTAGGAAACAAGTACATGTGACTCAACAACTCTTGATGGACACATTGATCAACATAAAAACATATATGTGTTGAGTAATGAGGCACTCGGGAGGATCCTTGTTCCAATGTGAGGAAGATAAGAAAATACACAAACCTATACCCTCCATTAACTGGCCTTCCATATACACTTTCAAGTCTGACAAACTACTGAGATGGTAGATTGAATGCAAGACCCGATTTATTCCCTAGTGGTTTAAATCGGTTCTTGATGAGAGTCTCTTGGATCAGAACTTTGAGTGACGTTTCAACTTGACTCGCATGATTGCAGTACACAATAAGCTTCATATCTCTTAAGTTATACACATAAATAGAGAGTATGATAATTAGATAAGTTGGATTCCTTTTGACTAGAGATTGGTCCGACTTAGGACTTTAGGACCACTAAAACTAAGGATTTTTAATGAGATAAGTTTTGAAATTCACACTTGCACATTTGGGGATTTAGCATTCTAACTCACTAAAAATTGCTCGGGGACAAGCACAGATCAAAGTATAGGGGTGTGATGACCCATGATTCATCTACTTTATATGGAAATATTAGCAAAATATCCTTAATAAATCACTTATTAACTCCACTAAAATTGATTTATTAACATTCACTAACTATGCTAAAATTAGGGTTAAAATCTGTAATTAAATAACTCGTATTTTTTACCTTACTTGAGCCTATTATTTTATGTACAAAAATTGAATATTTTAACCTTATTATTCTTCTATTATAATCTTTGATCAATTAACTAACTTATATAAAGAATAAAAGTCCGTAAAATAAGAAAAATAGGAGAAAATGTAAAAATCTGACATTGTATATTTTGTACATATTTTATCTTTGTTGATGTTATTTCACCTTTTTCTAACATATAGAAATCCATAAAAAAATATATTAAATATTTATATATTGTATATAAATTAATTCACTAACTAAAATAAAAATAAAATACAAAAAATCACAAAATACAAAAGGTGATATTTTATTATTTATAGAGTACCTTCAAGCATACTTTTTTATCTAGATGACCTCTTTTAGTTTAGGTCCTTCACGAAAGTTGTAGATCTCGTCGAGATGAACCACTATCATATTTATCACTTTTTCATTTGATCTCATTTTCTAATTGTTTTTTATTTTTCTTCAAATTTATTTTTTGATTTTTTGAGGAGTGACAAGTGACGTGCCACCCTTCTTTTTTTTCTTTATTCTATTTTATTTTATTTTATTTTTTATTTATATTTAATTTTTTTAATATTTTTTACTTTTATTTATTTAATCCTTAATTTTATTTATTATTATTATTTTCATTTCATTTTATTTTATATTATATTATATTTTAATTTTAATTTTAATATTTTCCCTCTCTCCTCTTTTTCTCTCTAAACTTTCTCCCTTGCCTCTCTCTTCACTCTTCCCTCTCATGTCATGTGCCTTGCACGTAACCTCTCCACTCCTCCCCCCTCTCTCTCAGCATGTGCCTCGCATGCGGTCTTCTACTTCTCCCCCTTCCTGCAATAACAACAGCCATCACACCTCCGCCCACGGTTGTTATGCGGTCGTTGCACCCTCCTCCATCGTCATTAAGCCACCTCACATCCTCCGCCTCCACATAACCCCCTAATCTCCATCCTCTTATAAAGCATCGACTATTACCCTCGCCGACATCATCCACCATCAAGGGGAGAGATCAGGAACCCTACAGATGTCAACAATATTCACCTTCGAGCAAGGGCATCACGACATGATCTGCTGACAAATCCTTTACCATGCAGCAGCTCCTCCGTAGCTGCCAAGCTTCGCCACAACTTCTCCAGTGGCTGAGACCACAATCGGAGAAGGCAACTCTTAGCCACTCTACTACCAAGAGAATCTCCTCCATCTTCTTTTTATCACTCCTCTTCCTTTGACTCTCCAGCAACCTGCACCACCTCTCCCTCACCTCTCTCCAAATCGCATAACTCCGCCCTCCCCACTGCCATTAGCTGTTGAGTTGTACCCTCTACTTCACCTCGAACTCGGACGTGTGTTTCCTAAGGTCCACCTCCGCCTCGAGTTACAGCACCATCGCTACAGTGGAGCCCTAGCTCCCCCTTGGCTCTACCATCTTCGCCTACCATCCTCTCCTCTTCTCCTCCTCCACGCCACCCAGCTCTGCTCCTCCCTTTGCATCGTCACACTGCATTCATAGCATGCCAGAGCTCAGCCTCGGCCGATGAGAAGATATGCCTACCATGGTCAGCTGCTCGCACCATCATTGAGCATCGTCACCCTCCGCCTCCACTAATGATCCCCTTGATGCACAACCACCATTGGATCAAGGGTTGGCCTTGATCCAATGGTCCCTCGATAGTCACATGGGTTGCCACCGAAACTCGGCCCACCCCTCTAGACTCAGGTCAGCCGAGCCTCTTTCTGCATGCCACAAGCAGGCTCGGGGATCCAGACCTCAGGCTCGCCACCCAAGCCACAACCCCATCAGTCGAGCCTCTCTCCACACATGCCCCGTACATGGGGTGCAAGAAAATTATAGATAGGTCACCATCCTCCTCCACAATTACAAAAAAAACCCCCACTATCCAAGTCACGTGCGACGCATGTGGCATTGTGGGAAAATTGCATTAGACCCCAGGTAAGTTTTATACAGATAAGTCCTACAAGGGGCCCTTTTGAAAAGAAAAACTTATTTTTATTGTAATTTAGTCCCTAGAACTTCATTTAAGCATATCTTTCTCATTTGAACTCTAACTTTTACGCACAATATGTCATTTTCTATCATTTTTTTATATGTTGTGAACATATTAGAGCTTGAAATAAGTTGATATCTTTTTTGAGGATCTATTTTGATCTACGTAGGATAATTTTTGACATATTTGTGGTATGTTATCTTGAGAAAGTTATCGATTTAATCCGTAGGGACTCGAGTGAGAAGATTTTATTTGATTAATTCTTTATTGATAACTGATCATTTTAATTGAGGAAATAATCTTTATAGGGGCGTAATCGAGTAGGAATTAATTTACCTCCTTGACTCTTTATGTGATTAAGATGCATTTATTTAATGATTAAATTACAGGGAATTTTAAGGCCATCACATAGTCGAGGAGGAATTAATTTAATTCCTTTTCTCTTTTTGTGATTAAGATGCATTTATTTGAGGATTAAATTATAGAGAATTTTAAGGACATCTTTTCTTGAGGATTATTTTTTATCCCTTCATTTGTAGGATTATTATGCATTGATTAATCTTTTAGCCTATAGCCTTAAAATAAGTTGATAAATATTTCTTAAAAGTATATCTTTAGATCTGTTATTTCATTTGAAGATTAGTTAATCAACTTTTTGTTTGATTAAAAATATAAATCGCAGATCCCATGCTTCATTGACCTCTCTTTATTTTATTTGCATTGTATTACATTTTTACAATTTCTTTTATTTTCATTTTATATTCTGTCATAGAGATTAACATAGCAATAAACTAATTATTTAAATTAATTTAGAACCATGCAAGTACAAATCATCATTGCCTGTATTCGACCTTAGTATACTTACCAAGCAAAAATTCCCCACAATATTCAAAATTGTGGTTTTTGACGAATCTTTTTTCCGACTCCTATACTACAATTATCTCTTACTCAAGAGGTGGATTTCTGGATCATCACATCTGATATTGGGTGCTCCCTTATCTTCCTTTTCTGTAGGTCACTGATTGGAATCGTTGTGGCCATGGTCAAGATATGTTTCTCTCCTCTTTTGCGCATGTTCTTACAGTTCAGATGCATGGAGGTAAATGCTTCTTTCAATCCTTTATTGATGAATGGTGTGTAGTTCATGGCCTTCAGGAGTGGTATTTTTAAATCAATATTTTCAATAATTTGAACCACTCTAGGGTTGGACAATGCAGTTCTCAAATTTAAATTTTTAGTATTTTTCATGGCTTCAGGGAAGGGAATATACGCTAAAGGAAAGGAATTGTTACTGAAGGAAAAGAATTGTTCTTAATTACATACTTATTTATAGATGATTGTCCAGCATACAATCCATCATGCAAAATGAGAAAAAAAATTATCGATATGAGCTTAGGCATCGTCAGGCTGCTCTGGATCGAATGTTGCTGGAACGGGCTCCTCCATTGCTGGTCCATCTTTGCTTCGACTCCTCTTTTCTTTTTGAGAGTTTTCTTTTTGTCATTTTTTTGTAAATTTTTTATTGATGGTGGTGGTGGCTGGTGGCCTGTATAGCTCCTTCATCATCTTCTTCCTCACCTGGCTCTATTACAGGATTGGCTAATGCAGAAGATGAATCTCCAGAAGTTGCTTTATTCTTCCCTTTGGTGGTTGCGGATGGCTGCAATGTTCTGTCGCTCCTAAGAGTCGTTGCATGAGATAAATCATAATAAAAAATTATCTGACTCTGATGGATCGGTAGAAACATCACAAACTACCTACTCTTTACGCTTGAAATTATTAGGCTTCACCTCAACATATAATGGATTAGACGTCTTGGTGGTAGTGAGGTCATCGAGCTTCTAAGACATCTCTGTTAAGCCTTTGACAAGTTGGGTCAAGCAGTCGAGTGCTAGGTTTACTAGAGTGGCCTCGGATGATTCAGTGTGCTGGCCACACTAAGAGTGGTACTATTGACGATGCAAATTTTGGGAATAATGGTGAGGAGGCGGGAGTTGTTGATGATGAAATTGCGAAGGAGGAGGATATTGGTTATAAGAAGCACCTGCATACGGGTGATATGGACGAAAGTGCCTGAAGGCTAGGGTTTGGGCCTTAGCGCATCACAAAAGCATGAAGATCACATCATATGCAATCAAGAGCGATAGTCATAATAGTTGTTCGAGGATGGGAAATTAAAAAATTTTAAATGGATGAAACCACATAATTCAATAACACTTCTCAAATTATTTCATCAAGATCACAAATGGTTTCAGAGGAATACCTCTTAAAGCGTGGTTGTGATCGTCAATCTCTAAAGTAAGTAATACTCCTATCTCAATTTGGGCCCAATGAAGATCGCACTTGCAGGCACGTTGATGAGATATGTGCTTTCCGCAATCAATGTTGATGATCCAAGCTTGGAGTCTTCTTATTTTGTCTCACGAAATCTGATTCCTTCTTCACATGTGGAGCGCAACAAAGAAGATAAAGATCCACGAGCAATCGATCTGGCTGTACAACGGTGTCATGATGACTGCAGAATTCTTTAGGTAAACATGTGGACGGCCACATGTTGAGAGAGAGAGAGAGTTGGCATGTATAAAGAGAGACAATTTGTTCTTATGTGTAAAAGAAAAGGATAGTTCTACCCTATCTTTTATAGTAAATTGTATGGTAGAGATGCACTCCTGATTTAAATCAATGGTTAAGATTTTTTTATAAAAATTTACAACACTGAATTTAATTTAAAAGAAATTAAGTATGTTTTAAATAATCTTAACATATTTAGTTTCAATTAAATCAAAAATCTCCCAAATGAAATAGGACTTGAGAGCCTCCTTCCATGTACGAGGAAAGGAGATAACCTCCATCCCCTTATACATGGTGGACGGCCACCTTAATTGGAGATAGAAAATATCTATCCAATCTTAATGTAATATTATTAAATTAATTCTTATTTCATGGAATATTTTGAAGGATATGGATAAATCCTTAAGTGCATCACGAAAGCGTAGAGATCGCATCATATGTGATCGGGAGTGATAAGTCACACCAGTTGCTCAGTGCAGTGGAATTTTTTAAAAAAATTTAAACCGATGAAACCACATGATCCAAGAATACTTCTCGAATCATTTCATCTAAACCACATATTAAGGTTACCTCTTGAAGAGTGGTTACGATTGAATCTCTAAAGAAAGAGAACTCCTGTCTCAAGTCCGATCCGATGGAGGAGATGCTTGCGAGCACGTTGATGAAACATGTGCTCCTCGCAATCCATGTTGATTATCCAAGGGTGAATCTCCTGATCTCGTCATATGAGATACGAAGTCTTCTTCATGAGCGAGGCACACCGAAGGAGATGGAGATCTACAAGCAGTTGATCCAGCAACATAACATCAATGCAGCAGATACGAGGATCTCTAGGTCAACAAGTGGACGACCACATTGTTGAGATAGAGAAGGGATGTCCATGAGAAATTAGAGAGAGAGAGAGATTTGTATTTCACATTGTGTGCCTTATGTAAAAAAAGACTAGGGATAGCCTTCTATTTATACTATTTTGGATGTCCATGGATTATAGTCCATATGCTTACAGATTCAATGGTTGAGATTAATTTGTGATTTCAATCAATGGACATGATTTGTTGCTCCAATAATTCTAACTACTTTAATCCAACAACAACAACAAAGCCTTTTCCCACAATTAAGTAGAGTCGGCTACATGGATTCTTCACCTCCATTCAGATCTATCTTGGATCAATCTCAAGCTTATATCCAAAAAACTAAGATCTCTTCATATAGTTTCTTTCCAACACTTCTTAGGCCGTCCTTGCCCTCTCTTAGCCGGCTCAATATCCCAACACTCGCATCTCCTAACCGGTGCATCAGCTGATCTTCTTTGTAAATAACCAAGCCATCTTAAGTGGTTTTCTCACATTTTATCCTTGATCGGAGCTATACCAACTTTTTTTTATTGTATCATTCTGAATTCGATCTTTACGTGTGCGTCTACACATCCACCTTAGCATTTTCATTTCTGCTATAGCCATTCTCTGCACATGTCTATGGTTCACATGCCAACATTCAGATTCATAGAGCATAGCAGGTCTCACAACGGCTTTGTAAAACTTTCTTTTAATTTTTAAAGGAATTTTATTATCACAAAGCACATCAGAGGCTCCTCTCCACTTTAGCCAGCCTACATTTTTTCTATTTGTAACATCTCCATCAATTTCTCCATCATATTTCAAAATAGATCCCGGATATCTAAAAGAATCTCTCTTCCAAATGTTATCATCACCAATCTTCACCTTGATTCCTTCACCATTGCTTCCATTAAAGGTGCACTCCATATATTCCATCTCAGATCAACTTATACGAAATCCTTTATTCTCCAATGCATGTCCCCAGACCTCAAGCTTCTCATTCACTCCATCTCTAGTCTCGTCAATCAATATAACATCGTCAACAAATAACATACACCAAGGTAACTTCATCTTGAATGTGACTTATCAACTCATCCATAATCAAAATAAAAATAAATGGACTCAAAGTTGAACCTTGATGTAAACCAATGTTGATGTCAAAATAGTCAGTCTTCCCAGACGGGGTCCTCGCACAAGATAGAACCCTATCATACATATCCTTTATGAGGTTAATGTGTAGGACAGGTACTTTTCTATCCTCCAAAACTCTCCACAATATCTGTCGTGGGACATAATGATAAGCCTTTTCCAAATCAACAAAGATTATATGGAGGTTCTTCCTTTTAGCTCAAATATAAGATAGCCTTTTAGCTCAATAATTCCAACAACTTTAATCAATTTAAATAAATCAAAATATATGCAATATAATTTTGATTTCATTCAAATCAATTAAAGGGGAAAAGAATTGAAAGAGTATCAACACCTTTCCATACATGGTGTGGACGGCATCAACATGAAGGACTCCATGTTGTGTCGTCCCCCATGTACACATGGAAGAGGTCTCCCCTTCCATGTTGGTGGAAACTTTTTGCTCACTCAATTTAAAATTATGGAATAACTCTTATTGCATATTTTTCAATCAAATAATTCCAAATTATTTTGTAACAATTTCGATCATGCCATTGAATGAAGATGAATCATATTCACATATCCGAAATAAAATGTAATTACAATTGCAAATAATTGTCCAATCTGAATCCAATTCAAATTGAATATTAATTTGTAAATACAAATTACATTTATCTCTCTCTCTAATATATTATAAATCGCATTTATAATATCCTTGAATAATATGGATAGTACTATTCACATTATTCACATCCTTGATATATAAATCACATTTAATAATCTCGGATGTCAATTCTCATGAGCCTAAATAATATGAATCACATTCACATTATTTAAAATAATTAAATCACATTTAATTATCTATTTTTCTATTATCAGATACATTATCAACAATGAAATTATTATTGAACTACCTTCAAGAATAATGCATTTTCTCCGTGGATACTTGGAGATAAGGACTGGGCGATTATACATTCCGTGTATAGTGATTTGGATCTTGAGATCACGATGCAAATCCAGATCTCAGGTACCACCCATAGATGTTTAATTAAATCAAAACCATAGACCTAATATTCTTATTACATCTAAATCACATTCAGATCACTGTTCAACTTTTGGATTAAGATCAAATCACTTTTCTATGAGAGGAGTCACTAAAATCCAGACCTGTTTCATTATTCTGTTGAAATGGAAGCATCATGGTTATACAATCGTTTGTTGATCACATCACCCTCAGGTATTCCTGATACATGTACATCCTACATACTGAATGACCAAGAATAAACCCGAAGTTTTATATCTATTTAGATTGTCTCCTTCATTATTTATCATTAAGTTTCTCACTTTATCATTGGGAGTCGGTATCGTTCATATATTTCCAAAAGCATATATCATACCTAGGTATTGATCATATACTTTCCAAAAGCATATATCAAACCTACAAATTCAGTCAAGCTTCCAAAGAGAGATGACCGTGCACGAAATTTGATCCCAATATCTCATGAGTGAGCTCATGTCTTCGGTTAAGTAATTGAACCTGTATGATCCCCTTGAGAGATCATATTACTCATATGCCTTTATATACGCAATAGCACGTTGGCGTATAGACCTTGATTAGATCATCAACCTATCGGTCTGCCAAATGTACATACTCAAACATATAGTAACCCATCTGTCTCTGGTCAGAGTATGCGTGCTTATACCGTGAGAGCATATGAAATAGGTCTTTAGTTATCTCAATCTTGTTAAGTCAACCCTTTGTCCTAACTTATCTAACACCTCCGAATATCTATTCCCATGCAGAGGACCTGCATCAAGACGTCGGTTAGATATCAGCCCACTAGAGAAAGGATTGTCGTCTCCTACTCGGGCTAGATATCATCCTACTAGAGAAATGATTGATGTCTCCTACCCGGGCTATATATCAACTCTTAATTAACATTTGATGGTGTTTGATGAGTCCTCAATATAACTCTTTAGATATTCATCCAAGCACCAACCTCTATGATTAAACAATAGAATCAACAGTTGTATGATCATCAGGATGACCTCAGTAAGCAGACTCGTCACTCTATTCCTGGAAGACTTTGCCAAGTCCTTTTACAGACTTTCATACCTACTAGTAACAGTGCTCACATCCAATGCGAATGTTGCATCCTATGCAACCAATACTCAATTTTACTAATGCAATTATAGTGCCTTTGACAGTACAATCAATAATCATTATAATCAGCGAGTAATTTCTATTATCCTTATCAGAATACCCTTATTCCCAAAGATCTTTATCTTCTTAGACTAAGACCCGATCTTAAGTCTTGTAGGGTATATGCAGTTAAGACCTTTTTAGATCACTATATATAAAGTCTTAAGTTCTTGAAGATAATACTTTGAGATCACTATCTGAAAAAGTCTTTTCATCTTTGATGTATTTTATCTCTATATTAGGATTAGTAATAGTTTACCGCTCCCACTGGATGGCTGACATCTGACCTTTTGTGCACATCTAGCATACACTGAGCTTCTCATAGCTGATGCACTAGGGAAAGTAGCTTTAGTATTCACGTCCTCAACTCTTTGAGGTGTTATCCCTTTAGATAGGTCAGTATTATATATTAAGGGAAAGAAGCTTTCCTTGGAGTTTTCCAAAAAAAATGGAATATGTCCAAAGTGTACCACTAATGTGATGGTCCCAATGCCCTCTTGTCTTTTCTTATGAACAAATTAAAGAACTAAGATCTAAGAGGTATCCTTGAGATCTTTTATCTCAAGGTATGGAACAACCAGATTATAAAACACTTATTCTCATCCTAATATCATTCCAAATGATTAGGATATTATCTACATTTAGCACGATGAACACAATGGCACTCCCACTAAGCTTCACATGGTTCATCAAGATTATGTATGTCGTAATCTTTATAATTTCATTAAATCTTATGTTCCAACTTCTAGAAGCTTATTTAAGTCCATAGATGGAGTTCCTTAAGCTTGCACACCTTGCCTTCCTCAACTATGAAGTCTCGAGTCTACTTCATATGAATATCCTAGGAGAGGTATTTATAGAGGGATGAAATCTCGGCATTCATCTTTTAGATGTCATAGTCAAGTTGTGTAGCTATAGTTAGCAATATTCTTATGGGCTTAAGCATGGAGAGCAAGTTTGATCTCAGGCGATATCTTCTCTTCATATGTAGCTCTCGACAACGAACTGTGCTTTGAAGGTCTCTACCCTTCCATTAGGTTCCCTATTTCTCTTGAAGATCCATTTTACATCTAACATGTTTTACCCTTATAGGTGAATCCTCGAGAATCCATATACAACACTTGTATATGAAGTCTACTTTAGACTGTATTGCTAACATCCATCTCTCCATGACATGATCCATGGATGTTTCATCATATGAAGTCATATCATTGTCAAACTTAACTAACACATGGAGTTCATACCATTTAGGTGGTCTTACCACCCTAAAACTAATTTGAAGAGGTATGAGTGTTCTTCTTTAATTGTCCTTTTATATTCTTATATTAGGAGCATCATTATCTTCTCAAGATTCAGTGAGATCCTTTACTTCATTTTCATCTTGATTCTCAAGAAAGTCATCCTCTAAGAATTATATCCTTAGAGATGAAATCTTTTAAGAATCTCAAGGTCATAAAGTAGATATCCAATACCATCATGTATATTCCTAATGAAGTAGCACTCTCTCGTGCTAGATTCCAGCTTAATTACATCCATGACATGATTATCGACAACCCTAAATCCTCAAGTGCAAAACACTAGGCTATGTTCCAAACCATAGCTTATGAGGATCATTGGGGTTAGATTTGCATGGAATCTTATTAAGGATATATATTGTAGTCTCTACAACATATATACTTTGAAACTAAGAGGTAATTATGTTAATATTTACCATTGATCAAATCGTGTCACACATGATCCAATTGCATCTCCCTATAACTCTATTGAGTTTAGAGGAAGTAGGAGGAGTGAGATAAGAATGTTTTCATTTATCCATAAGATATTCCCTGAATTCATCTTAATAGGTACTCGCTAACTTGCAAAAAAAATCATTCCATCTTCCTTCAAACTTTGATTCTAGACCAAAATTGTGATATCTTTAAACATTTCAAAGATTTTTAAGGTGAAGGGAAGAAATCTCATATCACAAATAATCATCAATTGATATCAAATATCATTAATGTTTATTATGATATAGATGATCCACATACATCAATATGTATGAGATCTTATATATCTTGGCATCTTACACCATTCGCATAGATGGGTGCAGTGGATATTTTTTTCCTTTGAATATATATTCACAAGTATGTAAGTTTTGAACCTTTAGACAATCTAAAGTTCAATATCTTACTAGTCTATTGATCTTATTAATAAACTTATGTCCAATGCTTGATGTCAGATCATTGTCTAATTTCCAGTATTAGAATTGCTAATGAACCATTCATTAATATTCTAATTGAGTAGAGTCCTCTTGATGTTAAATTACTATTTGAAATTTATCCATTATAACTCTTTATGATTGGTTTATTCCAGAATGTATGTCCACTTCTAATAAGTTTAGAAAAAGACAATGAATGTATTCTAATATCTAGGTCATGAAGACATTCTCTGAGACAATAGGCTCTCCCACTGAAAATATGCACTCTATCTATCCAATGGAGATTGTTGCAACAAATGCATCAATATACATTTATTAAATCTTAAGATCAAATTGTCTAGTCTTCTAAAACATATGCAACAAACTGTAAGCATTATTATAAGAATGAGATACAATTATTAGACTTTTATCTTATCTAATAAGCAAGTCAATTTTAATGATTATATGTACATGTATAATATGTTGATGCCCTATTCGAATCCTCTAAGGATCCTAGGTAGTCTAGAGAGTCATACCATTAATACATCAGCTTGCTGCAGTATTAGCATTCATCAAACTCTTTAGATGTCACATGTGTGAAAATTACAGAAGTATGGTCAACTCCTTGACTTTCCTTCTCACTTGTGACAAACCCCATGCTTCCACATCTATAAACAACCATTCCTTAAGGCAAAGGATCTCTTAGGTTGAATTAAAAATATTTCAATATAAGAGTACTTCAACATTTACATATGCTTCATTCAATTCATATAATATGAATATTATGAAGCTTCATGAAAGACTAGAGTATAGATTGTAGAATGACGATACTCAACATATCTACATCCATCTTAACTCTTACAAACTTTGGTTCAGGTAGGTACGCAAATATTTTGGTACATCTTCTATTATCGAGCCACCATTTTGCATAATGCAGTGGACCATGTCATTCATGATTAAATGTCGAGATCATATATGTATGACAAAACATCTAAAGTTTTATAACGATTTTGATAATTACAATCATCATCGACATGATACTTCCAAAGCACATTCGTTGAAAGATAAAGACCATAGAGATAGACAAACCCAAGGTTGTTGTCTTATTGTCTATTTAATTGTCATTCCTCATTATTATGATGAAACTTGCACATTGCAACCACATATATTATGTGTCCAACTATAAGTACAATATCTTGATCATGGATCCAATCCGTGATATTTTAAGGGTTATTATTGAGTATAGTTTTGAGTGGATTTAATGTAGGTTATATGAAATAATATAATTTGCATAAATACATATTTTTACTTTCATTAAGGATTTTATATCAAAGTTGTCTTGCCTTGTCAACTATGAAAGTTCACTCCCTTCTTCACTTTCAAAGTAAGAGACATACTTACGATTATATCTCAAGCAAGATATGGGATCGCCTTCTTACCTTTGTTACATCCCAAAAATATGAGAAACTATAACTCAAATAAAAAAAAGCGGGAAATCATTCCTCCTTGCAAGTCCAACTTGCACTTCCCAATTGGGTCTTTAAAACCCGAGCCCACCACCCATAAGGTGATGTTGACCCGTTGTTAATTTGATCAACCATAAATAGGAATAAAAATCGCTATGCGCAATCCATTATCACCCTCAATAATATGAGGAACCGATATTGGGGTCAATACACATATGGTCTTACTCTTTCGAGAAGCAAAGAGCTCGATACATGTGCGCTTGTATGTAGGAGTTGTCAATTTGGACATGCATCTCCATCGTGTAATTCATGACGATAGAACCCTTCACCTTGACGAGAGACCAGGATGTCATTTATATGATCCTCTATATCCCATTCAAATTTTATTTAATTGTTTTTGAATCATATCCACATAATCATTTCTTCCAAGGGAAATGCATCTATATTCATAATAGAGTGTTTATTTTAATTAGATATAATTCATTTGATTATATTAAATCAATTATCAATCCAATCAATCAACCAAAAAACAATTAAGGATTGATTGATACTACCATATTGTATAAGCTCTCACAAGTATGTTTTATTCTGTATTTTAACAATTAGAGTACAACTTGACTTATTCATATTATTTTTTCCTCAAATATGGATCCAACCAGTAGACTCGAGTTATGCTATGAGCAAGCGTTTCCTTGACATGCAAGGCATAGATTAGATAGCTTCTCCATTCCAATTGAGAACAACACAAAATAATACCAATGTACTTGCAGTTTTATCGATCAACTTTGATGACTGTCATTATACTATATAATAATCATTCGAAGATTTAGGCATCTTTAAAATAATTTTAAGGATCCTAAAGTTATATTCATATCAAGCAAACATGTTCTTGGTTTTGCATGTAAAAATTGTCCTATAACTAATGTAGGATTAACTAGGGTTTTTTCATGAAACACACATTCAATGACCAATGATCTTTCATCATTTATTTTCATAAATATTAAGAATAAATTTAAATCAAAACAAATTCATAACTTCCATGATTTACATTTAATGATAAACACAATAAGCAAGAAGACATGATGATCCAATCATCATCCAACCCATCGCCACTAAATATGGAATATCTAGAGCAAATGGAGTCGGAATCACATGAAATAAATTAAAACAGTTTGCTGGTTTGATTCTATACATAATCTTTTTTTTCATGATGGGAAATCAGTAAGGAGAAATCGATTTCTTACATATATATGACGACATGCAAAACTAATTTTATTACGGGAATGTTTCGAATCTTTATTCATGAACTTTTGGTGCCAATGATTTGGATACATATTTAGATATTATAAATACATTTTATGATCTAAAAAAATCGTCCAAACAGTGCAAAAACAATGGCTTTTCATCTTAGCAAAAAATGATTCGAAACATGCATTTTATGCACAAACAACGAGTCCCTACGCATCTGATATACAAAAACTCGTTTACCTAGGACTTTGGATCATATCCAAGACCTTAAACAAGGCTCTGATACCACTTGAAATATGGGGTTTGGGTCTTAGCGCATCATGGAAATGTGAAGATCGTGTCATATGCGATCAAAACCGACTAGTCATACTAGTTGCTCAGGGTAGTGGAATTTAAAATTTTCAAATGGATGAAGCCACGTGATTCGATAACAATCCTCAAATTGTTTCATCAAAGTCACAAATAGGTTCAAAGGAATACCTATTGAAGCATGCTTGCAATCTCAATATCTAAAATAAGAAATCCACTTGTCTCAAGTCCGATCAACGAAGATCACACTTGCGGACACGTTGATGAGATACATGCTTCCTGCAATCCGTGTTGATGATTCAAGCTTGGAGTCTCCTGACTTTGTCTCATGAAATATGATGCCTTCTTCACGAGCGGAGAACACTGAAGAAGATGGAGATCCATGAGCAGTCGATCTGGTAGCACAATGACGTCGTGACAACTGCGAAATTTTCTAGGTCAACTTGTGGACGACCACATGTTAAGAGAAAGAGCTAGCAAGTAGAGAGAGAGAGCCATTTTGTTCTTATGTGCAAAAGAAAAGGCTAGGTCTACCCTTTCTTTTAAATTAAATTGTATGGTGGAGATGCACTCCTAATTCAAATCAATGGTTGAGATTTTGTTGTAAAAAATTACAACAATAACTAATTTAATTTAAAATAAATTAAATATATGGTAAATAATTTTGACATATTTAGTTTAATTTAAATAAAAAACTACCAGAAAAATAGGACTAGAGAGCCTCCTTCTATGTAAGGGGAAGGGAGATAGCCTCCTTTCCCTTATACATGGTGGAGGGCGACCATGATTGGAGAGAGAAAATCTCTCTCCAATCCTAATGTAAAATTACTACATTAATTCTTATTTCATGGATTTTTTTGTCAACAAAATATCACCAAATAAATATTGCAAATTATTCATGATAATTGCAAACAAAACCGTTGACAATTATGAATCAAATTTAAACCACCCAATAAAATGTAAATAATGTTTATAATTAAATGTACAATGTGAACCCAATTCACATCAACATTTAATTTGTAAATTTTATTCAGAAATAACTCTCTCTAATATATTATAAATCACATTTATAATATTTATGATTAATATAGATAGTGATATCCACATTATTCATATCCTTGACAATTAAATCATATTTAATTATCTTGGATGACTCATCTCATGTGCCCTAATAATATGAATCATATTCACATTATTCATGATAATTTAATCACATTTAACTATAAATTTTCCACAATGCTTAGATACGTTATTTACAATGAAATTATTCTTGACCTCTTTCAAGAATAGTGCTCTTTATTTACGGATACTTGTAAACAAGGACATGGCAATTATACGTTTCATGTATAGTGACTTGGATATTGAGATCATATCTCAAATACTCATCAAAGGGATCTCTCAAAGACATGTGATTAAATCAAAGCCATAAATCTATTTTTTTCATTGCATCCAAATTGCATTCATATAAATGTCCAACATTTGGACCAAGATCATATTACTTCTCTATTGAGTGGAGTCACTAAAATCCAAACCTATTTCATCACTCCCCCGGAATGGAAGTGTCACAGTTATACAATCGTTTACGATCACGTCACCCTTGAGTATTCCTAATACCCATACATCATGCATACTGGAAGACCTAGAATAAACCCGAAGTTTTAAATCATTTTACATTGTCTTCCTCAAGTTTTTATCATTAAGTTTCTCATTTGATCATTGAGAGTTGGTATCAATCATACACTTTCCAAAAGCATATATAATACCTAGGTATTGATCATATACTTTCCAAAAGCATATATCAAACCTACAAATTCAGTCAAGCTTCCAAAGAGATGATCGTGCATGGAATTTGATCCCAATATATCATGAGTGAGCTCATGTCTTCCAGTTCAGTAATGAGCTTGTATGATCCCTTTGAGAGATCATATTACGTATATGCCCTTGCATGTACACTAGCTCACCGTTGTATAGACCTTTAATTGGTCATAAACCTTTCGGTCTACCAAATGTACTTACTCAGACATATAGCAACACATATGTATCTGGTCAGAGGATGTGTGCCTATATCATGACAGTATACGACATAGGTCTTGGTTATCTCGATCTCATTAAGTCAACTCTTTGACCTAACTTGTCTAACACATCTAAATCTCTATTTATATGTAGAGGACCTGCATCAAGATGTTGGTTAGATACCAGCCTTTAAAGAAAGGATTTCTATCTCCTTCTCATGTTGGAGATCCTCTCTTAATAATCACTTGACGGTGCTTAATGAGTCCTCAATCTAACTCTTTAGATATCATCCAAGCACCTTCCTCTATGATTCAACATTTAAATCAATAACTGTATGATCCCATGCTAGAGATTCTCTCTTAATAATCATTGGACGGTGCTTGATGAGTCCTCAATCTAACTCTTTAGATATCTTCCAAGCACTAGCCTCTATGATTCAACATTTGAATCAAAAATTGTATGATCATTAAGATGGTCATGGTACATAACCCTAATTGTACTAAGAGACCTACAATGCATATTATCTATTCTTCATTTCAGATTAGGGAATGTTTTGCAATAATATTTATTGCATAATTGCTCGCCATGGGCTCGCATGTCCAACAGTATTGGTATGAGGGCTATTGGTACTGCTGATTCTGCCTCGAGTTGTTCTGATACTACATAGGCTAGTGCTGTCGAGTTTGGTTGGGCTGTACAAATCCCCCACCTTGATTCTAGTGATATGACCGAATGGATGAAGATTGGCCCTACTAATGTCCACCTAGATGGGCCAATTGGGCATCGTTGTTCTAGATGTCGTTCACCTTCTGGATGATTGGTGGTGGTGGTGAGATAGGATCATAATAAGGGGGCTGGATCTCAGACTGGTAAAAGACAATATGTTAAGATGGCGATGCCGACTAGTCAGGTGCATGCGCATAGTATACGTGGTAAACCTGGGGCTGACTTGAGCTTGACTGAGCTAGCTATTGAGATGATGGTTCCTTCGGCACAAAAAGAGTGGGGCAGTCGGGCTCATGTATGACATTGATGGTGCTAGCAAGTAGCTCTAGTTGCTTTGTAATCTGATCCGGCTTGTCCATATGTTTGGTCCATTGTTCGATAATAGACAACTTCTCCAAGTCATGTGATCACGTTTCAATAATATAAACTTTAGGCACGTGGATCATGATGATGTTGAAATTGGAGCTCTCGTCCTTATCATGCTCACTAGATGCCGCCATATTGACGGTCTTGTGGTGGACTTATGTTTGTCACTGATAGGCTCGGGATGAGGATAGAGCAGCCTCTCATTTGTCCATCTATTCAAAAATCTCCAGACAACATCCTCGTCCTTAATTAAGTGTGAGACACCACAACAGCATCTACTAGCCTCTAGCTTTTAGGAGTGAGGCCCTCAAAGAAGTGTTGGACCAGGCTGGTCCGTGGGATATCGTGGTGGGGACACTTCTCCTGCAAATCATGGAATCTCTCACATGCTTCATGGATTGACTCGTGCGGACCTTGGGAAAAATTGTTGATTCGTGCTTACATCAGATTCAAATGACCCAATGGATAGTACTTATGGAGGAATGTATACTTTAATTCCTCCCAGGTCATCGCACCCTTCCCCATATGGTTAATCAAATAAAGAACCTTATCTTGAAGGTTGAAGGGAAACACGGTCATTTTGACTATACCCAACAGGATGTTGGGGTAGTGAGTTGTGTGGTAGATGCGAAAGAATTATTGAAGATAGATGTAGCGTTCCTCATTCGTGTTCCCATGGAACGATGACAAAAAAGCGAGGATCTGAGGCTTGGGCTCAAAATGTTCATGGACTACAGGGATATGTATCCACTCCGTCATCCGACCATCACCAGGATTGTAAGTTTCTTTGAGAGTAGACTTGGGCCTCTCTCCTCATGGCTCATCTGCGGGCCCTCTATGGTTCCCATCTTCTAGTTCTTCATCCCCTGCTCCTCTGTTCTCTTTTTCTCTCTTCATGTCATTCAGCGTTTCTTGGATATGGACCTGGGCTAAGTCCTTATCGGTCAACTACTATTTGATGGCCTGGTTGGAAGCAAGCATCTGAGCATTGATTGTGTTCTGATCCGGTTGTCCCTTATCTGATGGTGATTGTCCCTTTCCTTTCCCTTGAGGATCCATCTTTGAATTAGACTCGGAGGATGTGATCTGCACGAGGTCCAGTGTGGTTTCTGCATAAATAGATGTATCCTATTTAGATTGAAAATCTTCTGCAATGGATGGAGTGGAAAATCTGGAATTAAGGTCAATTCCAGATGTATGTTAATGGAGCATTTGATATTGACTGAAATCTATCTCAATATACGAGGGGTGAAAGGCGAGATAAGAGTTATCCCAGTTTATTGGAATAGAGGAAAAAGTTGAGCAGTTTGGAGATCAGTTCGTGATATCTGAACTGGGTTCTCATGAATCGCCTTGAATTATTGAAGATGTAGAACTCATGGAAACCATGTGGGTGTCGGCAGGGTACTGACTAAGGCTTCCATGAGATGACATCTTGGAGAGAAAGGAGTAGATGAGGAGTGGAACACAAATGAATCTCCATTTCATCACCTTTATTCTTTCATTTTCACCTTTAAACCCTCATTATATGCATGTATACAACATTGATTTGCATGAATTAACATTCATTATTTATTGTATGGATATTATATAAAATACATTGTTTAAAGCCAAAATAAAGAATAAAGAAATGAAAATAAAAAGAAATAAAATATCAAAGGTATTTTATAACCCTAAACCCCGAGACGTAGTCATCATGATGACTGGGTCGACAAGGAATAAAGTTGAGGGAGATAAGGGTCAAAAACACAATAAAAACCCTAATTATTTATTCTTCAATAATGCATTTTTGGGATCTATTTTATTCTTTATTATTTTTACTGCAAAGCAATACATTTTGTACATAAAAGTTATAGATAAAAATATATACAAAAATAAAAATTGACTTCACACAAAAATAATACATATTAAACATTCTACACTCATAATAAAAAGTTAAAAACCAAACTTCTCAGAGTCATATCTTCTCTATATGAACTCAAAATGTATCAAAATCACCTTTAATTGTATATAACTTTTTATTAGTAGTTATTTAATGAAGGTGGTTTCATTTAATTTGGATTCAAGATGCAAAAGTTAGATTTTGGACCCCTGTTACATAATATACCTGAATAAAATAATCATTTTATTTATTCTTTATATTTTTTCATTATTTTTATAATTTTGTAAATATTATTTATAGTATGTGTGCGTAATTAGGATACAATAAAAACATAAAAAATACTCTAAAATAAAATTGTATACAAAATGCATAGACGAATACACTATGCTTATACATATATAATTAATACCTATATTTAATCAAGTGTATAAGTAAACTCAGAAAAAAATAATAAAAATATTTATGTATATTAAAATAGTTATAAAAATATAAATTATGTATATAAAATAATAAAATATAAAATACAAATTAAAAATAAAATATCCATATATAGGTAAATATACATATAAATGCACTTGTAAAAAGTAACCTGCAATAAATTAACACAACAGCAACGAAGCCTTTTCCCACTTTAAGTAGGGTTGGCTACATGGATTTTTTGCCTCCATTTAGATCCATCTTCGGTCATTCTCGAGAATAGATTCAAAAAAACTAAGATCCCTACGATAGTCTCATTCCAACACTTCTTGGGCCTTCCACTCCCTCTTTTAGCTAGCTCAACATTCCAAAACTCACATCTCCTTACCAGTGCATCAGTTGACCTTCTTTGCACATGGCTAAACCACCTTTAGTGATTTTGTCGCATCTTATCTTCGGTCGGAGCTACACCACTTTCATTATGATGGCATCATTCTAAATCTGATCTTTACGTGTGTGACCACACATCAACCTTAGCATTTTCATTTCTGCTACTGCCTTTCTCTGCACATGCTTATGGTATACACGCCACCATTAAGATCCATAGAGCATAGCAGGTCTCACAGTGCTTTGTAAAACTTTATTTCAATTCCAAAGGGATTTTCTTATCACAGAGAACAATAGAGGCCCCTCTCCACTTTGGCCAACCTGTGTTTATTTTATTTGTAACATATCCATAAAATTCTCCATAATGTTGCAAAATACATCCCCAGTATCTAAAAGAATCTCTCTTCTGAATGTTATCATCACCAATCTTAAAATCGTTTCCTTCACCATTGCTTCCATTAAAAGTACACTCCAAATATTCAGTCTTAGCCCTACTTATACGAAATCCTTTTGTCTCCAAAGCATGTCTCCAGCTCAAGCTTCTCATTTATTCCATCTCTAGTCTCATCAATCAACACAATATCGTCAATGAATAACATACACCAAAGTATCACATCCTGAATGTGACTTGTCAACTCGTCCATAATCAAAGTAAAAAGGAATGGCCTCAAAGTTGAACATTGATGCAGACCAGTGTTGATGTCAAAATAGCTAGTCTTCTCAGACTGTGTCCTTGCAGAAGATGAAGCCCTATCATACATATCTTTTTATGAGGTTCGTGTATAGTATAGTTGCTTATCTCTTCTCCAAAACTCTCCATAATATCTCCCATGGGACAGAAATAAGCCTTCTCTAAATCAATAAATAATAATATGAAGGTTCTTCCCTTTAGCATTGTAAATCTCCATTGTTCTCCGCATCAAGTGGATGTCTTTAATAATTGAGCGACTTGGCATGAATCTGAATTGGTTTTATTTTACTTTGGAAACCTGCCTCAACCTTCTTTCGATCACACATTCCCAAATTTTCGTAGTGTGACTCATCATCTCAATACCTCTGTAATTTGAACAATTTTGAATGTCTCCTTTGTTTTTATAAAGATGCATCACGATGATTATCCTCCATTCTTCAGGTATTTTCTTGCTTTTCCAAAAAACATTGAAAAAACTTATAAGCCATGTCAAACCATGCTCACCGAAAACTCTCCAAGCTTCTACAGGAATGTCTTCAGGTCCTGCACATTTCCCATGTCTCATAACCTTCAAATTCTCCTCTATTTCCTGAAGGATATGGTTTAATCCTCAAGCGCATCACGGAAGCGTGAGCATCGTATCGAATACGACGAAGAATGACTAGTCGAACTAGTTGTTCTATGCAACAGAATTTGAAAAAAACTTCATGCGATGAAACCACATGATACAAGAACGATTCTCGGATCATTTCATCTAGAACCAAATCAAGTATAAAGGAATACCTCTTGTAGCATGGTTGATCGAGTCTCTACGAAAAGAGACCTCCTGTCTCAAGTCTGATCGTCGAAGAAGATTCTTGCGAGCCTGGGGATGAGTCGTGTGATCCTCACAATCCAATAAGTTGATCCAAGCATGGTAAACTCCTAATCTTGTCGTACGAGATCGAACACCTTCTTTGCTAGCATAGCACTCCAAAGAAGATGGTGAATCGAAGAATCGTCGAGGCAGCGGTGCGGTGGCGAAGCGACGACGAAGGCTCTCCTCTAGGGTTTGGTGGACGACCACCAAGAGGAGGAGAGAAGAGGCTTGACGTATGGAAGAGGGAGCGAGAGATGTGTCTCAATTGCATAACCCTAGAGAGCATGGTATGCCTCTCTATTTATAGGTTTTTGGGATCCATGGATCACAATGCATGGGACACATAAAATCAATGGATGAGATTTATTTATGTTTAATCCAATGATCAAGATTGTTGTTTGTAAAATCCAACAATTAATAATTTAATTTACATCAAATATATTTGATAAATCAAATACAAATCAATCCTAAATTAAATCAAACAAATATGGAGAGATTAGCATGGAGATTGCTCCCTACATGGAATAGCTAGTACGGCTACCAATTTCCTTGTAGGAATTGGTGGTCGTCCACCATGATCCCATGGTGGAGGAAATCTCATGCAATCTCATGAGATTGCATATCTCCATGAAAATCTCCCATATTTTCCAACAACTTTTGATGTGATTTATTCTACAAAATAATTCATAATTAACTTTGAAAATATTGCAATTTTGCCATTGGAAATTTGTGGATTACATTCACAACCCAAAACAAAATATAATTTACATTTTCAATTAATTATACAATGTGAATCCAATTCACACCAATAATTAATTAACAAATATAAATAATAATTAGCTCTCTCTCTAATACATTATAAATCACATTTATAATATATTATGAATAATTGGGTATTGCTATCCACATTATTCTTATCCACAATAATTAAATCACATTTAATTATATTGGATAATTTCGAGATGTATCAAGATAATTAAATCACATTTAATTATCATTCTCTTAATGCTCAGATATAATTCAACTATGGAATTATTCTTGAACTTTTTCAAGAATAATGCGATTTCTCCACAGATACTTGGAGATAAGGACAGGGTGATTGTATTGTTCCACGTATAGTGACTTGGATATTAAGATCACATCTCAAATCAAGATCTTATCAACCTCCCACAGATGCTTGATTAAATCAAGGCCATAGACCTAATCTTCTCATTGCATCTGAATCTCATTCAGATCAATGTCCAATACATGGACTAAGATTAGGTCACTTCTCTACTGAGAGGAGTCACTAAAATCAAAACATGTTTCATCACTCCCTCGGAATGGAAGCGTCATGGTTATACAATCGTTTATGATCACATCACCCTCAGGTATTCCCAACACCTGTACATCCTGCATACTAGAAGACCTATGAACATCCTGAAGATGTAGTTCAATTTTACACTGTCATTTTTAGGGCTTGATCATCAAGTTTTTCAATCCTAGTCATTAGGAATTGGTATAGATCGTATGCTTTCCCAAAGCATATATCTTACCTTCAAATTCATGTCATGCTTCCAAACCATGACGACCATGCATGGAATTTGATCAGTCCCAATACCTCATGAGTGAGCTCTTGTCTTCCAGTTCACATGTGAACCTGTATGATCCCTATGAGAGATCGTATTACTCATATGTCCTTACATGCACACCAGCTCGCCGGTGTATAGACCTTGGTTCGGTCATAAACCTATTGATCTGCCAAATGTACATACTCAGACATATAGTAACACATTTGTCTCTGGTCAGAGGATGCATGCCTATGCAGTGACAGTATTAAACATAGGTCTTTGGTTATCTCTATCTCGTTAAGTCAACCCATTGACTCAACTAATATGACACCTCTGAATCACTATTCCCATGCAGAGGACCTGCATCAAGAGGTCGGTCAGATATCAACCAAATGAGAAAGTATTACCATCTCATACTCAGGTTGGAGATCACCACTTAACAATCATTTGATGATGCTTGATGAGTCCTCTATCTAACTCCTTAGATATTCATCCAAGCATCAGCCTCTATGATTCAATCAGTGAATCAACAGCTGTATGATTATCAAGTTGGCCAAGGTAATAACCCTTATTGTATAGAGGGACCTTATAATGCATTCATTCATTCAATCTCAGAAAGGGAGTGAAAAACAATCAATAGCTTTTATTGATAAATCATTTATTACAATAACATTTATTGCAAGAATGGTTCGCTTTGATCTCACATTGCTAACAATCTCCCACTAGCCCTCAGAACTATTCAGGAACAATCCTTAAACCCATACTCATTACATGCTGGTCGAAAACCTTCCGTGTCAGAGGTTTGGTAAGAGGATCAGCAACGTTGTCGGCAGAGGCCACCTTGGTGATGATGATATCACCACGCTTTGAATCTCCCGAATGATGTGGTATTTCCTTTCCATGTGCTTGTTCTTTTGATGCCATCTGGATTCCTTCGCCTTGGCAATGGCTCCCGCATTATCCATGAGTAACGTTATGGGAGTATCAGAGGAAACTACGCCAAGCTCCAGGATGAACTTGTGCAACCACACCACCTCCTTTGCAGCATCTGATGCGGCAATGTACTCGGCTTCTATTGTTGAATCTGTTGTAGTTTCCTGCTTCTTGCTTCCCCAGCTCACAACACCACCATTCAACATGAATACAAACCCTGGTGTCGACTTTCGATCATCAATATCCGATTGGAAGTCAGAATCTGTATATCCCAAAGGCTTGGAGATCACCATCTCCATAGACCAAGATGTAATCTTGCATCCGTCTTAGATATTTGAATATGTTCTTTATTGCATTCTAGTGTTGCTCTCCATAGTAGGATTGGTAACAACATACCACTCCCACTGCATCGCAGATATCTAGCCTAGTACACATCATGTCATACATTAAGCTTCCTACAACTTATGCATAAGGGCATCCATCCATGGCTTTCTTTTCCTCAACGGTTTGAGGAGCCATCCCTTGAGACAGGTGGATACCATGCATTAAGGGGAGGAAACCTTTCTTGGAACTATCCATACAGAATCGTTCAAGAATCTTCTTAATGTACCCATGCTGTGACAATCCCAATATCCTCTTTTCTTGGTTTCTGGACAACTTCAGACTAAGATGTAAGAGGCTTCTCCAAGATCATTCATCTAAAAGGTATGGGATATCCAAATTTTCACACTGGTCATCATCCCTGTGTCATTCCCAATGATAAGGATGCCATCTACGTGAAGCACGATGAACACAATGGCGCTCCCACTAAGCTTCTTGTACACACAGGGTTTATCAGGATTCTGCACAAAATCATAACTCTTTATGGTTTTGTCAAATCTGATGTTCCAGCTAGAAGAATCTTGCTTGAGCCCATAGATGGATTTCTTCAGCTTGCATACTTTGCCATCCTCAATTATGAAGTCCTGGGGCTAGTCCATATAGATATCCTACTCGAGGTATCCATTGAGGAAAGCCGTCTTGACGTCCATCTGCTAGATGTCGTAGTCAAGATACGCAGCTATAGCTAGCAGTATCCAGATGGATTTAAGCATAGCCACAGGAGAGAACGTCTCATCGTAATCGATGCCTTCTCTTTGTGTGTAGCCTTTGACTACAAACCGTACCTTGAAAGTCTCTACTTTCCCATCAGGTCCCCTCTTTCTCTTGAAGATCCATTTACACCCAATGGGTTTTACCCCTTTAGGTGGATCCTATAGGGTCCATACACCATTCTTCTGGATGGAGTCAATTTCTGACTTCATTAGTAGCATCCATCTATCCATGTCATGATTCGTGAGTGCTTCATCAAATGAAGAAGGATCATTGTCAGTTTCACCTAACACATGGAATCCATACCTTCCAGGTGGTGCAACCACCCTCGAACTCCTTCGAAGAGGTATGGTGTTTCATCTTTATTTATATCTTCAGTTTCTGGCTCAGAAAGCTTAGAATCCTCAGGGACTTCAATGAGTTCCTTTACCTTATTTTTGTCTTGACCTTTAAGGAAATCATTATCCAGGAATTTCACATCTCTAGAGACAAAAACCTTGTGGGTCTCAGGATCATAGAGATGGTATCCAATACCATCTATATGTAAAGCCTTGAACTTGGCATATCTCGGATCCTATACAATAAGATCTGATTCGTCAAGAGGAAACCAACAGAATCTGTTTCGTGTAAATCGGACTTCGTTTTGATTTGTTATGATTTTCGGAAGAAGGAGAAGTAAGGAGGGTTAAGACGTCATTAACCCATAATGACTGTCATTAAGACTAACTAAGCATGATTAAAAGAAACTAATGACGGATTGAAAACCTCTAATGATCATTAGCAACACTAATCAATAGTTAGCAAAAGATAAGCATAAACCACGAAAGTTAAATTGTGATAAGTGAAAGTTAATCACGATTACTGTTAATTAAGCGTCATTAGCGAATCTAGAATTATCTGGAATGTTCTAACTTAAGCCCCGAGTTTGGGATAAGTTTTGGCCAAAACCATGGGTCAAAACCATGGGCCGCTAAATCATGGTTAAGGTCTAAACCATGATTTTCTAACCATAGTTAGTGGTTTTCTGGAGCCTATAAATAGCCCCCCACCCATTCATTCTCTACGATTTCCACTAACACCACCACCCAAGGGCTAGGGTTGAGAGGTCGGGAGGAGGAGTGGGAGGCGGGGAAGGAGCGCTAGCGAAGCGCTGCCAGGAGAACGAGGAGGAGAAAGGTATGATCCTCTCTTAGTTTGTTTCATAAGCTAGGATTTCAATTCATCCTCTTTTCTTCCAAGCTTGGTTCTTGATTCATCTTTATTTCCGATTCATTTTCTGTTGTGGTTCGAGGAGAAATCTGTGTAACACCCTACTTAGGTACGGGCGGCTATGCACGTCAGTGAACCCTGTGATTCATCACACATTCACTCATCTAAGATGCGTGGTGTCTACTGATTCTCCATCGTTTATGTTTCTATTCTTTCAATTATTCTTTTACAGTTATTTTGATGGAGAAATCTGTGTAATATCCTACTTAGGTGCGGGCGACTATGCACATTAGTGAACCCTGTGATTTGTCACACAATCACTCACCTAAGATGCATGGTGTCTACCGATTCTCCATTGCTTATTGTTCTTTCTTTTCCGCTTTTATAGTTATTTTGATAGAGAAATCCGTGTGATACCCTACTTAGGTGTGGGCGGTTGTGCACGTCAGTGAACCTTGTGATTCGTCACACATTCACTTACCTAAGACGTGTGGTGTCTACCGATTCTCCATCGCAGTTAAATTATTCTCTTTTAGTTTTTCTGTTGTTTTCCTCTCGATTGATTTTATAGAGGAAACTCTTTTCATTTTTATTTTGAAATATGTCCCGATATAAGGGGAACTCTACCGAAATTTTCCGAGAAATATGTCCCGGTATAAGGGGAAACTCTGCCGAAATTTTCCTAGAAATATCACCCCATATAAGGGGAAGATCTGCCGAAATTTCAAGAGAAAATATGTTCTTGGCGTTCTTCATGTTCTTCGTGTTTTTCGCATTCTTCGTGTTCTTCGTTTGTTCTTCGCGTTCTTTACACGTTCTTAGCGTTTTTGATACAAAAATGAAATTCGATCTTTTTAGAAGCCTTAAAACATCCTTTCTAAAAACTAAACACGATAAAGACTTTCATACACGAGAGAGAGCTCGATTAGGTAACAAAATCCTTCCTTTTGCTGTTGGGTTTTCAAACGAGATTATTGAAATTCTTGATTTTATGTTTTGTGCTATGAAGAACCCTAATTTTGGCTATTTTTTAAAATGTCTGAACAGTTGCTTTGTGATTCCCACTAAAATAAGGTTTAAGAATCGAATCGATGCGATGGTTTTGAAAGTTAGGGTTTGGGAGTTAAAATAGACATAAATACAAGTATATATGCATATGAATAATATATATGTGAGTCCATACTAAGTGTTGCTGATTATGCAAATCAAAGACTTAACGAAAGAATTACATCATGGGAATTTATGTGGTTTGAGTTAGATCCTGAAAAGGATTGTGTGTCACGTTAAGGATGACTGGGAGTAGAACTACAGGTCGGGCATGCAACCAGTAGGTATGTCGGAAGGAACCCATATTGGTGTTTCCCTACCTAGGTGGTACACGGTTGTCCTGTTATGATAAGTGCGCATGAAATGAATGTTTTGCAACACGTGGTACCGGGAGCCAATATCTTCGGGTTGAACTACGGAAGATGTGGTCGTGCCATGTGAAGGTACGGGTGGTTCAATAGCGGCTGGGTCACGATAATATGTATTTAAAGCCGCTAGGTTATATGACTAAATGTTAGCCTGAGGTTTTAAGCAATCGAGTCCTCTAGGACGGTGTGCTCATTTGTTTTCCTGGCTGAGGGTTTGAGACCATGTTTAATAAAATAAAAGAAAATTATCGAGGTAGTATTAAAGGATTGGTTGAGGCGACATGCGGCGGCAAAAGCTTACCAAGATCAATGCAATCTCCAATCCCGAAGTGTCCACAGCTTTGGAGTCCTTATAGTGGTGAGGTAATTCCCTGGACTAATCCCTGACGTGGAATAAAAATGATTAGGACTTGAATTAATGAGAAGGAATGAAACTTTTTGTGATAACAAGTTTTGAAAAAATACACAATTTGTTTGCTTTTCTCTTCTTCGTTACTTAGCATTAGCTAATTTTTATCCTATGATTTATGGAAAACCCAACAGGTGTCGGTGAGCCATTACAAGGACTTTAGTAATCCATCCAGCTTACATAGTAGACATCCAACCAGCCAGAGTAGCTTTACTTTGTAAGGTAGTTAGTAATCTTTCTGTGTATTTCCTTTCAGCTGATGTACATGTAAATGGTTGTAGTGGGACAATGGATCATGTAAACTTTATTTTGTGAATGGAAAAGTATTAAATACTTCTTTTTGAGCATTTTTTTGCAGTATGTTTCTGAATGTTAGTTGTGATTGCTGAATAAATTATTGCTGAGTAACCAGATCCGGATATGGGAGGATCCGACGACCCAAGATTCAGGGTTGCGACAAATTGGTATCAGAGCCAGGTTACTCCATTTATTTATTTAATAATTAACAACTATGAGTGGTATTCGGAAACTAAGGTTATATTAAGATCCTTTGATCTTAGTAATTGACTGCGATACCATTCACAAGTCATTGTCCCTTACGTACATCTTGCTAAGACATATAGGATCTGACCTTTGACCTTAACTCATCCTAGGATCATGGCAGACCAAGACGTGTCTAGAAAATTTGCGGCTATGATGGCAATGCTCCAAGACATGGGGCAAAGGCAACAAGCATTGGAGGAGAGGCTCAATGCACAAGCTGAGAGACCCGAGGCATCTAAGCCTGCGGATGCTTGGATTGAAGGTTCTGTCCATCTTTCTGAAGAAGAATCTAGTTACCATCCTTCAACTGAGTCTGCTCCTACCCCAGCTGAAGGAGCAATGGAGAAGGCCCTTCTTATACACCAAACATTACTAGACAATTATCGAAAGGGAAATATTCCTCAATTTAAAGGCATAGAGACACCTGCTGAGGCAAAACTATGGATGGATGACGTCAGTAGGATGTTGAGAATAATACACGCACCAGCAGATACTTGGATGCACTTTGCTTATTACTCCTTAGCAGACTATGCAAGACGATGGTGGAGAGCCATTTCCAAGAAATTAGTAGATCATGCTCCATGGGATGTTTTTGAAGAGAGGTTCTGAGCTCACTTCTGTCCATTTCATTGGGAAGAATTAAAGAGGAGAGAGTTGGCTTCTCTGAATTAGGGTTCTAAGACCGTACGAGATTATCATATCCACTTTACTCAGCTACTACGTTACTCACCATCTCTAGAAGCTTCACCACAAGAGTGTCTTACCAAATTCGTTAGCGGTCTTCAGGGAGATCTGTGAGAAAAGCTTGCTGGTTTTAGAGCTACAACCGTAGATGAAGCAATGGACATCGTCTCTCGTATTGAGATGGAGAGGGATGAAAACTACCAAAGAAGAAGTTTCCACTTTAATGGTGGACCATCCAAAAGCAAGGCATATTATAACCGTAGAGATCGTCGCTATCATCCAGTCGGTTCCAATATAAGCTCACCAAAAACCTTGGGTCAGGAATTATCAGGAAGAGGGGGTTTCTCTAGACCTCCACTATACCCCCGTAACTCAGCACCAGGAACTAGTACCTTTGTGGTTGGGTATTCTGCTCCGACAGGAACACGTGCATGTTATCACTGTCATCAAGAAGGTCACATTAGGAAAGATTGTCTGCAGTTGAGAGGTCCAGGGTTTAAACCAACTCCAATTAATAGTATAACATCCACCCTGAGCAATTGAGCAACACGCGAAGGAATACATGGTAGAGTTTGTGACTCACAAGGAGCATCTCCTACATAGCAGCCACCACAAAGCATTGCGGGTTCTAGCTTGCCTATTCCTAATGGCCAGCTCAATGCAATTACTGAAGAACAAGCCTACAATTCAGGCATGGTCGTACGAGGTGTTACTATTCATGGCTTTTCAGTACATGCCTTATTTGATTCCGGTGCTTCACATTCATTTATTGCTCGACGGTTAGTACCCACTTTGGGAAAGGTACCGGTAGAAGCACAAAAATCCTATCTGATCAAGGGACCAGGAGGACAAGTATGTATAATATGAGAAATCCTGGATGATTGTGTAGTACTGATAGCAAGACATCAGTTACCTGTTTCCCTATTACTTATTGAAATGGATGACTTTGATCTCATTCTTGGGATGGATTGGATAGAAAGGCATCATGCATGCCTTGATTGTTTTCAGAAGATAGTAACATTTCACATTCCTAACTCGATAGAGTTCCAATTTATTGGAAAGACATCCAGTGATGATGTCAAGTACATATCTACTTTAAAGGCTCAACGACTGTTAGAACAAAGGTTTTAAGGCTATTTAGCTTATATATCCACTACATCAGGGTCAGAAAGAATGATAGAAGATGTAACTATAGTTTGTGAATTTTCTAATGTATTTCCAGAGGAACTACCTGGATTACCCCCTGAGCGAGAGTTTGAATTTGAAATCTCTCTTATACCTGATACTCAACCTATCTCTATCCTTCCATATAGGATGACACCAGCTGAGTTACGAGAGTTAAAGGCACAATTGCAAGAACTATTAGATAAAGGATTCGTTCGTCCTAGTACTTCACCATGGGGAGCACCTGTCTTATTTGTCAGGAAAAAGGATGGGTCAATGCAGTTGTGCATTGACTATAGACAACTAAACAAGAAGACCGTAAAGAATAAGTATCCTCTGCCAAGGATAGATGATCTCTTTGACCAGTTACAGGGTTCGACTGCGTATTCCAAGATTGACTTAAGATCTGGATACCATCAGTTGAAGATAAAATATGCGGATATCCCCAAGACAGCCTTTCGAACTAGATATGGACATTATGAATTCTTAGTTATGCCTTTTGTACTGACAAATGCCCCAGCAGCTTTCATGGATCTCATGAATAGAGTATTCAAGGAGTTCTTAGATCACTTTGTAGTAGTCTTTATTGATGATGTGCTTATTTACTCCAAGGATAAGTATCTGCATGAACACCAACTCAGGAAAGTACTTGAAACATTAAGGAAGAACAAATTGTATGCTAAATATAGAAAATGTGACTTTTGGTTATCTGAAGTATCTTTATTAGGCCATGTTTTTTTTGGGGAAGGTATATCGGTTGATCCTACAAAGGTTAGTGCGGTGATGAGTTGGGAACACCCGAAAACTATCACAGAAATACGATCTTTTCTGGGATTAGCTGGATATTATAGAAGATTTGTGAAGGACGTTTCACGAATAGCATTGCCAATGACTAGGTTGACCCAGAAGGAAGTTCCATTCATATGGTCAAATGCATATGAAATTAGTTTCCAAACACTAAAAGAATACCTAACATCTGCACCCATCCTTACTCTACCCTATGGGAGTGAAGGGTTTACAGTGTATACCGATGCGTCTAAAGAAGGACTTGGGGCAGTTCTTATACAACATGGTAAGGTAGTTGCGTATGCATCACGACAGCTCAGGACACATGAAAAGAACTACCCAACACATGACCTTGAATCTGCTGCTGTAGTTTTTGCTTTAAAGATATGGAGACATTACCTCTATGGTATTACTTTTGAAATCTTCACTGGTCATAAAATCTTGAAATATCTATTTGATAAGAAGGAACTCAATATGAGACAGAGACGGTGGCTAGAGTTGTTGAAATACTATGATTGCACTATCTCCTACCACCCTGGTAAGGGGAACGTCGTAGCAGATGCCCTTAGCAGAACAACTTATTCACCTTGGTTGGTGAGTGCTATCCACTTCTGGGGTTTACTATCAACGTTAAGTGAATGGAAATCATTTGATTGTAGTTCCGATACTATAACTATTCCTGACCGATACAAACCAGAGATCTGGGATAGAATAAAGAAAGGACAGGAGGATGATCCAGTCCTTAAGGACTTAAGACAATAACTTGAGAAGAATGAGATAGAGGGATTCCGGATACAAGATGAGTTACTATATAACCATCACAGAGCTTGTGTACCAGACATACCTGAACTGAGGAAAGACATCTTACGTGAAGCTCATTGTTCTAAATTATCTATTCATCCAGGAATTACGAAGATGTATAAGGGTCTTCATTCATACTTTTGGTGGCCAGGAATGAAGAAAGATGTTGAGTTTGTGAATTCATGTTTCACTTGCCAACAGGTAAAAGCTTCACACCAAAAGCCACCAGGATTGTTACAAACCCTCCCTATACCTGAGTGGAAATGTGAAAGTATTTCCATGGACTTCGTTACTGGCTTACCTCAGACGAATGGTAGTAAAAATAGTATCTGGATTATAATAGATCGTCTGACAAAGGTAGCACACTTTATTCTGATAAGCTTATCTTTCACTCCGGACCAGCTTACTGAGTTATATATTACACATTTGATTCGCCTCCATGGTATCCCAAAGGAAGTGGTTTCCGATCGAGATTCACGATTCACCTCACACTATTGGGAGAACTTCATGAAAGCCTTAGGTACACAGTTATGCTTGAGCATAGCATATCATCCACAAACGGACGGTCAGTCAGAATGTACGATTCAAACACTAGAGGATATGCTATGAGCATGTGCCTTAGAATGGAAGGGATCGTGGATTAAACATTTGCCTCTTGCAGAATTCACCTACAATAACAGTTACATACAAGTATTGGTATGGCACCATTTGAAGCACTTTATAGACGTAGGTGTACTACTCCTTTGTATTGGCAAGAGGTCGGAATAAAGAATCTTTATGATTCAGATATACTCCAGGAGACACAGGAAGCTGTAGAGCTTACTCGAAAAAGACTAATAACTGCCCAGAGTCGCCAGAAAAGCTATAGTGATACCAGGCGAAGTGACCTTGAATTTGAGGTAGGTGACTTTGTATTTCTCAAAGTATCACCTATGAAGGGTGTTCAGAGGTTTGGCTTGCATGGGAAGTTAGCACCCAGGTTTGTGGGTCCCTTTGAAATTATTCAACGGATTAGAAAATTTGCCTATAGACTTGCGCTTCCTCCACATCTTTCGGCATGTATCAAATCTGAGAAAGTATGTTAGGGATCCAGAGCATAAGATAAGCTATGATGATTTACATGTTGTGTAAGACTTGACATACCAAGAGATACCTGTGCAAATACATGACAGAGATATCAAGAAGTTGAGAAACAAAGAGGTACCTCTAGTTAAAGTATTGTGGCGGAACCAAGAGTTTGAAGAAGCCACATGGGAACCTGAGGCAAAAATGAGAGAGAAATACCCGTACTTATTTGAATAATAACACTATGTATTCTGATGGATCTTTGAGGTTGCTGAATATTTCCTATATGTTTATTATAAATAAAAAGGACATTCATCCTCTTTAAGGTTGTTATGTTTCAATCCTCTTTAAGGTTGTTATGCCTGCATTTCTAGTCTCGAGGATGAGACTACCTTTAAGGTTGGTATAATTGTAAAGCCTTGAACTTAGCATATCTCAGATCCTATATAGTAAGATCTGGCTCGTCAAGAGGAAACCAACGGAATCTGTTTCGTGTAAATCGGTCTTCGTTTTGATTTGTTATGATTTTCGGAAGAAAGAGAAGTAAGGAGGGTTAAGACGTCATTGACCCATAATGAATGTCATTAAGACTAACTAAGAATGATTAAAAGAAACTAATGATGGATTGAAAACACTAATGATCATTAGCAACACTAATCAATAGTTAGCAAAAGATAAGCGTAAATCGCGAAAGTTAAATCGCAATTAGAGAAAGTTAACCACGATTAGTGTTAACAAAGCGTAATTAGCGAATCTAGAATCATCTGGAATGTTCTAACTTAAGCCCCAAGTTTGGGATACGTTTTGGCCAAATCCATGGGCCAAAACCATGGCCCGCTAAACCATGGTTTTCTAACCGTGGTTAGTTGTTTTCTGGAGCCTATAAATAGCCCCCCTACACATTTATTCTCTACGATTTCCATCACCACCACCACCCAAGGGCTAGGGTTGAGAGGTAGGGATGAGGAGTGGGAGGCGGGGAAGGAGCGCTAGCGAAGCGCTGCCGGGAGAACGAGGAGGAGAAAGGTATGATCCTCTCTTAGTTTGTTTCATAAGTTAGGATTTCAATCCATCATCTTTTCTTCCAAGCTTTATTCTTGATTCATCTTTCTTTCCGATTCGTTTTCTGTTGTGGTTAGAGGAGAAATCTGTGTAGCACCCTACTTAGGTGCGGGTGACTATGCAAGTCAGTGAACCCTGTGATTCGTCACACATTCACTCATCTAAGATGTGTGGTGTCCCTTGATTCTCCATCGCTTATGTTTCTATTCTTTCAATTATGCTTTTACAGTTATTTTGATGGAGAAATCTGTGTAATACCCTACTTAGGTGCGGGCAGGTATGCACATTAGTGAACCATGTGATTCGTCATACATTCACTCACCTAAGATGCGTGGTGTCTACCGATTCTCCATTGATTGTTGTTCTTTTTTTTCACTTTTATAGTTATTTTGATAGAGAAATCCATTTACTACCCTACATAGGTGTGGGCGGATGTGCACGTCAGTGAACCCTATGATTCGTCACACATTCGCTCACCTAAGACGCGTGGTGTCTACTGATTCTCCATCGCTTGCAGTTAAATTATATTCTTTCAGTTTTGTTGTTGTTTTCCTCTCGATTGATTTTATAGAGGAAACTCTTTTCATTTTTATTTTGAAATATGTCCCGATATAAGGGGAAACTCTGCCGAAATTTTCCGAGAAATATGTCCCGATATAAGGGGAAACTCTGCCAAAATTTTACTAGAAATATCACCCCATATAAGGGGAAGCTCTGCCAAAATTTCAAGAGAAAATATGTTCTTGACATTCTTCATGTTCTTCGTGTTCTTCTCATTCTTCGTCTTCTTCGTTCGTTCTTCGCGTTCTTGACACGTTCTTAGAGTTTTTGATACAAAAATGAAATTCGATCTTTTCAGGAGCCTTAAAACATCCTTTCTAAAAATGAAACACGATAAAGCCTTGCATACCCGAGAGAGAGCTCGATTAGGTAACGAAATCCTTCCTTTTACTGTTGGGTTTTCAAATGAGATTATTGAAATTATTGATTTTATGTTTTGTGCTATGAAGAACCCTAATTTTGGCTACTTTTTAAAAAGTCTGAATAGTTGCTTTGTGATTCCCACTAAAACAAGGTTTAAGCATCGAATTGATGTGGTGGCTTTGAAAGTTAGGGTTTGGGGGTTAAAACAGACATAAATACGAGTATATATGCATATGAATAATATATATGTGAGTCTATACTAAGTATTGCTGATTATGCAAATCAAAGACTTAACGAAAGAATTACATCATGGGAATTGATGTGGTTTGAGTTGGATCATGAAAAGGAACGTGTGTCACGTTAAGGATGACTGGGAGTAGAACTACAGGTCGGGCATGCAACCTATAGGTTTGTCGAAAGGAACCTGTATTGGTGTTTCCCTACCTAGGTGGTACATGGTTGCCCTGTTATGATAAGTGTGCACGAAATGAATGTTTTGCAACGTGTGGTACCAGGAGCCAATATCTTCGGGTTGAACGACGGAAGATGTGGTCATGGCATGTGGAGGCACGGGTGGTTCAATAGCGGCTGGGTCACGATAATATGTATTTAAAGCCGCTAGGTTATATGATTAAATGTTAGCCTGAGGTTTTAAGCAACCGAGTCCTCGAGGACGGTGTGCTCATTTGTTTTCCGGGCTGAGGGTTTGAGACCATGTTTAATAAAATAAAAGAAAATTGTTGGGGCAGTATTGGAGAATTGGTTGAGGAGACGTGCGGCGGCATAAGTTTACCAAGATAAACGTAATCTCCAATCCTGAAGTGTCCAAAGCTTTGGAGTCGTTATAGTGGTGAGGTAATTCCCTGGACTAATCCCTGATATGGAATAGAAAGGAATATGACTTAAATTAATGAGAAGGAATGAAACTTTTTGTGATAACAAGTTTTGAAAAATTACACAATTTGTTTGCTTTTCTCTCTTCGTTACTTAGCATTAGCTAATTTTTATCCTATGATTTATGGAAAACCCAACAGGTGTCGGTGAGCCATCACAAGGACTTTACTAATCCATCCAGCTTACATAGTAGACATCCAGCCAGCTAGAGTAGCTTTACTTTGTAAGGTAGTTAGTAATCTTTCTGTGTATTTCCTTTCAGCTGATGTACATGTAAATGGTTGTAGTGGGACAATGGATCATGTAAACTTTATTTTGTGAATGGAAAAGTATTAAATACTTCTTTCTGAGTATTTTATTTGCAGTATGTTTCTGAATGTTAGTTGTGATTGTTGAATAAATTATTGCTGACTAACCAGATCCGGATATGGGAGGATTGGACGACCCGAGATTCAGGGTCACGACACTATAACATACCCAATGAAGTAACACTCACAAGAGCGAGATTCTAACTTACTTGCGTCCATGTTCTTCGCATGGACCAAGCAACCCCAAACCCTCAAGTGATTAACACTAGGTTTGGTTCCATACTAGAGCTCATGAGGAGTCTTAGGTACAGATTTGCTAGGAATCTTATTCATGATATATATTACAGTCTCTACTGCATATCCCCAGAAAGTAAGTGGTAAATGTGCTTTGTTCATCATTGAACGTACCATATCCATGATAGTCATATGCGTCTTTCAGCAACACCATTAAGTTGGGGAGTTCTAGGGGGAGTGTGATTGGAGACAATTCCATTCTCTTTAAGATATTTTTTAAATTTATCTGAGAGGTACTCGCCACCTCGATTAGATCGAATCCGTTTAATATTCCTATCGGTATGGTTCTCAACCAAAGCCTTGAATTCTTTGAACTTTTCAAAGGTTTCAGATTTATGACGTAATAGAAAGACAAACCCGTATCGCGAATGATCATGAATAAACGCCAAATAATATCGATATCTATTTCGAGTCGCGGTATTGAAGGGACCACATACATTGGTATGTATTAGGTCAATAATACCTTCACATCTTGTAACCTTGATACGGAAAGGCATCTTAATCATTTTACCTTGAATGCAATGTTTGCAGGTAGGCAAAGGTTGAACCTGTAGAAAATCCAAAGGTCCATCCTTTATCAGTCTATTGATCTTATCAACAGATAAATGACCAAGCCTTTGATGCCAAATCTCATTCGAAAGATTTTCATCCTCCCTGGATCTTTTAGGGTTATTATTAGTTGCAGTAACATTAGCTATACATTTATCAATGCACAATTCATAGAGTCCACTAGAAGTCAAAATGCTATCAACAATATATTTATCATAACAATTTATGACTAATTTATTACAGATAAGGAATGAATATACACTTCTAACTAGTTTAGATACAGATATAAAATTTCTTCTGACTTCAGGTGCATAAAAACATTCTTTAAGTACTAGGACTCTACCACTAGATAATGATAGTCGATAGGTTCCGACGGCGACTGCTGCAACACTTGCATCAGATCCCATCTGGATGACTATCTCCTCTTCTTCTAGATTTCTAGTTTCCTGAAACAAATGCAACAAATTGCATACATGAATAGAAGTACCATAATCTACAACCCAAATTCCTTCTCATCCAATAAAAAACTAGTTTCAATGATGAAAGTAGATTTCATACCTGCTGGGGCTTTACCTTTATCGACCGACTTCAGGTATTCCGGGCAGTTACGCCTCCAATGCCCCGCCTTCTTGCAGTGGTGACAGACGTCGGTTTTCTTCGACACTATTAGTGTGGATGTATTGGAAGATGAGCCAATGCCTTGAATCTTATTATTTCTCTTCTGGGTCGGGCCCTTCCGAGAACCTTGCTTCCGATCGCGCTTCCCTTTGACCTCTGTAACAGTTGTACTGCCAATGGGACCATTTTTCTTCATTACGTCTTCTGCAGACTTTAATGCAGCAAGAAGTTCAGCGTTTGTCAAGTCCAACTTGTTCATGTGGAATGAAATCACAAAATTATTGAAAGACTTGGGCAAAGACATCAGAATGAAATCATCTTGCATGTCTGCATCCATGTTTGCCCCAAGGGTCTCCAGCTCAGACAAGTACCCAAATATTTTGAGTACATGTTCTCGGACTGAAGTTCTTTTCTGCATCTTGCAGCGAACGAGTTCTGTTATAATGTTGTAACGCTGGGTGCGGTTAATGTCACTAAACATATCTTTCAGATTCTGCATTATTTCCTGGCATGTGCTCATCTCCACATGTTGCTTCTGAAGAACATTGGAGAGAGAACCTAGTATATAACATCTAGCCAAGATATGATCTTCATCATACTTGTCATTGTATTGCTTTTCTTCCTTCGATTTAGGCTTTCATGCTTGTCTTTTGTGAGCACATAACTTATGCGCTCAGCCGAGAGAACAAGCTCCAAATTGCAGATCCAATCTGAGTAACTCGGTCTGGTCAATTGGTTGATCTCCAGAAGCCTGCTTAGTGGGTTCATGGACTTCATTTTCTGAAATTAGGAATGCACTATATTAGAACATATAATCATATATTCAAATTTATGATATTTGATTAAGGCATTTTAAATCAAATTATTCTTGCATTGTCAACTTTGAAAGTTCATTCCCTTAATCACTTTCAAAGCAAGAGATATACTTACCGCTATATCTCTAGCAAGAACTGGGATCTCCTCTTTATCTTTGTCACATCCCAATAATATGAGAATCTGCGAATCCAATAAAGAGAAGCGGGAACACATTCTGCCTTGCAAGTCCAACTTGCATTTCCCAATTAGATCTTTAACACCCAGGTCCACCACCCCTAAGGTGATGTTGACCCGACATTAAGTGAACCAACCATCAACAGGAATAGTACTCACTATACGCAATCCAATATTGCCCTAATAGTATGAGGATCTGATAGTGGGGTCACTATGCATACGACCTTACTCTTTCGAGAAGCAAAGAGCCTGATCCAGACGCACTTGAATACAGGAGCTGTCACTTCTGACAGGCGTCTCCTATATGCAATCCCTAGCGACGGAAACCCTTCGCCTTGATGGGAGACCATGGATGTCACTTATGTGATCCTCCACCTCATATTCAAATTTTAATTAATTATCATGAATCATATTCATATACTTAATTCTTCCAAGGACAATTACACATCTATTCATAATAGAGTGTTTTAATTGGATATAATTAATTCAATCTTATTAAATCAATTATCAATCCAATTCAATCAATAAACTTGATTGTTTTACTTGAATATATATATATATGGTATTATCTCAAAGTACGTATTAATTCGAATTTTAATAATTAAAAAATACACCTTGATTTCTCCGGCATTATCGAGTCCCTACCCATTGTCATGTCCAGTACCGACGGGAGTGGGACAGACCGCAAACGGTAAGACCCGCTACCCCAACACTCCCCGACTAGACACCATATCCACCTCAAGAAAGCATAATGCCAAATAGATCAATATGTACTTGAGATGATCATCGATTTTTCAACCGAAAAATATAACATATAGTAATAATCAAAATATTTTGATTATAAGGAAATTTGCTAGACAAATTCCCAATCCTATTCAAGCAAGTTGTTTGTTGATTGTGTTTCCAATTATAATCTAGATCAAATCTAATCAATTTATTAGTTGAGTCCAAGTCAATTAAGGAAATAATCATCATCAAATATTTTCCATAAATATTTCAGGAAATTAATAATTAATTTCACTAATTGACAATCACATGGTTCTTGATTAGGAATGTAATTTCAGCCGTGACCCCTACTTACTAAAATCAACATATCTCAATAAATTTAAATCCAAATTAGATAAAATTAGTTTTCAAAGATTGCTAATTTAATTTAGGATAGAACCTATTGATATTTCATGCATTTATAGACATATCAAAATAGTAATTAACTCATTAATCATGTTAATATTCGTAGTTCCCGCAACAGTGAATACATGTTCATTAAAACAACCATATCTCGAGAAAACAGAATCCAATTATGTATACTCAGATCCTATGGTTTCATTATTTAATGGGGAACAAAATCCAAGTGATTAATTTGTGTTTAAACATTTTAAACAGGGCCGGAGTTATTCACTAACAGATGTGCGAAAATCAAATGCGACAAAAAAACTTTCGCAACCTTAACGAACCCAAGTCATACTAGGTTTACGGATCGTATCCAAAACCTTCGACCTATGGCTCTAATACCACTTGAAGGATATGGTTTAATCATTAAGCGCATCATGAAAGCATGAGCATCATATCGAATACGACGAAGAACGACTAGTCAAACTAGTTGTTCTATGCAGCGGAATTTGAAAAAAAATCATGCGATGAAACCACATGATTCAAGAACGATTCTCGGATCGTTTCATCTATAACCACATAAAGTATAAAGGAATACCTCTTGTAGATTGGTTAATCGAGTCTCTACGAAAAGAGACCTCCTGTCTCAAGTCTGATCATCGGAGAAGACACTTGCGAGCGCAGGGATGAGATGCGTGATCCTCGCAATCCAACAAGTTGATCCAAGCATGGTGAACTCCTGATCTCGTCGTACGAGATCGAACACCTTCTTTGCGAGCATAGTACTCCAAAGAAGATAGAGAATCGAAGAATCGTCGAGGCGACGGCGTGGTGGCGAAGCGACGACGAAGGCTCTCCTCTAGGGTTTGGCGGATGGCAACCAAGAGGATGAGAGAAGAGGCTTGACGTGTGGAAAAGGGAGAGAGAGATGTGCCTCAATTGCATAACCCTAGAGAGCATGGTATGCCTCTCTATTTATAGGATTTTGGGATCCATAGATCACAGTCCATGGGACACAAAAAATCAATGGATGAGATTGATTTATGTTTAATCCAATGGTCAAGATTGTTGTTGGTAAAAGTCAACAACTAATAATTTTATTTAGATCAAATATAATTGATAAATCAAATACAAATCAATCCTAAATTAAATCAAACAAATATGGAGATTAGCATGGAGATTGCTCCCCACATGGAATAGGTAGGACGGCTACCAATTTCCTTGTGGGAATTGGTGACCGTCCACCATTCCCCCGGAATGGAAGTGTCATGGTTATACAATCGTTTATGATCACATCACCCTCAGGTATTCCCAACACCTGTACATCCAACATACTTGAAGACCTATGATCATCCTAAAGATGTAGATCAATTTTACACTGTCATCTTCAGGGCTTGATCATCAAGTTTTTCAATTCTGGTCATTGGGAATTGGTATAGATCATATGCTTTCCCAAAGCATATATCTTACCTTCAAATTCATGTCATGCTTCCAAAGCATGACGACCATGCATGGAATTTGATCAGTCCCAATACCTCATGAGTGAGCTCATGTCTTCCGGTATGATCCCTATGAGAGATCGTATTACTCATATGTCCTTACATGCACACCAACTCGCTGGTGTATATACCTTGGTTAGGTCATCAACCTATTTGTCTGCCAAATGTACATACTCAGACATATAGTAACACATCTGTCTCTGGTCATAGGATGCATGCCTATGCTGTGACAGTATTCAACATAGGTATTTGGTTATCTCGATCTCGTTAAGTCAACCCATTGCCTCAACTAATCTGACACCTCCGAATCACTATTTCCATGTAGAGGACCTGCATCAAGAGGTCGGTGATGAATCCTTGATTCATCACTCTAATAATTGAAAATAGAGTCTTGTTCCTGAGTAAATAGAAGCATATTTCCCCTTATCTTGCAAAATTAGCATTCATGCATGCAAGCATAATATCTGCATTTTAGCATTCATATTTGCATTAAATAAGAAGCCAAATTCACTTGTAAATATTCACATGTATATTAGCTAAAATACCCTATTTTTATATATTTTATACTATCTCCAAATCCAATAAAACCTACTCTATAGTGTATATATTACTAACACTAATTAAAGAAAAATATCAAAAAATACTAACTTGTAAAATTACCCAATAAAACCCCAAACCCAGTTGGAGACCTTAGACCTTAGAATGCACATATCTCTCTCATACAACCTCCAAATTAGGTCTACTCACTTTTAATTCAAAGACCTTCAAAAAAGACCAATTCATTAAAATCGGAGCTCGTATGCAAAACTTGGGTTTCGGGCCCCTTTTGTATATTGTACATATTGACCGTTTTGCCCTTCATTTGTATCCTTTTATTTTTTTAATTATTAAAAATCCAAAAAATAGATTAAGTTGTAAATATTCCTTTCATATTTTTTCTAACTTATTTTGATTAAAAATGACAAAAAAATAACAAAAGATAAAATGCGATATTTTAAATCTATAAGGTACCACCCAAAAATACATTTTGTACATATGACTTCTTTTGATTTTCGACCCTTCATAAAAGTTGTAGATCTCGTCGAGCCGAGCAACTTTCGTGTTGACCACTTTTTGATTTAATCCCATTTGTTATTTCTTTTTTATTTTTCTTTACATTTAATTTTTGAATTTTCTAGGAGCGACATGTGGCAGCTCCTGGAGCCGCCACATGTCACCTCTTTTTTCATTATTTTCGGATTTATTTTTTATTTTCAGATTTATTATTATTATATTATTATTACTATTTTAATTATTTTTAGTAGCCTACTATATTATTTTATTATTTATTTTACTCCCTTTTTCTTCATCCTCCTTACTTGTCTTCTACTCCAAGCCACATTTACCCCACTTCCTCCACCATTCTCTCCACTTTCTCCATCTCTTCTCCAATTTCCTCCTCTTCTTTTTATTCAGCACCACTCCATCATTTTCCCTCATCTGCCATTTTTCGAGAGAAGTGAGGTTGAGCCCCTTTAACCTTTAGGTGACAGCTGTAGGAGACGAGTTGAGCGATGACAACCTCAAGATGAGATCCGCGGTTAATCTCCGCGTAGTGAGCTGCCAGCCAAGCTCACAGAGCTTCTCTGATTTTTGATCGCCAAATCGGATCGGGGTCACGCCGGAAGACGCACACCGCGACTCCACTTTCGACGAATCGTAGGTAAGTAATCTCTCTCTTTGTCCTTTTTATTTCATTTTTTTATCTAACATTTTTTTCACTTATTGATTCGTATTACAATCAACATCTTCATTGTTTTTACCACATCGAAATCACAGAAATCACACACAAACACCACTCCTCTATTTTATTTTATTTCCTGTTTACACAAAAAAATAAAAAAAAATAATAAAAAGAAGAACAGGAGCAGCCGTAGCCTCCTTCTTCCACACTGACGGCGGTCGTGCCAACCGCACGCTTCTCCGGCCGCGCGGCGACCAACCGCCACAAGTCCCCCCTGCCAGGCCGCTCCGTTCGCCATTGCCGCGGTGCACCACGGCCCAGCACCGCCGCTCCAGCCATCATCAAGAACTGTCACCGCCACCAGGCGCGTGGCCGCCGTCCACCTGCACGGCCTGCCGCCGCCGTGCCCCGCAGCCCGCCAGAAGCTACCACGCCATCGGCCTCAGACTCACACGCCATCTGACCGCACAAGAGCGCCCTTCAGCCCGTGCCTCCCGCCATCCTCACACCGCCCTCCCGCAACAGTACACGTGTCCTCCCCCCCTCCCCCCTCGTGCGGGACGGTCGTGCGCCACAACCGCTGCTCCCCTCGTCGTCCTCGCCTGGATGCCGCACAGCCACTCCCGTCATCCCGTGCGCCGCCCGTGCGGCCCTCCGTGAACGTCCTCACGCTCCAACCGCTCGCACCGTCGACTGTGCCGCCCACCTACTCGCCGCGAGCCGGGCTGACGCCGCCTCCACGTACGTCGCCCATCCTCGCGCCCGCCGCTTCCCCATCTGTGCCCTAACTTGGGCTTTGGAAGAAACGAAGGTTTTCTTTGTTATTTTATTATAACTGTGAAAATTGCATTTTGTATTCTACATGTTTATCAAATTGCAAAAGTGTCCTTAGACTTATTTTACTTTAATCGCTTTATTGTAAAGACATCCCTGCCGTTATGCATTGATTTGGACAGTTATCTTGAATCATTTATTTTGATTAAAAATATAGTTTTGTAGAGCATCTAAATCTTTATCTCCTGGCTATTTATTTACATTTTTGTGAGCATTCAATTATTTATTAAAATTCAGAAATTGAAAATCAGTGATATTTTACCCATTTAAGCTCTGAAATTGGCATAACCATATTTATTACCTTAAAAATTGTGAAAAAAATTGTAGATGATGCATCTAATTGTGCTTTAATTACTACCCAAGTTTTATCGAAATTGGAGTTGTCTTCTGCATAACATAAATTGTAGGGTGCTTTCTGTAATTAATTTTTTATTAAATCAACGAATAAGATTTTTGAGAAATTTCAATTCTCCTGAATTCCTTATTGAAATATCTATTTGAAATAAATAGCTCTCTTGATAATTTGATTTAATGGATTTATTAGCAATTAGATACCCGCAGTCATTCTGTATTCAGTGAAAAATTCATAACAAAATCATAAAGTGTCAAAAAATTATAAAAATATTAGTGTAGTTTTATTTCATCATATTCAACTTCTAGTAAAATTTTCATAATTTTTGCATTTCATTTGTACAAAAAATTGCACAAAACTCCAAAAAAGTTTGCATAATTCATTTGTCCATTTTAAACCAAAAATTTACAAAAAAAATATTTGCATTCATCATTGTATTAAGTTTACATGAAAAATGTTGCTTGGCCAATTTGGACTAATTTCACATTCAAATTAATTTTGGCTAAGTCGGTTGTTTTCTTAATAACCTAGTTCATTCGCATCAGTGCATCTGCATTTTTATTGCATAAAAAAACCAAAAAAATCCCACTTGGAGAACCGCAATCTAATTCCTCTAACTTGATATTGAGTTGTTCCTTTGCCTCCTTGAGTTGACCCTGGGGCTTGCCCAGATTAAACAAACATAAAATAGCGCGTACATTCATTCGTTAATTATTCGATCCGTGTGGTAATTTTTGAGGATCCGGAATTATCCGACTGCAACGAAATCGCCAATTATACAACATTAAAGAGGATAAAAACTGGGTCTATCAAATGGCACCGTTGCCGAGGAGGCAAATGGCTTAGGATCCTTTTAGCAAATTAGATTTACGTTTTCCATTCACTCGGGTAGTCTGATCCCCGAACCACCTTGTAATTATTCCATTTTTTTTCAATTATGTTTTTTCACTCACTGACATTTTTGTATCTTTTTGTACGAGGGTCCGGTGGACTTGGAGCGGCTTTCTTGAAGTCGACGCATCTCGAAGTGCATCAGAGGCCGACGATTTGTGGATTAAGTCGACTGTTTATACGCCAGAAAGATTTCCATTTTTATTTTGTAAAAAAAAGTGTATGCATTTACAGTGGTTCCCGTTTGGGATATCGCGTGTGTATGTCATAATAAAACGTGTCCCCGTGTGTTGTGTGGTTGCTTTACGTAGAATAGGACCTGCACTCACAGCTCTTGGAGCTTCCTAGGACTCTTTGTGCTCGTAATATTTAGGACCACACTTCACCATTAAAAGAAGCACTTAAACCACAAGACTTTATCCAAATTTGAATCCGTTCTTCACTGCTAATAGAACTGCCTGTCTAGGAGCGGCTTTTATCGTTTGCATTTTATTTATGTAAAAATTTCAATTCAGTATTGCATCCCACATTGTAGAGAGCTGGAGGCACTGTAAGTATTCTTACTCAAGCATTCATCATCGTTTTCTCGATTGCATCGACTTTTTCCGATTCTCACTCTCTCTCTCGGTTTTCTAACCTAGGATAAATGAATTGCGACTGGATGACATACATGATTGCTTGCGTGGATTAATATCAGTGACGACTAATCTTTAAAATCAGGACTGCTAATCGAATTGGATCAAAAAATTGACTAAAATTAATGCTTGTTTGTGGGAGATTAACCCTGACCTTGTTTTCTAGCTGAGTGAGGGTACTAGAGTGTGTGAGCACCCTAGGGCAGAGCCAAAAATACACGCTTTCCATATCACGTATCCCGATCTGAGCAAATATCAACAGCTGAGCTTTGGGTTCAACTGACCAGCGCCAAGTAGCCTCCGCCTACTACGGTAGGTAGATAGGGGTGAAATTGCGGTGCACAGCAACAAGTTGCTAGTAGGATCCGCCTGCGCTTGCAGGTAGATAGGGGCGGAGTTACTGTCTTGTCAGCCTCTGCCTACTCTGTAGGTAGATAGGGGCAGGTCCTTAAACTTTCGGCTGGGGATAAGAGCGAAGAAAGGAAGGGCGTTGTATCTAAGGCGATAAGTTAAATAGGGGAGACGCATTTGGCTTTTAGCCGACTCCCCTATAGGCTGCGTAACCTTTGCTACTTGTCTGAACAATCACACTTAAAATCAACCAGACTAATCGGACTCGATTTCAGGTCCTTCACCGTGTTGAGTGTGAACTCAGGGTTTGCTCATGCGTTTGTCTTTGTGTCTGTCTGTGTGTGTTATCCTGTGTAATTGCACATCTTCTACCTCAATCTGCTTACATTCATCCTTTCCTCTTCAAGATGTCGAGATATTGGTCCCCATACCCTATGACCTCTGGTCAATCCTCCTCGACCATATACCGTTCATCTTTGCCTTCTTCTTCTTCCATGTATCCTCCGCCACCCACGGGAGACCCTTACCCGTGGTCGGTTCCACCTCAACCTGATTATGAAGTCAGAACTTCGACTGACTTCTCCATTTCTTCGCATTTCTCACCTACTCCATATTCTAACACTCCGGATCCACTTCCACCTTGGGCTGACTGTACTTATTCTCGAGAGCTTGCAGGAATCAAAGAATCGAATGAAGAGCAAGCCACTGCTGAAACAGATGATTGGCAAAATTATATGCCCCCACATACTTCATTCTCACCTCAAGTAGGGACCAAACAACTATTTACAAATACACATCCCAACTTGACCTTAGGGCATAACATGGTGATCAAACAATCCAAATGGAGAGGACTGCACATAATGATTTCCCAGACTTGATTGACTTTCGTGATCAAGCTTCCATTAACCATCCTTCATTCAGAGAGCGTATACATTCACAGGAGTGGACTCATGAGCTAGACTCACTAGTCCCCCGTTCATTGACTCCATCATATGAGGCTCCGACCAATATTTGCCATCTAGATGGTCCATACTCGACCCAGCATTACATGCCAGAGTCTAGGTATGTTGAGTATGAGACCCCATTATCTTAGCACTATCCTCCAATTGAGCAGAACTCTCCCATGATTTGTCATGAGAATTTTTTGGAGGATGACATTTCTCGACTTATCACGAAAAATGAAACATTAGGTAACAAGATGAGAGATGTCATGGAAATATTGCACTCAATTTCTGCCAGCTTTGGAATGAAAGTGGAAAAGGACATGAGTAGTTTTGAGGTTGAAAACAGAGCAAACATTAGGGAACCCACACCTTTTGTACAACTGGAGTCCCTTATATCTGCCTCTTCTACTAACCCCTTGCCTTCCAATCCATAGTGTGATCATTAATCCACCAAAAACATCAAAAAAATTGAAAATCCCAAAACGACCAAAAACATTGAAAAATCAGAAAAATCCATAAAAAATAGAAAATGAAAATGACTTAAAAATTTTGGACCCTACCCTAAGGAAAGCACTCGATGAAGAATTGATTTTTAATCTTCCCTTAATAAAGGCCATAGATCGCTTTCCCGACCTCAAACGATTTGTGAGAAGTAAATTAATGCCCAAGAGGTCGGGCAATAGGAGGACAAGGATTGAAAGACACATAGTGTCTATAGCCACCTCCTTGGTGATGGGGAGAAAGACCAAAGGCCGCAGAGTGAAGTGGTTCCTGATGAATATGTGATTCATCATCTTTATTCATTTATTTTAGCTTAAAATCCCTTATAAAATACCTGCATATAACACTAACTCCATATTCTTACTAACTTGCATTTGTGTATAAATATTGTACACTTCTTACTAATTTTAACCTAAAATAAATAAAGAAATAAAGAAAGGAAAAATAAAGAAAAGAAAATAAAAAAGGGAGACTGTGTACAAGCTGACTCGAACCCCGAGAGAAGGTCAAGACTTGACCCTAATCGACCAGGAATAAAGTAGGGGGAGATAAGGGTCCTTAAGCAGAAAATCAAAAAAAATGTGTGTGTGTTGTTGTAAATACTTCTCACTTATTTTGTGTATAACTGTATAAAACTAACACTAATTTATTTGTACCTTAATTGACCTCAAATCAAATAACATTCAAAACCAAAGTTGTAAATAAAAATGTGTTCTGATTACTGAAAATAATTGCACAATTAAGTCATGTAGAGAATAAAAGTAGGCACACTTGGAAAACGCCACTAAGTACTAATTAAAAGACCAATTCCCGTTCCATATGAGCTCAAATTCAATCAATCTCACTTCCATTGGATTCAAAATTAAATTATCTTCAAAATGGATGCATTTTATAATTTTTGGAGTTACGGTTGAAAATTGATTTTCCGGGGTGGTTTGTGCAATTTTCCCATGTATTTTATGCATATTGTATTTGTATATATTTGTAAATTATTCACACTAATTATTTAAAATAAAAGTAAAAATACAAAAATTTAAATTAAAATTTTTAAAATAAAAAAGTCCAATTTCCTCATTTATGATGAATACCCATTCATCACTCTTTATTCTTATATTTTAGCTACAAAAACCTATGCAAATGCATGTAGATATGTGTAAATAGGAAAAATTAGCAAAAGCATGCATGTTTGTAAATACTTATAATTAGCATGTTTTGTGCAAAAATAAAAGAATAAAGATGAAAAAGAAAAAGAGGGAAATATTTAGAATAAATATTGAGCAACCTAACCCAAGGGAGGGCTCAGCATGGGCCTGACCGCATAAAAGCCAAGTAGAGGGAGATAGGGGCTCACACATGTATATATTTGTAAATAAATAAAATTATATATTTTACTCACCCAAAAATATGTTGTAAATATTTGTACATATTTATGAAGTATAAAAACAAAACAAAAAGATAAAAACCAAAAATTCAAAAATAACCCTTCACCTTGTACATAAGACCATCATCCTCATCTATTTCACCTTGTAAATAAATTTATTTATTTTCAAAACTTTTTGTAAATATTCTATGTATATATTGTAAATAACATAAATAAAAAGAAACAAAACAAAAATCAAATAAGAATTACAAAATTAAAATACAAAAAGATATTGTATACCTTGTATATAGTTGTACATAACTAATTATTTCCTTTATGTATATAAATAATAAAAATAAAATAAAAATAGCCTTTTATTCCTCATTTTATTCTATAAATAAATAAAATATAAAATAGGAATAAAATTGTATAAAAATAACTAATTAAAAATCAAAAATTAGAAACCCTATATTGTATATATACCTATGTATAGACCTATTATGTAAATACCTTATTTTTATTTCCAAAAATTAATTAAAAATCACAAAAAAATAGAAAAAATAAATTAAAAATATTTCATGTTTTAAGTTTTTGAAAATTCGGCCATTTAATGGCCCAAAAAAAATCAAATAAAAATCTAAAGCTTGGCGGGCTCTGATTGGTCCACGGGGGATTGTTGACCCCCGGTCAACTCTCCCCCCAGGACCACCAGAGCCGGGTATGTCGCGCCCGACCCGTTTTCACTATTTTCCACCCGCCTAACCCGGCCGCCATCTACCCAAACCCCGGGCTCCGATTGCTCCCCGATCATTCAGGACCCTCGTCCGGGGTGGGTTTGGAGGATCCGAGATCCGTGCTACCCGCCCGACCTCTTCCTTCTCGGACCTCTCACCATATTTAATGTCGTCTCCGGCGACCTAATCACGCTATCTTTGATCTTCCCCTCGGCGCCTGTGAGCTCCTCCATCATCCCTGAGTGACAGCCGTGGCCGGTGGAGTTGCAGCGAGGCCCGGGCTGCCGGAAATCACTGATCCGGTGGTAATCGCCGCCGTGCGCCGCCGCGAGCGCGCTGAGCCTCGGGGACCTCGACGACCCCTTGAGGCAACGACCGGGAGCCTCATCGGCTCCAGCCCAGTCGAATGCGCCCATCAGGTAACTTCTTTAGCCAGTAGATTAGCTTAGCGTTAGGTTTTTCGATTTGCAGTAGCTTAGCTCCGCCACCTCCGCCAGCCGTCTCCGTCCACTCCCTTGATCATCCGACATCGCCATCACCTCCGCCAGACCCCTCTCCACCTTCTCCGACCCTTCATTCCCCCTGTCTCGCCCCGGAGCAGGGTCTCGGCTCTCACCCCTCCGCCGCTCGCCGGAGAGCCATCGCATCGCACCACCGGTCACCTTCCGCCCGCTCTGACGGGTCGAGGCAGTTTGCCCTCGACCCCTCTTTCTTTCTGTGCAGGTCTCCAGGTCCATCAACCTCATCTGGAGGTCGGAGCTTCAGAGCACAGCAGCTCCCGTTCCTCGACGTCGCCGGAGTTCTCCTGAGCTCCTTGCCTCCATAGGAGCAGTGCATCAGGTGCTGACCGTCATGGCACAGCTTTCTAGCATCTCCTAAGCACCGGACGAGGACTACCGTACACGCAGAGGGCCGGCGAAGCTCGCCGGCCGTCAGTTCCTCCAGGTCCTTCGTTCACCGTCCGATCGACCTCGACGCCCCAGTTTAGATCTCGGCCGTACATCCACGGGGCAGCACTCACCATCGGATCTCCCTGGGGTCGATCTTCACCGTTGAGCGACGAGGTTAAGCCACGACGCCCCTCAGCCATCCGATCTAGCACGTGGCTGCACCTCGTCCATCCGATCCGAGCCCGGCTTCCTTCGAAGACCCACGTCGCAGCTCCATCGTCCGATCATCCACGTGGACACATACCAGCCGTCGGATCGAGTCGAGGGGTGGCTTTCGTGTGCGGCGCACCATCCCATCCGTCCAACCTGCCACGCGTCGTACATCCGGCCCTCGACATTAATAAAAGGGTAATTTATCTTTAGGCCCCTTTTCTTTATGCATTTAGTTTTTAATCCTGTAAATAAGTAGTTTAGTTCTTTTATTTCTGTAAAATTTGCACTGTGGACCTTCTAGTTTATGAGAATTGCATTGATGCCCCTGCTTGTTGTGGACACGTGCATCGACACGTGATTATTTGGTGTTTTTGCATCTCTGGCCCTGCATTTTTGCCCTGTTACGTTTCATATTTTTAAAAATAGGAATTGCAATTTAGTCCTTCCAGGCCTGAGTCACGCATATCGTGCGTGGCCTGGAGGGTTATTTGCACTCCTACTCCTCTACTTTCTAGGGTTGTTATTCCAGGGACCTAGAACTTTGTATTAATTGCAGAAAGGTCCTTGTGCCCTGTAGCTTCTTGTTATTTTTGAATAAAATATCAAATCACCTCCAAATTCGATGAAAATTTGACACATGGCTCCTGCCATGTTGTTGGATTTTTGAGAATTTTTGAGGACATTTTTGATTTTATTTAGTATTTTTGAAAATTCAAAAACATCTATTTTAGCTACTGTCTAGGTTTAAAAATCCCAAAAAAATATAAAATCACCCCCAAAAATTCTAAAAAAATTAGTTACTGTTTCTTGTGTGTTGTTTGATTTTCTAGCCAATTTTGGCTATTTTGCATTAAGTAAAAACCCTAAAAATCCAAAAACCCTTAAAAACTCATAAAAATTATAATAAATAATCCAAAAATCCAAAAACAATAATTTTGGTGCTCAAATTTTCCTTATTCTTTCTAGTATATAGGAAAATTACCTCCAGGACCTGTTGAGATCCTTAGATATTTTATTTAAGGGTTTTGGTCCTTGCTGGACAGTACCTCATCTTTTTAGCACTGTTTGATTTTTAGAAAATAAAATATACCTTATAAAAATCCCAAAAATTCACCAAAAACACTTAAAAACCTAAAAAACATAAAAACCATTTTTCTTGAAATTTTGCTTGAATTTTGGTGTGTTAAATAAATTGTGTAAGTGTGCTTGATTTTGTGTTCTTTAATTTTCTTCATATTCTAAAATCCTAAAAAAATATAAAAATTATTAAAAACCACTAAAAAAATACTTTTCTTTGATTTTATTTTCTTTTTACTACTTCGTAGGCCCTAGGCCAACTCGTGCTCCTTGTGTTCGACCCTGGGAGCTATACCAGGTGAATCTCATAGCTAGACCGCTCTCGTTTTTGTTTTGATTGATTTATTTGCTCGAGCGGTTCGATATTTTTCTTGATTGAGTGACTCTGAGTGATAGAGGTCGCAACGACCTATTTAGTACCTTTACCTCGTTTGCTCGGGCTGCTCATCAGAATGGCGCCGTTGCCGGGGAGCACGGCTTAGTAGTGTTGTTTTTATTTTTGTTTTTATTTTCGCGGCTTTTCGCGGCTCTTCGAAGCTCGCGGCTCTTCGCGGCTTTTGTTTATAGTTTCTTTTTGTTTTATTTTGTTTTATTTTGAGTTTCTCTTATTTTTATTTTTGTTCTATTTTGTGTGATTATTTTATTTCCATTTTTGCACATATACCCTCACTTTTATCTTTATTTCTTTTTCTTTTTATTTGATTATTTTTATTGGTCTGACCACTTTTCTTTTCTCTTTCTTGCGAGGGCCCGAGGACCGCGGAGGCTACTTTCGAGGAGCCGGTGCAGCCGCGGCACTTGGAGGCGGCTTCTTTCTCTACGAAGCCGCAGGAGAGAGCGAGAGGAGAGAGTTGAGTGGGTGAGGTATTAGGATAGTTTTATTTCATTTCATTCATTATTAATTATAATAATACAGGACACTTCTGAGATTGTTTGGACACTACCGTAGCGGGTCTGTTTCGCCGAGCACCGGTGTGCTCGGGGGACCCATTAGGACTTGCGGTTTTTCGCGGCTTTTCTCGCGGTTTTCTTTTTCTTTCTTACTGTCATTTGCCGGTTTTTCGCGGTTTTTGTCGAGCCCCTAGATTTAGGACTTTCTGGTGATTGTGACGTAATTAAGTAGGATCCACACACCTTAATTGCATATCTGTTCCTATAGACCGTAATTGGACCTACTTAAAATAAATAATAAAAATAACCGACTCGCTAGCCTCCGTAGCCTACGTGCCGTAGCTCGTCCTGTAAAGCGCTTACTCCTACCCCCGATTTGTCGGGCAGGGGAGGGACGAGCCAAGACCGGACCCTTTGGCTTGGAGGTCGGTGACCGGTTAGACGGTTCTTCGCTAGAAGTTGCTCGTTTAGGACTCGGCTTTTTCCCGCTGCATCATTTAGCTTAGTTTTAATTCTGTCTTTATTTTATGCGCGGATCATTTTGCATGTAGAGAGCTGGAGGCAGGTACGCATTTCTGACTTTGCATGCATCATTTATTTATCGTGCATCGGCTTTTTCTACTTCTCCCCCCTGTTTTTGACTTAATAATAAGGAGAATCGAAAAATTCGTTAGGCGTTTCTTGTTATTGAAAAATATCTAAAAACAAAAACAATTAAATCGGGACTGCTAATCATACTTGACCTAAAAGACACTTCACTGAAAATCTGTCTTGGGGAGAGTAACCCCCTCCTTGTCTGGTTTGGATGAGCGAGAGAGTGATCCGCACATTAGGATAGAGCCTCCGATCTTTTCTTGACTGATTACCGGCTTTCAGTACGGATAGTCGGTTGAGAGAGATTTGGACACCCATTTACCTCACGTAATCGCTCTGATAGACTGGATGATCACCTAAAATAAAATTGACAAGATAATTGACCGATCCCTTCGGTCTTCAGCTCTGTGTGCGTAGGTGAATTGGGGGTTTGCTTGTTCATCTTGTTTGATTGCCAGATCCCTTCGATCTTGTTTCCCTCCCTCACCTCCCTTCATTTCTCTTCTCCTTTACCCCTGGATGATGGATCCCCCTCACTTTGAGACGACTCTTACGGCTTCTTCTCCGTCTTCTAACCATCACTCCAGTCCACCTTCTAGGGAGGTCGGATCTCCGACCAACCTCCCGCTCCCTCCCTCCCTTTCATCTTATCACTCTGGGCATGCTGTGATAGACGTCCGAGGATACCAGCTAGAGCAGATGCGAGACCCGAACGATGTTGTTGCTGAGTTGAGAGTGCACTCCGTTGGTGACCCGAGAGAGCAGTGGAGAGTAGCAGACAGATCCTATTCCAGAAGGATGGAGGAGCAGATAGCACATGGAGCTCAGTCAGCTTCTACACTAGGTCCATTCGTCTTGGATTTGGATTACGTTCAGCGACTGCCGACATTTTCAGGAGAGGCGCACGAGGAGCCTTATCTTCACCTGTCCGCTTTCGAGGAGCTTTGCAGAGCACAGAGATATTCAGACGTCACTGCAGAGGAGCTGATGAGCAGGACCTTCCCATTCACGCTTCACGACAGAGCCATGAGGTGGCACCGACGATTGGGAAGGACATTAGAGACGTGGGGAGAGCTACGCCGAGAGTTTCTACAGAGATACTTCCCTCCACGTAGAGCAGAGTTGATGCGGTCTTTAATCATGGACTTTTCAGTTGACCCCCAAGAGCCATTGCACGAGGCATGGCCGAGGTTTCTTGACCTCTTAAGGAGATTCCCTGAGCACGGACTTCCACTTACAGACTTGATAGAGATCTCCATGCGAGGGATGACCGCAGAGCAGCTTGCACTGGTGATTACCACATGTGGCGGTTCACACCGCAGTTCCGACATTCATTTCCTGGATACCATCTCGAGGTTACTTTCACAGAGATCTGCTTCGCGAGATGCCATGGTCGGGACAACACATGAGGACGATGCTGTACCAGTGCGGTGTGTCACTTTGCACGATGAGACAGTTTCTACACACCAGCCCGAGGATTTGGATGATGCCGCACCATTGACAGAGGAGATGACAGCGATAGCAGAGGTTCGGACCCAGAGTCTACTTGAGTTCCCATTGGCCTTCCAGTTGGAGTTCGAGTCAGCCCCAGAGTTCTCTGTTGACGAGTCTTGGATATCAGATCTTCTGATACTCCAGGAGCCGGAGGAGCCCCAGCTTTTGCAGCCATTGATTCAGACACTTCAGCTTCCAGTCCCGGAGGAGTCAGTCTCCTTCCTGCAGAGACACTTCTCGGATGCAGTCAGTCACCAGGACTCAGCCCAGCAGCCACAGCTTGAGGAGGGACAGCACTTTGAGAGTACAGACACTGAGAGTCCCGTCTTCAAGCCTTTTGTCCTCCACTTTGTTGAGATAGATACACTTTCTGAGGACCAGCTGACAGCCAGCATAGCCGCAGAGCGAGGATCAGCTGCAGACACTTTTCCAGCTTCCGCGGTGTTGACTAGTACCTTCTCCTGCTTCCAGATTGCCGAGACTTACACTTCAGATGATGATGCAGCCTGGTGCACTGAGTGGATACTTGATAGTAGCGCAGATGCCCATCTAGATCCTGATCCTCTTCTTCTCACTTCTGATTTTGCATCCATCCCCGAGGGTCATCTGCGGGAGGATGCCGCACTCGATGAGTACTCGGTTTCACCTACTGAGAGTGTTTCCGATCTGGCGGAACACGAAACCGAGTCCTTAGATCATTCTGATTCTGATTCTTCTCACCTCGACGACCCTCGCGAGGATGAGCCCATTCTGGAGATATTCGATGATTTGCCTGATCTTCTTCCATTCTATTCATCGGATATCAGTCTGTTTAGAGAGTCTCCTGATCTTGATTGTCCATGCCTGCTTGAGACACTGATTGACGTGGACGATTCTATTACTGATCCATCTTTCTCCACGTTCGATTTCTTCGGCTCCACACTCTCACTCCAGTCTGATCCAGAGCCGACGATTTCTTTTGTGCAACCGGATCCTGATCACTTCTTTCCATATCTTTGGCTGGTAGCAAACACCCACCTGATTGCATACATGGGTGTCTTACTTTACACTTTGGAGTTCGTCGCGGTTCTCGTACCGAGACTGCGACGACAGTACGGCATTCGCCTTACCGATGCCGTCCTGAACCTTGATACTGCATTATCCTAACCTGTGCGCCCAGCTAGGGGCGTAAAATCTAGCGCTCGTTGAGAGGCACCTCAACATTGTACTCTTTTGTATATACGTGTTTGTCTTATTTTGATCTTTCTTTCTTCCGTTCTTGTTTTCACCCCAGGTCTCGCTTAGGATTATCTTTGCTATACTTAGGATATTACTCATCCTAAGTATAGGGGGGTGACAACACCGGGTTGTTCTTCGTTCTGTTCCATCACTCCTGTTGTTGCCTATACTTAAGGTTCTTCACCTTAAGTATAGGGGGAGTGATGTCTTCCTTCTTGTATATAGTCATCATTTTCTTCGTGTCTCTCTACCCCTGTTTTGCTGCCTATACTTAGGGATATCTTACCCTAAGTATAGGGGGGGTAGACCCTGTACATTCTCCACTCGGTTTTCCCTTCGTGTACAGCCTGCTATACTTAGGATTACTTGATCCTAAGTATAGGGGGAAGACCCGAGTCCTTCTTGACTTTTCATTTTCCTTTTGTATAGCCTTCCTTTTCACTTCCCTATACATAGCACGAGTTATGTCTTCTTCATCGCTCTTGACTCCGAGGACATCGTTCGAGCTAAGTATAGGGGGGTGTGTATATATTTCATATATACTTTAGCCATAACTCGTACTTTGTGTGAGTGTGTTAATAAATAAAAATGGCTAAAAACCACAAAAAAATTTAAAAATTTTTCATGTACATAATCTTCTTTTATTTGCACATACATAGCTAGTGTACAAATTATTTTTGTAAAAATGATTTCAAAAATCTTTTGTGTGTAAAGCTTGTGTAAATATTTTTGTATCAAAATTATGTATATAATACAAAATTTTTCCAAAATGTTTTGAAAATCAAAAGTTTGCAAAAATCTTGTGTAAATGTGTGTAAATATCTTTTTGCAAAACTTGCACTTCATGCATCATCATTCATGATTTCAAAACATTTTTCAAAAATTTTGCATGATTGTAAAATATTGTGTAAATATGCATCTTTTTGTACATATGTATATAGTTTTTCTTGGATGATAGTTGACATTTAAACTAGCCTGGAATCAAATTGAGAAATGGAGCTTGATTAAGATCTTAATCCACCTAATTTCTAAGAGGAACCTTATAGGGCTTAGGTTTAAGGCTTTTCAGGTCCATGGTGACTTAATTCTTTGAGTCCATTAGGCTATGATCACATGTCATCTCAATGAGCCTAAGTAGAGCACTTAACAACAACACATGACTCATATAGATTATGGCTTTACTTGGACAACCGCACTATGCACCGAGCTCTCTACGGATGAGATGGTGAGGAGGCAGTCTTCCTTGGCTTGGGGTAGCATATGAGGGTAGTACTTCTAGGCGGAACCTCTCTTCTTCATTTAGTGAAGGAAGTGCGTCTAAACTTGGTTTGGTTGCCATGAGGTCTAACGACGGGAGTTGTGGGTTGCAATAAAGCTTCAAAAGAGGGATAGTCTACTGGCTCAAGAGGAAAAACACCTTGTATATATGCTGCACATGTACATGTTGTATAGATGCACTCGAAAAAAAAAAAAGAGAAAAGAACTCCAAAAAAGTGGTGGGTCTGAGAGAAAATGATAATCCCACCGGAGTATGTATATAAGTGCAATAAGCAAAGCTTGGTTTCATGATCCACCTGTTGTAGCTTGCAGCAAGGAGACTTGGCTACACTGGTTAAGCTCCCAAGGGTACTTGGCTACACTGGCTTTGACCCATTCTCTTCTTCCCCCTCTTCTTGAGCCGGTTGTACTTGAACTTAGAAGGAAATACCCCGCTCCTCGAGGAAAGAGTGGCCAGATTGAGGTCATAGAGTTACCTTGTTGGGGAGGGGTGTCAAGTTGCCATTTTTGAGGTGGAGAGCTTAGACCTCACTTTCACAGGACAAGAAAAGATTCATGGTCTTCAGGGTTTGTGATTGATGACTTGTTCTGATCTGGAGCATTGAGGAGTCTTGGTTATAGATTGGTGGAACTTAGAGGCTGTTAGGTTTTAAGCTTAAGTCTAAATAAGGTTCCGACACATTAATAATCCAAAGATCTGATTGAGCTCCATACCTCAATTTAATGAAGGCAAGTTTAATAATCAACCTTGATCCATGTACATTCTCTTTTTCTTTTTCTTTTTCTTTCTTTTTCACTTCTTTTTCAGATAAGTGTTTGCTAAGGGACTAGCAAAGTATAGTATAGGGGGGTGATGAATACCCATTCATCACTCTTTATTCTTATATTTTAGCTACAAAAACCTATGCAAATGCATGTAGATATGTGTAAATAGGAAAAATTAGCAAAAGCATGCATGTTTGTAAATACTTATAATTAGCATGTTTTTGTGCAAAAATAAAAGAATAAAGATGAAAAAGAAAAAGAGGGAAATATTTAGAATAAATATTGAGCAACCTAACCCAAGGGAGGGCTCAGCATGGGCCTGACCGCATAAAAGCCAAGTAGAGGGAGATAGGGGCTCACACATGTATATATTTGTAAATAAATAAAATTATATATTTTCCTCACCCAAAAATATGTTGTAAATATTTGTACATATTTATGAAGTATAAAAACAAAACAAAAAGATAAAAACCAAAAATTCAAAAATAACCCTTCACCTTGTACATAAGACCATCATCCTCATCTATTTCACCTTGTAAATAAGTTTATTTATTTTCAAAACTTTTTGTAAATATTCTATGTATATATTGTAAATAAAATAAATAAAAAGAAACAAAACAAAAATCAAATAAAAATTACAAAATTAAAATACAAAAAGATATTGTATACCTTGTATATAGTTGTACATAACTAATTATTTCCTTTATGTATATAAATAATAAAAATAAAATAAAAATAGCCTTTTATTCCTCATTTTATTCTATAAATAAATAAAATATAAAATAGGAATAAAATTGTATAAAAATAACTAATTAAAAATCAAAAATTAGAAACCCTATATTGTATATATACCTATGTATAGACCTATTATGTAAATACCTTTTTTTTATTTCCAAAAATTAATTAAAAATCACAAAAAAATAGAAAAAAATAAATTAAAAATATTTCATGTTTTAAGTTTTTGAAAATTCGGCCATTTAATGGCCCAAAAAAAATCAAATAAAAATCTAAAGCTTGGCGGGCTCTGATTGGTCCACGGGGGATTGTTGACCCCCGGTCAACTCTCCCCCCAGGACCACCAGAGCCGGGTATGTCGCGCCCGACCCGTTTTCACTATTTTCCACCCGCCTAACCCGGCCGCCATCTACCCAAACCCCGGGCTCCGATTGCTCCCCGATCATTCAGGACCCTCGCCCGGGGTGGGTTTGGAGGATCCGAGATCCGTGCTACCCGCCCGACCTCTTCCTTCTCGGACCTCTCACCATATTTAATATCGTCTCCGGCGACCTAATCACGCTATCTTTGATCTTCCCCTCGGCGCCTGTGAGCTCCTCCATCATCCCTGAGTGACAGCCGTGGCCGGTGGAGTTGCAGCGAGGCCCGGGCTGCCGGAAATCACTGATCCGGTGGTAATCGCCGCCGTGCGCCGCCGCGAGCGCGCTGAGCCTCGGGGAACTCGACGACCCCTTGAGGCAACGACCGGGAGCCTCATCGGCTCCAGCCCAGTCGAATGCGCCCATCAGGTAACTTCTTTAGCCAGTAGATTAGCTTAGCGTTAGGTTTTTCGATTTGCAGTAGCTTAGCTCCGCCACCTCCGCCAGCCGTCTCCGTCCACTCCCTTGATCATCCGACATCGCCATCACCTCCGCCAGACCCCTCTCCACCTTCTCCGACCCTTCATTCCCCCTGTCTCGCCCCTGAGCAGGGTCTCGGCTCTCACCCCTCCGCCGCTCGCCGGAGAGCCATTGCATCGCACCACCGGTCACCTTCCGCCCGCTCTGACGGGTCGAGGAAGTTTGCCCTCGACCCCTCTTTCTTTCTGTGCAGGTCTCCAGGTCCATCGACCTCATCTGGAGGTCGGAGCTTCAGAGCACAGCAGCTCCTGTTCCTCGACGTCGCCGGAGTTCTCCTGAGCTCCTTGCCTCCGTCGGAGCAGTGCATCAGGTGCGGACCGTCATGGCGCAGCTTTCTAGCATCTCCTGAGCACCGGACGAGGACTACCGTACACGCAGAGGGCCGGCGAAGCTCGCCGGCCGTCAGTTCCTCCAGGTCCTTCGTTCACCGTCCGATCGACCTCGACGCCCCAGTTTAGATCTCGGCCGTACATCCACGGGGCAGCACTCACCATCGGATCTCCCTGGGGTCGATCTTCACCGTTGAGCGACGAGGTTAAGCCACGACGCCCCTCAGCCATCCGATCTAGCACGTGGCTGCACCTCGTCCATCCGATCCGAGCCCGGCTTCCTTCGAAGACCCACGTCGCAGCTCCTTCGTCCGATCATCCACGTGGACACATACCAGCCGTCGGATCGAGTCGAGGGGTGGCTTTCGTGTGCGGTGCACCATCCCATCCGTCCAACCTGCCACGCGTCGTACATCCGGACCTCGACATTAATAAAAGGGTAATTTATCTTTAGGCCCCTTTTCTTTATGCATTTAGTTTTTAATCCTGTAAATAAGTAGTTTAGTTCTTTTATTTCTGTAAAATTTGCACTGTGGACCTTCTAGTTTATGAGAATTGCATTGATGCCCCTGCCTGTTGTGGACACGTGCATCGATACGTGATTATTTGGTGTTTTTGCATCTCTGGCCCTGCATTTTTGCCCTGTTACGTTTCATATTTTTAAAAATAGGAATTGCAATTTAGTCCTTCCAGGCCTGAGTCACGCGTATCGTGCGTGGCCTGGAGGGTTATTTGCACTCCTACACCTCTACTTTCTAGGGTTGTTATTCCAGGGACCCAGAACTTTGTATTAATTGCAGAAAGGTCCTTGTGCCCTGTTGCTTCTTGTTATTTTTGAATAAAATATCAAATCACCTCCAAATTCGATGAAAATTTAACACATGGCTCCTGCCATGTTGTTGGATTTTTGAGAATTTTTGAGGATATTTTTGATTTTATTTAGTATTTTTAAAAATTCAAAAACATCTATTTTAGCTACTGTCTAGGTTTAAAAATCCCAAAAAAATATAAAATCACCCCCAAAAATTCTAAAAAAATTAGTTACTGTTTCTTGTGTGTTGTTTGATTTTCTAGCCAATTTTGGCTATTTTGCATTAAGTAAAAACCCTAAAAATCCAAAAACCCTTAAAAACTCATAAAAATTATAATAAATAATCCAAAAATCCAAAAACAATAATTTTGGTGCTCAAATTTTCCTTATTCTTTCTAGTATATAGGAAAATTACCTCCAGGACCTGTTGAGATCCTTAGATATTTTATTTAAGGGTTTTGGTCCTTGCTGGACAGTACCTCATCTTTTTAGCACTGTTTGATTTTTAGAAAATAAAATATACCTTATAAAAATCCCAAAAATTCACCAAAAATACTTAAAAACCTAAAAAACATAAAAGCCATTTTTCTTGAATTTTTGCTTGAATTTTGGTGTGTTAAATAAATTGTGTAAGTGTGCTTGATTTTGTGTTCTTTAATTTTCTTCATATTCTAAAATCCTAAAAAAATATAAAAATTATTAAAAACCACTAAAAAATACTTTTCTTTGATTTTATTTTCTTTTTACTACTTCGTAGGCCCTAGGCCAACCCGTGCTCCTTGTGTTCGACCCTGGGAGCTATACTAGGTGAATCTCATAGCTAGACCGCTCTCGTTTTTGTTTTGATTGATTTATTTGCTCGAGCGGTTCGATATTTTTCTTGATTGAGTGACTCTGAGTGATAGAGGTCGCAACGACCTATTTAGTACCTTTACCTCGTTTGCTCGGGCCGCTTATCAATTTACCCTTGTATACAACGTCATATATATATATAGTATATGTATATAGTTGCTATTTTTAATTAACCTCTATAAAAAATAGAAAAAAAATATTTTTTAATTCAAATAAATAAGCGACGAAAATTAAAAAAAAATTAGATAGTTTTGTAAAAATGTTTATCTCTTTTCATCTCTCTTATCTCTTCCACCAAAAAATTCAAAAATTCATTTCAATTTTCATCCCTTTTATCTCTTCTACCAAAAAAATAAAAAATTCAATTCAATTTTCATCTCTTTTATCTCTTCCACCAAAAATTCGAAAATTCAAATTTCATCTCTTTTCTATTTATATGGCTCATTCTACCTCATTCAAACTTGATCAATCTTTAGAGAGAGGAGCCCGATCTCCGAGAGAAATTTTCGTCGAGAATTGTGCCTAGCCTCCGAGCCGTCCGGTGACAGCGACTCGGCCTTGTCGAGGCGACCGCGGTCCTTTTCTGCTCCTAAGGTGAGATCCACATTTTTCTTATTTCTATCTAGGTTAATCGTAGTTTATTTCTCGTATTTTTTATCTCGTTGTCGATTTTTTTGTTTATCTAGATCTTAAAATCCGCCAAGATTTATACTGCCACCGACTCGATTTCTCATCTCACTTTCTTGATCTCTATGCGTTCTATTTCTAACGTCTACGATCTCTCAACTTTGGCCGCGTATGGTGGCCGGAGATCGGATTCGAATCCCTCATCTCCATCGAATCTTCGTTCATTTTTCCGAGTTATAAATAAATAAAAAAAGCATTTGTTTCTTTTTGTTCTTTAACGTTTGTTTTGCAGGATCATATAGAAATAAAAAATAAAAAGAATTTCTTTATCAATTTTTTTCTTTTTTTCGGATTACAAAAAAAAATATTTATTTTTGTTTCCTTTTACGTAACAAAATAAAATTACAAAAAAATTAAAAAAATAAAAATAAATTGCCTCATGCAGCGGGGTTACCACCCCCGTCGCCCACCAAGTCGCCATCGAGCAGACCTGCCAAGGGCGGCAGCATCGACCACAGCCCCGCATCCTCTAGGCGGCCGCGCCGCCCATGCGCTCCCGCGTGCGGTCCGCCCTTCCCCTGCTCCGAAGCCTCCAGCGTCGCGCCGTCCGACCGTAGAGCCCTCCTCCCATCGGCATCCTCTGACGATGCCCGTGCCTTCGACCGTCGATGCCTCTAGCTGCGGTGCCACCTGCCTCGCCTCGGCCTCCATTCAATAGTTCTCGCGCCATGTCAGCCCTCTAGCGTTCGCACCGCATGGCGTCGCGCCCTCCTCCAACTCCTCCCACAGCCGTCGTGCTGCCTCGCTCCTCCAACGACTCTGTGAGGCGGCAGCGTCGCCCGCGCCACGCATCGGCGCACTCGTCCAGCCACAGCCCCCGGCAGCCCAGCCTTGTGCGCCTTCTCTGCCATCCCAAGATCCAGAGGCAGCGGCCACCCCTGTGGTCCCCTTTGGCTTTTGAACGAAGAAAAACCTAAGGCTTGGGATTAAGAAAATAAACAAATTGATAAATTTGCATCAAAGCCCTCGAACATTTCCTAAATTGCAAAGAGAGTCCTTGCCAGACTCAAGCACATGGCATGCACATGATAAAGTGGTAAATTGCGCATTCTTCCTTCTGTTGGATTCTATATTTATTTTCAGTGCAAAACATTTTGAAATTAAATTTTAGTCACCGAACTGCAAAACAATAATTTACTTGCTCTCTTTGAATGAAATAAAAGTTTTTTATTAGTCCAAAAATCTTGCAAAAATTGTGCTATGTTCCTAATGTGCATATCTTCTTAGCATAAAATTTTCATTGCATTTTACCTTCATTTATTATTATTAAAAAATAAAAAACAATGTCTTTTTGTCTTCCTGAAATTCAAAAATTCATAAAAATTCGAAAAATTGCTTAAAAATTCTGAAAAAATAAAGTAGGTCTCTTTTATTGTCTTTTAATTTCTGACCAATTTTCACGCATTAATTGTTTATAAAACCCAAAAAATTTGAAAAATGTCAGAAATCTTATAAAAATCATAAAACATACTACAAAAATCCAAAAATTGCGATTTTAGATCCTGTTTGTAGATATTTGCTTGTAGTTTGTTATAAAAATAATTGTCAGGAGTTTTGGGCATTAAAATATTTTTAAGTTGCAAATTACTCTAGGATGTGCATATTTTCTTATTTTCTCGCTGTTCGATTTTTAGAAAAATATAAAAACATCTGAAAATTCCACAAACATTTAAAACCATAAATATTTTCTTTAGATTTTTCTGAGCATTTTTGTTAAATCGAAAAATTACAAAAAGAGTTGGTTTGTATATTTCTTGTGCTTATTCGTATTGTTCGTTATTTTTAAAAAATAAAATAATTGCAAAAATCAAAATCACAAAAAATTTGAAAATCAGAAAATATAAAAAAAATTAGAAATTAAAAAATATTAAAAAGATAAAAAATAACAAAAACCAAGGATAGTTGTCCTTTGAGATTCCTTTTTTCTCTTATTGATCTTTGATTAACGGAATAACCCTCAGGATTTGTAGCTTCCCTGAGTTCGACCATGTCCGCTATACAGGTTAATAAGTAGCAAAAATAAAAACAAAATTTGTTTGTCACGAGATTTTGGGGATAACAATGACCACGACAATATTTTCCATCAACAATTTTCCAACCCCCAAATTTTCGTAACAACAGTTGCCCCTAGTTGAATGTGAATTCGAAGACACTATCTTTACCCATGCAAGAATCGATGATGACTCCCCGATAAATATCCTCCCGACCTCTGTGTTTGACAAGCTCAAACTCAGGCCAATCAGAAAGTCAAGAGAGATCGTTCAGCTAGCTAATCGATCTATAAAACGGTTGAGAGGAAACATTTCAGTCACCGTTACTTTCCAAGGTGCTCTACTCCAGGTGGACTTCACGATCATTGACATCGACCACCGAGGAGAGTTTACCCAGTCTCTGATTATTCTCGAGAAGCCGTTCTTAGCCTTGACTAAGGCGACTATAGATTGCGAAACTCGGGAGATCGATTTTTCAGCATTGGGAGCGCTTCGACTTCACCCACTCTTTGATACACTTTACTCTAAGGTGACCTGCACATCCACTGACTGTCATGACAATCGAGAGGTAGATGAGTCCCACCTCTCTGCTACACCTGAGAGACCGACTGTCTGGACGATCGTTAGTTCAGAGACTCCCCACACCTCCACTTCATCAATTGCTTGCACCACCACCGTGACAGCTTCTAAGGAGGACTCACGACCAGAAGCTATCACCGAGTCGGACACGACCTTTGTTGATTGCCTTGACCATTTCGATGAGCCGACCCAAGAGATTAATAATGCCAAGACAACTGAGATCACTAGCACTTTCTCGAGACGTGTGCTGACTTTTCAGGAATTATTCCAATCTATATGATGACTCGTCTGATAAGGAACCCATGGTCAGCACCACACCACATCTCAGACCTTCAGAGGAAACAACCAAGACTAAATTGACTCCACATAAAAACATGGTTGCTCAGTATTCTAGTCGGCTATCTAGTGAGAGGAAGTTGAGAATTGATTCCTCGAGGTGTTCCCCCAAACTTCTCAAGGCGCGTCGCTCTCATCTCCCTCTCAATGATCCAGGTTCTAGAAAACCGACCAAGAAAATTTCCTTCAACATTCCGGAGAAGGAAGTTTTAGAGGAATCCTCATCAGGTCCAGATAAGGTGATTTATATGAGTGAGCTCAGTTTGGTTGTTCTTAAGCCGTATCTAAGCAAGCAGTCGTATGTCGACCCTCGTTGGACGATCCCTTCACCTCACTACTATTCATCTGAGGACGATTCCGACAGCGACACACTTGTATATTACCCACCTCCTCAATCCCGCAAGAAGGTTCATCACAAACCTTCTTGATCCATGTATATTCTCAATCCTCCTTGTATATATTTTCCCTCCCTCCTCATTGATTCAAATCACTCGCCCCGGCTCCATATCATTTCTTTTTATGGATATACTTAGGATGATCAGATCCTAAGTATAGGGGGAGAGTGACCCGAGTCCCTTCACCATTCATTGTATATTATCTAGATCTCATCGGTTCTCACACTCACTCCTCACCAATACTGATGAATCTCCATTTCATCACCTTTATTCTATCATTTTGGCCTCAAAAACCCCAGCAAATGAATGAAAATAGCATCAAATTGTACATAATAGCATTCATGATTCGTTGTATTAATTACACATTATATAAGGTTCTTAATGCCAAAATTATAGAATAAAGAGAAGAAAAGAAAAAGGAATAAAATATTACCAATATTTTATGACCCAAACCCTGAGACCAAGGCCAGCATGGTATTGGTCGACAAGGAATAAAGTAGGGGGAGATAAGGGCCAGTGTACAATAAATACCTCATTTATTCATGCATTTATTTATGCATTTTTGACACCTATTTTGTACATAATTATTTATTCATAAAATAAAGAAACTTTGTTCATGAAAGTTATAGATAATATTGTAAATAAAAATACAAAATTGAGTTTGTGTAAAAATAATACTCAGTGTACATTTTAGACACAGAATAAAAGGGCAAAATCTCAACTTCACAGACCCATATTTTGCAAATAAAAACTCCAAATCACCCAAACTCACCTTTAATTGTATATAACTTTCCCTAAACTATTTAATAAAATTCGTTTCATAATTTTTAGAGTTCATCTGTAGAAGTTAGGTTTTTGGCCCTCCTTGTACATAGTATTGATTAAAATATTCCATTTATTCATTATTCATTATTGTAACAAATTGATATTTTTAGATATTTGTAAATAATGGTTATTGTGCATATTAAAAATAAAAGAAAACCAAAAAGACTTCATAAAATAAAATAAGTCTATAAAATTCATAGACAAAAGACCTATGCTATCCATCTATGAATAAAAAGGACTTTATTCTTTTATTCTTTTACATTTTTATAATAATTTACACATTATACATAACTCATTAAAAATATAAATCCAAAATAAAAAATCAAGAAAATACATTAAATAAATTAAGCATACAAAATACATAGTAGAATACCTATAAGGATACCTACACATACCTATACCTATTTATTTAAAAAGTAAATAAACTCCTAAAAATTAAATAAAAAAACCTTTATACTCACAAAAATAAATTATAAATTTATAAAATAAGCTAATAAAATAATAAAAGAAAATAAACAAATTAAAAATAAAATACACAAAAATACATGTAAATACATACATATACACATTATTAAATTAAAACCATAATAAAATACTTCGAAAAATTAAATAAAAATCACAAATAAATACTACATGAAAAAATACACATTTTTTATGTTTTAAGAAAATTCAAATAAAATCATTTACTATGGTAAATAAATCAATTTAGGCTCAAATTTTCTGTTTTGGCGTTTAGTGGCTGACGTGGACCAATGAGGCGCCGGCCTTCGTTGACCCCCTGGTCAACTGTCCCGTCCCTGCTCTGGCGCTTCTGAACTGTCAACTCCCCCGATTTCCTCCCTTTTTTACGGCCATCTCATCCATCGATCGAGCTCGCTTCCTTCACAAGAATTGGTCTCTGATCATCCATGATGCCCGCCAAACTCTTAGATCAATCAGATACTCATTGGATTAAGAAATAATCGTCGGTCAATAAGGCCTCCTGTCAATGTTTATAAATAAGTAGCTCCACCTCCTTCCTCGAATTTGGCCAATTTCATTCCAACCCAACGCCTTGATCTTGTTCCTGGACCGTTCCTCGTGACAGGGGGAGTGCTCCAGCGCCTCGACTCGGCCAGAGGACGGAGAATTTTGACGCGGCGGAGCTCCGGCATCCGCCCTGCTCCCTGGTGGCCCCCAGGTATAAGAGCTGTCCTTTTTATGCATTTTAGTTAGTTTTTGTTTCCAGTAGTTAGATTAGCCTTTAGTTAACCCCTTAGCGTAAAATCCAAAAATTCGAAGTTCGCTGGAGCTCCGCTCTGACGACTTCTTCTTTGTGAACCCGACCTCGTCCGACCACCACGAGCACCCCATCTCAATTCCCATCTCTTTCTCCATCGATCGCACCCATTTAATCAACCCAGGACCCTCGGTCTTGGCGAATCGGGGCTCCACCTCCGCCGTTCGTCGGAGCCCCTCCGCCTCACTCCATTTTGCTGCCAAGCTTCAAAACCCCGGGTCGAGGAGGTAGCTCTCTCGCCCCCGGTTCTTCCTCTGCAGGTCAAATGAAGAATAGAGCCCATCTGGGCTCGAATCGAGCCAGGAAGAGGTTCCTGGAGGTCCCCTACTTCTCCGACCTCGTCCGAGCGACTCGGACCTCCAGGAGCCATGATGGACCCATCAGTCGACGCGGGATGCCTCCAGCTACGTACAGACCACCTCAGATGCATCGGAGAGCCCTGGAGGAGCCCAAGCTTCTCGATCGAAGCTCGCCAGGCGCGAGCTTCTTCCCTGTTCTTCCAGGGAGCTTCAGCGCCGTTGGATCAGGAGGCGAGGCCCAGTTCGCTCAGGAGTCATCAAATGAAGATATGCCCCAACCGTCAGATCATCCAGGATCATCTAATCCAAGCCCTTCATCGACAAACTGGTATCCACCGTCGGATGCTCGACGCGTGGATAAGTGGCGCACCCAGCGCCGCAGGATGACGCACGCTTATTAGGGGTAAATTTCACATCTAACCCCCAGCTTTTTGTATTTATAGTTTAATACACAAAATAAAAGGCTACGTTGTAAATTAAGTGTAAAATTTGCAGTCCACCCCTGTAGTTTGTATATTTGCGTTTTAGTCCCTCCGTGCCTTACTTGCAGCACCCACGTGAGGCGCATGATATTTGCATTTAAACCCCGTCGGGTTTTTGTAATTGCAAAATGGCCCTGAAAATAAAAGTCCACGTTCATTTTTATTGTGATTTTTGCATGTATGCCCCTGCCAATTATTTTATTTGCAAAAATACCCCTGCCAGGCCATTTATTTTTGGTATGCTTTATCTATTTATTTTGTGCTTCATATTTCTTTGAAAAATCTTGCAAAAATAGACATAAGCTCCTATTAGTGTACCCTTGCACGCTATAATTTTAATTTTTAATTTTATTACATCTTTGCATTTATTAAAAATCAAAAACATATCTTTTAGTCACTGTCTAACTTAGAAAATTCCAAAAAAAAATATTAAAAGGTCTCGAAAAATCCCAAAAAAATTAGTGGTGGTGTATTTTGACCTATTTTAGTGTCAATCTAAAAATCCCTAAAAATCTCAAACGGAAAACCTTAAAAATTCAAAAACACCCAAAAACTTCAAGAAAATATATAAAATCAAAGAAAAATCAGAAAAATATGAACTCAGACCCTATTTATGATATATTTTATTATCTTTATTAGAAAATTAGTGTGGAAAATTTTTGAGGCTGTTTGCTATTTTTAATGCCTGTTTTTCTTACAGCCAAACCCTATTCCACTGTTTACTCTTATTTTGCTATTTAAAAATACTAAAAATGTTTTGAAAAATGCCCAAAAATCACAAAAACAGTAAAAAATCATGAAAATCCCAAAAAGACTTTATTCCTGAATTTTTGACCATTTTTGAGTATTTTTATAAATATTATAGTACCCCTTTATGTATATATATGTGTTTCCTAAAAAAAGAAGAAAAAAAATATATATCTAACTACTTATATGTATTTATATATCTTTTTATTAAACCTAATTATATTATTAAAAAAATAATAAAAATAATAAAATAAAAAACCCACTTCACACAAGGATGACTCTGAGATACATGTAGGCTATTGCATTTTGTATTGCTCTCTGTGGTTCGACCTCTACATGCTTGTTCCCTATACATTTTATGGTAGAGTAATAAAGATTAATTCACATTTCTTTTTGAGCTTAATTGTTTTATTCTTTGGTTGTGGGTTAGTTGCTGATTAACCAGGTATTCTGCGAGCGGTCGCCTCAGCGACACTTTTTATATTATTTATGGTGACCCTCGTGGATTAATCGCGGTTATCAGATGGCACCGTTGCCGGGGAGCAATGAGCATAGCCTAACTTTTTTTGTCATTCTTGTGTACATGTTTGATTTATTATGAGATATTGGGAATCAAATTTCGTACGTAGTTGTCTCTCTTTGGAAGCTTGACTGAATTTGTAGGTTTGATATATACTTTTGAAAGTATATGATCAATACCTAGGTATGATATATGCTTTGGTAGAGTATGTGATCAATACCGACTCTCAATGACCGAATGAGAAACATAATGATAAAAAACTAAAGGAGACAGTCTAAATTGATCTAAAACTACAGGTTTATTCTAGGTCTTCTAGTATCCAGGATGTACGGGTATTAGGAATACTTGAGGGTGATGTGATCATAAACGATTGTATAACCATGCCGCTTCCATTCCTAGGGAGTGATGAAACGGGTTTGGATTTTAGTGACTCCACTCAATAGAAAAGTAGTCTGGTCTTGGTCCAAATGTTGGATAGTGATTTGAATGTGATTCAGATGCAATGAAAAGATTACATTTACGCTTTGGATTTAATCAAACATCTATGAGAGGTTCGCACGATTTGGATTTGAGATTTGGTCTCAATATCCAAGTCACTATACGTGGAACGTACAATCGCCCTGTCCTTATCTCCAAGTATCCGCAGAGAAAGCGCATTATCCTTTAAAGAGTGCAAGGATAATTTCATTGTTGATAATACATCTGAGCATTGAGAAATAGACAATTAAATGGGATTTAATTATCATGAATAATATGAATTGGATTCATATTATTAGGACATATAAAGAGGGTTATCTAAGATAATTAAATATGATTTAATTATCAAAGATGTGAATAATGTGAATGTGATTCATATTGTATGCGCACATGAGAATAAAGATCCAAGACATTTAAATGTGATTTAATTATCATGCATATGAATAATGTGGATTGCACTATCCACATTAATCATATATATTATGAATGTGATTTATAAAATATAAGAGAGAGCTTTTTGTAAATAACATTTACAATTTAACTGTAGATGTGAATTGGATTCACATTAGATAAATAATTGAAAATTTAATTTACATTTTATTTTGGGTTGTGAATGTGATTCACAAATTTACAATGACATGATTGCAATGTTCACAAAATAATTATGATATATTTGTGCCTAAAAATTTGCAACAAATGTTGCTGCAAATTATGGAGATTTTCATGGGATAATGCAATCTCATTTATTATGATGAGATAGCCACCTTCCTTAAAGCAAGAGTGGATGACCACCAACTCCTATTAGGAATGGGTGGCCATCCCCCCTATTTATGGAAGGAGGCTAATCTCCTTCCTATTATCTCCATGAATAATTGATTTAATTTGAAATTAATTTATATTGATTACTCAAAATATATATAATTTAATTTAATTAATTATTTTTGTGTTTTTACAACAAAATCATGGCCATTGAAGAAAACACAAATCAATCTCATCCATTGATTTTGTGTTGTCAATAGATTGAGATCCATGGACTCCCAAAATACTATATAAGAAGAGGCAACCCTTGCTCTTCAAAGACAACAACTGATGCTCTCTCCCTCTCCTCTACACGCCAAGTCTTTCTCTCCATCTCTCTCTCTCTCTCTTATTGTTGCTGTAAGCCGTGGAGCCTTAGAGAGTCGCCATCACAGCCGCATTGCCATTTTGCTCCCGGATCGTTACTCGTGGATCTCCATCTCCTTCAATGAGCCTCGTTCGAGAAGAAGACATAAGTTCTCGTGAGACAAGATCAGGAGATTCACCTCTTAGATCGTCAACATGGATTGTAAGGGACACCCATTTAATCAACGCGGCACAAGCGTCTCCTCCATTCGGACCAGACTTGAGACATGAGGTCTCTTCGTTTAGAGACTAGATCACAACAATACTTCAAGAGATAAACCTAATACTTATTTATGGTTTAGATGAAATGACGCGAGAAGTGTTAGTGGATAATGTGGTTTCATCGTTCAAAATTTTTTAACTTCCGCTACCCCAAGCAACTAGTTTGACTAGTCACTCTCGATCACATACGATGCGATCTCCACACATCCGTGATGCGCTTAAGTATCTTCCCATATCCTTCATGAATAAGGGAATGGACTTTCAAAGTTGACAAGGCAAGACAACTTTGATATAAAAATCCTAAATCAAAGTAAAATATGTATAAATAATAACCAATAAAATATCATGGATTGGATCCGTGATCAAGATATTGTACTTGCAGTTGGACACATAATGTATTTGATTGCAATGTGGTTTCCTCATAATAATGAGGATTGATAATTAAATATATAGTAGTACAACCACCTTGGGTTTGTATGTCTCTATAGTCTTCATTTGTCATCAAATGTGCTTTGGAAGTATCATGTTGAAGATGATCGTAATTATCGAAAATCCTTATAAAATCTAAGAAGATGTTTTGTCATACATGTGTGCTCTCGACATTTAATCATGGATGACATGGTCCACTGCATTATGCAGAATGGTGGCTCGATAAGAGATGATGTACTCAACATGTTTGAGTACCTTTGAACCAAAGTCTTTAAGAGTTAAGATGGATGTAGATATGATGAGTGTCATCATTCTACTATATATACTCTAGTCATTCACGAGGCTTCATAATATTCATATTTATGAATTTAATGAAGCATGTATAAATGTTGAAATACTATTATATTGAATTCTCTTGAGTTAAACATAATAGATTCTTTGTCTTAAGCAATGGTTGTTTGTAGATGAAGGAAGCATAGTGGAAGCATGGGTCTGACCCAAGTAAGAAGGAAAGTCAAAGAGTTGATTGTACTTCTGTTGTTTCCACACATATGACATCCAAAAAGTTGGATGATTTCCATTATTGCAATAAGCTGATGTATTGATGGTATGACTATCTTAACTATCTATGATCCTTAGATAAGGATACGGATAGTGAATTGGCATACTATACATATGCTGATAATCATTGAAATCGACATACTTATTAGATAAGATCAAAGTCTAATAATTGTATCTCATTCTTCTAATAACATTTGCAATTGTTTACATTTGTTTTAGAATACTAAAAAATTTGATCTTAAGGTTTAATAGTCATCCACATGGATGTTGATGCAATTGTTGCAACAATCTCCATTGGATATATAGACTATATATTTTCAATGGGAGAGAAATTAGTCTTAGAGAATGTCTCTATGACCTAGATATTAGAATACAATGATTGTTTATTTCTATATGTTGGAAATAAACATGCATTCTGGAATATACCAATAATAAAGAGTTATGATAGATATATTTCATATAGTAATCTAACATCTAGAGGACTCTATTAAATTAGAAAATTATCGAAAGGTTCATTAACATTTCAAAATACTAAAAATTTAAGCCTTAAAAGAACAATAGGAGGATGAGGATCATTTGACAATAATTTGGCATTAAGCCTTGGACATACGTATGTTGATGAGATCAATAGACTAGTAAGACATGAAACTTTAGTCTATCAAAAATTTCAAATCTTATATACTAGTGAATATTGTATTCATGGTAAAAATGTCCAATGCACACTTCTCTGGGAATGGTGTTAAATTCCAAGGTGTTCAAGATCTCATACATATTAATGTATGTGGATCATCTATATCATAATAAACATTAATGATATGTGATATCTATGGATGATTATTTGTGATATGAGATTTCATCCCTTCACCTTAGAAACCATTGAAATGTTCAATGATATCTCCTTTTGGGTTTAGAACCAAAGTTTGAAAGAAGTGGAAATGACTGAAAACCCTCATAAGCTATGGTTTGGAACCTAGCCAATTGTTGGACACTTGAGGATTTTAGATTTTCTTGTCCATAACCTTGTCATGGATGTAAGTAAGCTAGAATCTAACAGGTGATAGTGCTACTTATTAGGAAAATAAAGGATGGTATTGGATACCTACTTTATGACCTTGAGATTTATAAAGGATATCATCTCTGAGATTGTGATTTTAAGAGGATGACTTTCTTGAGAATCAAGATAAGAATGAAGTAAAGGAACTCATTGAATCTTGAGAAGATAATGACACTCCTGAAATCGGAAATTGAAAGGACATTTTAATATGAAAAACTCATACCTTTTCAATTTAGTTTGAGGGTGGTAAGACCAAATACTAAACAAAAAAAAATTTTGCTACTAACACTGAATGCGTACAACCAATAATTTTGAAAAAAATGGCTTCTTATTCACTTCTACATAAAAACAATTTCCTTACATTAAAGAAAAAAAATCACAAAAAGTAAAAAAAAGTGTGTCAGCATTTCACACACCTGCACTTCATCTAGCATTAGATTCATTGCATTTCTGAAAAGCCCTTGGGTTATGAACCGAGTTATAAGCAGAAATGAGAGTGGTTTGGACTTGACATTAATCCACTCAATTTTCCGAGGAACTTCTCTAAGAAATAAGATTTTAGAAGCTTCAGGTCTATGACTTAATTCTTCAGGTTCGACATGACAATGTGCGACATTTGACTCTTAGTGTCTAACCTGGTCTCTTTATTCTGGGTATGATTCTGGAATAGGGAATTAATTTGTACTCTCGCACTATGCACTTAGCTCAACTCAGACAGGTTGTTGGAAGACTGTGTGAGTTTCTTTTCTGGTAGCGTGGACATCTAATGATCGGAGCATGGGATGAATTAAAGCTTCGGAAAGGGATGGACAGCTGGGCACAATATTTCTAAGACCCCAAAACATGTAGGGAATAAAAGATTCCATATCCGTAGGGGCACAACAAGATCCAAGCAGAGCTACCAAAAATCTAAACACAAAGAAGCCAACTACCAAATAAATATTTTACCAAAAAAAGGTCTAAGCTTCAAGAAAACCTGTAGATATTGGTGGAGACTTGGCTAAACTAGTCAACTTCACAAGGAGAGGTGACTACACTGGCCACCCTCCAGTTCTTTTCTCTTTCTTCTAATTTCTCCCTCTATTCGATTGTGAACACATCGTGACATACGATAGAAGGAAATACATGACTCCCCGAGGACGAGTTACCGGAGAGGAGGTTTGCATGGTAGTCCGGCATCTGGATGGGAAGAGCTAAAACCTTTCACACACATGAGTCGACTGTTCATTGTTAATGGGGTATTCTTTGGGAAGAGGATTAATCTAAGATGATTTCCGAGCTGAAACTGTGACAAAGATGTGTAGAACTTGAAGTCTGTTGATTTTAAAATTCTAAGTCTCACAGAAGTTCCGCCAAACTAATAATCCAAAGGTCGGGTCTTTTTTTCATTTTCACCTTCTGCTCATGGTCTTGGTATGGAACCCAATGTCATTTCACATCCCTGCATTTCTTTTGATGCTCAAGGACGAGCATGGTTTAAGTACATGGGGATGATGAATCTCAGATTCATCACTCTAAAAATGATTAATTAAGCTCAAATCCCAAAAATTCATTGGCATTCCTTCTTTTATTCTGCATAATTAGGAATCATGCATGTATTGATACGAATTGGATTTTATAACTCGTTATTGCACGAAATAAGAAGCCAAAAATCCCAGTCTAATTGACCTTCAAAATAGCCCAACTTCCCTGATTTTTAATTAACTCATACTAATTCCAAATGACTTGAAACCACCTCCATTGTGTACATATCACTAACAAGAATAAATGAAAAATACAAAAAATTCACTAACCTAAATAAATGGACTAAAAACACAAACCCTAATCGCAGGATTCTCGGACTAAAACCTTGATATCTTCCTCAACAAATGTCTGATTTGATCCTACTCACTTTTGAACTAATGTACATTCAAGTACCTTCAAAAGAAGACTAAGTTCAAGTGAATCGGAACTCATATGTGAAAGTTGGATTTTGGGCCTCTTTTGTACATTTTGTATTTTAGCGGTTTTTGACCTATTATTTTATGTACATAATTAACCCATTTTATTTTTTTTTCATTTATTTTTTGATAAAAGTTTTATAAAAAAGTGAAAAATTCCAAATCCATACTGAGCTTCAAATCAAAGAGTCTAACTGAGTCTGAGTCTTCACTAATAGTCTGTACAAAAGTTTTCGTTTTCGTATTTTATTTTATTCATTTATTTTCTTAACTACTAAAAATCTAAAAAAAATAAAGTAATGTGTAAATATTTATCTTTTATTTTATCATATTTTTTTCCGAATTTTAATCTAGTTTAAAAATGACAAAAAAGTATAAAACACAAAAATCAAGGTATTCTATGTACATGGAGTACCCCTAAAATACCACTTTGAGCAAATGATCAATTTTGATTTTGTTCTCTTTATGAAAGTTGTAGATATCGTTGAGACGAGCAACTTTCTAAAGAAAATTTTTTGATCCGAGGTCATTTTCTATTCTTTTCTATTTATCTCTGTATTTCTATTTTGTAATTTTTCTGGGACAGACACGTGGCGGTTCCTGGAGCCGCCACGTGTCATCTATTTTTAGCCTTATTTTTCATTTATTTTATAAAAAAATAAAATAAATCATATATATAATAAATAATAATAAGCTGCCATGTGGCATTCCTTTGGTCATCTGATCTCGACCGATCAGATGGCCATTGCGCTTCTCCTTCCTTGTTCACGCCGCCTTCGCCACTTCCCCTTTTCGGGCGACGCCGCCCGCCTGCCTAGTTGGGGCACCGCCCATCTTACAGTCGTGTATCTCGCCCCTCCGTGGATCTCGGCCACCCTCCATTCCATCTAAGGCCGATGCATCCTCGTCCAATCTCGTTAACCCCGATCGTATCGCCGACCCCCTCCCAATCTCCTTTCGTCGCCTCCTTCCATAACCGGCTCTGCCTCGTGCTATTTAAACCTTGCCTTCCCTCCATTATCTGACATCCGCCGATTACACCGTTGATACGGGAGCTCAGTGGTGACAGCACCAACTCATCCATCTCCACCCTGTCGAGGTCCGAGGAAGTTCATCCTCGTCGCGACGCTGCACCGCTCCGTTGCATTTGCTCCAACTCAAGCGTGTGCCGTTGAGCCTGATAATGCCTTCCACCTTCATCAACTTCAACCTCTACCATCAACATCTCCCTTCGAACTGCAACTCCATCGACAACTACTCCCGCTTCATCAACTCGAGCCACCATCGTCTTCACTGCTCCACCTACTAAGAGCTTCACCGAGCTCTTCGATCGCCTCCGACTCCTTCAGAGCTTCTCCCTCCAGGCTAGTTGCTCCATCAGAACGCCTTCGACTTACCGCTCGCCAGCAACTCCTAGCCACGGACCCCAATCCGCCAAAGTTGCAGGCACCCACTTTTGTGCCTCGCCTTCAACGGCCGAGTTGTCAGCCTGAGGTCCTCCCACGTGCCACACACGTGGGGAGGAAACATCACCAGAGAACACCCCCCTCTCCTGCCCATGTGAAAGGCACGAGCTGGTGGGTTGATTACGTCGAACCCCCTGCAGACTCGCGTATTCGCACAGAAGTCTGGCATCCCAGGGGTCACGAGCTACGCCCGTGACCACTTGGGTAAATTACACGCACGCCCCCAACTTTCCACTGATTCACAATCAAGTCCCACCATCCACTTGCATAATTATGCATTAATCCTTCTATTACATTTTCTACATTATATATTTATTGTAATTGTGCATTAAGACCCCTGAGTTCTTGCAACATTTTGAACCACTACATCGCATCATATTATTTATCAAAAATTAGCATGATGTTCTACAATTAATTCTCTACCATATGGCATGCTTGTAACATATTTATGATCTATGGTTAATTATTAATTAATATTCTCGTGGAAAGTTCCATATTTTACCTATTTTGTGCTTTGAAATTCATAATTAATTTATCATTGCTCAAAAAATTGCCAAAAATTTGCGGATTCTAGAATTAGTTGTATGTTACATTATGCCAAAAAAGAATTGCATTTGCATACGTGTTTTACTCTGTAAAATATATTTTGCATATTTAAATCTTTAAGTTTTAATAGGTATTAAATCTAATGTTTTAAAGGTTTAGTATTTTTATAGATTGATCACCTAGTGATCACTCTTGAATAATTTTATCCTTTGAAAATAAATATATTTAATATTTATTATAATTAAATATTGAAATTCACACCATTTTCATTCATAAATTCATAAGATATATATCTTGCATCCGAAAATTCCAAAACCTTATAGTGCATTCATTTCATTATAACTGTCATCTTTGCCAAATTGCATAATTTTCGGGAATTGTTTGATTGAAAATTTCCTTTTAGTCCCTAAAATTAGCCTCATTTGCATTTTGCATTTCATATTTCATTTAAAATACGAAAAATATATCATCTCGAAAGCCGTGCACGAACTTTGATAGACAAAATTTTAGGTTGTTCCTTTGCCTCCTTGAGTTTGACGTTGGGACTTGCCCAAGTAAAATAAACATTAAACCGTGCTGAACAAAATTGATTAATTTATTATGGTTATTTCTTAATCTATTCTGAATTCCCGCCTACAATGAAACAACTCATTAAATCTTAATTTACGTAGATTAACGTAGGTTTTTTTGTGGCTTGTCAACAACGTACAAGTCACCATTGGGGATGTCTCCCTACCGCCTTGTGTATGGCAAGCCATGCCATCTGCCCGTGGAACTTATCTACAAATCATTGTGGGCTATTAATGTTTGTAACTTGGATTCAAAGAAGGGAGGAGAAAAAAAATTATTTGAATTGACTCCTTGAATTCTGCGAGTATGCATATGACAACGGCCTGATGAACAAAGGAATGGTCAAGAAGTAGCATGATAAGCACATCCATCGTAAGACCTTCGAACCAGGGCAGAAAGTTTGGATGTTTGATGCAAAGCTTAAACTATTCCCAAGGAAGCTGAAAAGCAAGTAGACAGGGCTTTTTATAGTGAAACAGGTGTGTGACAATGGAAGTATCGTTATATCCAGTTCATCACCTGATGCATAACTATTCGTGATCAAGCGACAACTTCTGAAGCCTTATCTCGAACTTGACACATTTATGTCTGTGGTTGATTCAATTCAGGTGGTGTATGATGACAAACTCACAACCGAAGCATCTACTCACTCATATGAGACCAGCAAAAACATTATTGAATAGTTCATCATTTTCTTCTTTTCTTTCATTATTCTTTTATTCTTTTGTAAAGTCGCATTCATCCCATACATCATTACTATATTTAGGATATGTTTCATCCTAAGTATAGGGGGAAGGGTGCATTTGGGTGCTCATTCTTTGATCCCTCGCATGTCTCCTCAACTTTTGTCATTCTTTCTATACATAGGGATATTTTACCCTAAGTATAGGGGGAGACTGGCCGAGCCGTTGATTTATTCATTTACTTGTTCCCACCCTCGACCCTCCCTGCATTTGTATACAAACTACTATAATTAGGATTAATTGATCCTAAGTATAGGGGGGACGGTCGACTTCCAATACTTTCTATACTAAGTAGGAGTTGTGTCTTCCTTTCTCTTTGACATATGAGGACATAACTCAAGCTAAGAATAGGGGGTGAATATATACTTTGTATATATTTTAGCCATAACTCTTACTTTCGTATTTTCGATAAACATGGCTAAATTGTTGTAAATATATATACCAATTCATGAAATTATTTAATAAACAATGTTTATATTTCCTCAAATTCTTTTTTTATATATTGATTAATAAATCAGGTAAAAATGTTTTACAAAATGTTTGGAAAATAGTCTGAAATTCTATTTGCAAATCTTTTGAAAACATTTTGAAAAATATTTTGTAAAATATTTTCAACCTTTTTAAATATTTTGATTGTAGAAAATTCCTTTCTTTGTGTGAAATAAAATGTTTTGAAATCTTATTTATAAATGGTTTTGAAAATGTTTGCAAAAATATTTTGTAATATATATATATATATATATATATATATATATATATATATATATATATGGGGCTGGGGAAGCTGCACCCGGGGGTGTAGCTAACTAACTGCACCCAGCTCTTTTTTTCATTGGTTTTTTGCATTTTTAAAATGAAACCTAGGGGTATTTTAATCACCATATATCATCATGATATCATGCCAATTTCAATTAATTTCGACACTTCTATCATCTCCATCAAGACCATGACATTTTAACGGTCTTAGAATTATTGAAATTTACCCTATCTAGATGGGCATGTTAGGAATGTTTATTTAGCATGAAATTTGAAACACATATTCCACTCAATAAACTAAGTAAATCTCCATAGGTTTCTTCCAAAAAAATCAAAAATCAATGAGAAAAATGCCCAGGTGTAGCTAGTTGGCTGCACCACCCGGTGTAGCTTCCCTTTTCCATATATATATATATATACTGTTTGAAAAAACCTTGCAAAATGATTTTCAAATGATTGTAAATGTTTGTAAAAATTATTTGTAAAAATTATTTCGGACTATAATTTTCAAAAAGGTTTTGAAAAATCATTGTTCAAATACTTTTGAGGAATATATACATCACACAAAAATTCTTTATTGAATGTCTATAAAACTAATTAACATATCCGTTGTGAATTCTTAAAAATCCAAACTCTTAAAAATAATAGGATGCATCTTTGTGTAAATATTTGTCCCTAATTTCTGAGCCAGAACCTTTTGTTTTCAAAAGTAAAAAAAATGCATAAAAATGTGCAAAACCTTTTTCAAAAATACATAAAAAGTTCAAAAGTTTGAAAATTGCATTACAAAAATATTTTCTTGCATTGTACATAGCATACGCATTTTTCAGAGTAATCTAGACAATTGAACGAGTCCAAATAATGTCTAAAGATTGGAGCATAAAATAGACCTTAATACACTTAATCTCAGAGGAACCCATTGAGGACTGGAATTGGAGAGACTCTAGGTCACCTTGACTTAATTCTTTACCACAAGAGTATTTCATGAGTCAATTCAATGTGCCTGAATAAAACCCTTCATATCATCCGTAGGACTCTTGAAACAATGACTTGACTGGAAACCGTGCACCTAACACTTAGCTCACTCATATGGATTGTTGAAAAATCCTAGGGCCTAAGTCGGGACGATGCAAGGTCGCTTCGTCAAGGGTGGCTTAGGAACCATTATTGGTGATTGTCGACACCGATACTCTAACCCACTTCTTTGATAACAATGATATATAAAGACCGGAGATGGATTGCAAAAATACTTCGGATGAGGGATGGTCTACCGACACAACTTTTTCCAAGACCCCAAAAATGTGGGTGGAACAAAAGATCCTATATCCACCGGGGCACAAACAAGAATGTAGATGCTATGCAAAGTCAAAGAAAATATCTAAGGAAGCCTTCAACCAAAAATTCCACAAATATGAGCTTCAGAAAAATCCTACTTCTTGGTGAAGATCCGATTACACGGATCGACTTCACACAGGAATGAAGACTACACTGGTCCATTCCCACTTCTCTTCCCATTCTTCTAACTTCTTATCCCATTCGGTTGTAATGACCGGGAGCACCTGACCTTAGAATAAATATCTGACTCTACGAGGATGAGATATCAGAAGAGCAGATACCTTGGTAGTTCAATGGTTTTGTCAGGGGAGAGCTAAACAATTTCACACACATAGTTCTATCAATTCAAGGTAACAAGGGTATGCAACTGAGAAGATGGTTTGATCTGGATGTGAATTGTACTGAATAATAGGAGTATGGAACCTAAGGGATGTTGTGTCGCAAATTCTAGCCTCAAAGTGGTTCCAAACACTCCATTAATCCAAATGTCTTCTTTGAGCTCCAAACTTTGACATTATTAAGACAAGTTTAAAAGTCGAAAACAACTCCAAGTTATTTCTTTTTATTTTCTTTATTTTCTTTTCTGTACTTATGGGCATAAGTGTTTCCTAGGGACTAGCAAAGGGGGGTGATGAATCTCCATTTCATCACCTTTATTCTTTCATTTTGGCCTTTAAATCCTAATTGAATGCTCTTTCATTTTGGCCTTTAAATCCTAGCTGAGTATATCATTAATTTGCCAAAATAAACATTCATTCCTTTAAACAAAATACTGTATAAAATACAATACATTTATTGCATTTATTGCCAAAATAAAAGAATAAAGGAAAGAAAAGAAAAAGGGCGAAGTGTCAAGGATACTGAAGTGACCCTAGCCCCCGAGACTCATTCATCATGATGACTTAGTCGACAAAGAATAAAGCAAGAGGAGATAGGGCAGCTTATTGTACAAAAAACACAGATAGATCACTCTACAAAATAAGCCAACAATTACTTTTTGGGACCTATTTTATTCTTTATTATTTACATCTCAAATAGAGAAACTTTGTACGTGCAAATTGTATCTAAAAATGTATAGAGAAATACAAATTTGATTTCATTCAAAAATAATATGTAGTGTACATTTTATACACAGAATAAAATCCTAAAACCCAAACTTCACAGTCCCATATCTCCCAAATAAAAACTCAAAATATATAAAAATCACCTTTAATAATATATAACTTTTAATAAGCTATTTAATGAAGGTGGTTTCATATTTTTTGGAGTTAGTATATGAAAGTTATGTTTTTGGACCCTTATTATATAATATACCCGCATAAAATATCCAATTTATTTATTTTTCATAATTGTTGTTATTTTATATTTTTACAAAGTTGTAAATATTATTTATATCATATGTACATATTAAAATTAAATTAAAACCATAAACAAGATATTAAATAAAATAATGAACATTAAAAACTTAGATGAAAATACAATAACTACACCTATATACTATACACCTACATGTATATTAGTGTATATAGTATACCATGAAATATAACAAAAATATATTTAAGTATATAAAAAAAGTTGTAAATATATAAAATAACAAAATAAAATAATAAAATCAAAATTACAAAATAAAAATAAAACACTTAAAACATAGGTAAAAATACTTATAAATAAAACCCTAAAAATAAAATTGTAACTAATAACCTCTAAAAGATAAATAAAAATATGCATAAAATGCTACAAAAAATTAGAAATTTTTTTCATTTTGTAGCCTAAAATTAATAAAATCAATTATTATTTATTATCTATTTTCAAAGTTATTTTTGCCTAGGAATTGCCTGGTTGGTCCACGTGTACCAACCAGGTGTCTCCGTTTGTTGACCTTGGTCAACTGTACCTCATCATCTTTGACTTTTGTCAGAAGCCACGAGCCCATTTCTCCATTTTTTCTGTCCCTCCATCTTCCTCCTCTTCCCTCGAGACCTCCACCTTCCTGTAGCCATCTCATCCCTCATCCACGTCCATCTTCGAATCTTCACCTACTACCAATCATCTCTACGCAATCGAGCCTTGAATCTTGCTCAAATATTGTCTCTAAATAAAACCCCAAAATCTTCTTTTGCTTTTTGATCACTCTCACTTGGTCTTTATCTCCTCAAATCATCCCTAAAGGCTTTGTCATGGTGACAACAGGGTGTGGTTGGTTTTTTGCAGCGAGGAGAGGCTAAGACGGAGGCACATCCACCCCACCACCGGAGCCTCTCTAGCCGGTTCTGCTCTGGAGCCCCCAGCTTCTATTGAGCCCTATTTTCTTCGCATCTTAGGTACTTTATTAACCCTAGGTTTCGTTTAAGCATTTAGTTTCATAATTAACCGCTTGGAGTTGGTGTAATCGATAAATCCATCATTGACCTGGAGCTCGAGCTCCAGGTCGATTTCACTGTGATCCGATTGTTATCGACCCATCCTTTAACCCCATCTCGAACCCTGATGTTTTCTCCACTTTTTGACCACAAATCCCCTCTGATTCTTGCACAAAATCAGAGCATCAAAGCTCCTTCCTGTCGCATCATCAGAGCTGCATCAATTCACGCATCCACGAGGTCCAAGACTTCATCTTTAAGACCGAGTCTCTTGACTCGAGTCAGGTTCTTCTCGTATAGGTACAATAGAGGAAGGAGGCCATCTAGGCCTTCTTCGGTACCCATGAGGAGCTCCAGGTAGAGGAGTGTTCAGGTCCCCATCGCTGGGACCTGGAGTGCTTTGGAAGGCGCCAATTGATGCGAACAACCAGTTGGGGCGAAATGCCCACCCCAGCAAGAGATTGGACGACAGAGATGCACAAATTCAGAGATCGAAGTTCACCCAGTAGGTTGTTCTTCATGTTCTTGAATAATCCCCAGACGTCGTCCAATGGAAGGCCACCTCGACTGTAATCTGGACCGTAGATTCAAGGCGAAACGGTACGGGAAGTAGACCACATGATCAGACACGTGGCACCCCGTTGATGGCTGGATCTGATGAATCTCCATTTCATCACCTTTATTCTATCATTTTGGCCTTAAAAACCCCAGCAAATGCATGTAAATAGCATCAATTTGTTCATAATAGCATTCATTATTTATTGTATTTATTGTACACAAAATAAGGTTTTTAATGTCAAAATTATATAATAAAGAGAAGAAAAGAAAAAGGAATAAAATATTGAAAATATTTTATGACCCTAACCCCGAGACCAATGCCAGCATGGAATTGGTCGACAAGGAATAAAGTAGGGGGAGATAAGGGCCAACAATACAATAAATACCTCATTTATTTATTCATCCATTTATGTAATTTGATACCTATTTTTATTTATATATTTATTCATAAAATAAAAATATTTTGTACATGAAAGTTGTAGATAATAATGTAAATAAAAATACAAAATTAAGTTTGTGCAAAAATAATACACGGTGTACATTTTATACACAGAATAAAAAGCCAGAATCATAACTTTACAGACCCATATCTTCCAAATAAAGACCCAAAATACACCAAAATCACCTTCAATTGTATATAGCTAGTCAATAACTATTTAATAAAGTTGGTTTCATAATTTTTGAAGTTCATCTGTGAAAGTTAGGTTTTTGGCCCTCATAGTACATTATAATGATTAAAATATTCATTATATTCATTATTCACTATTTTTATAAATTTCTATTTTTAGAATTTTGTAAATAATATATAAAATGCATATACATATTGAAATTAGCATAAAACCAAAAAGAAATTGAAAAATAAAATAAGTCTATAAAATACATAGACTAAATATGCATACGTTCCCTATGTATATAAATAAAAGGAAATCTCATTCTTTTATTCCTTCTTCATCTATATTTTTGTTAAATTGTAAATATCATTCATACTCTATTAAAAATATCAATCCAAAATAAAAATAAAGAAAAGTCATTAAATAAATAAAATTACCTAAAATACAGGTAAAATACCTATGAGTATACCTACATACTATATACACCTATTTATTTAAATATACAAATAAACTCATAAAAATCAAATAAAAATACATTTATATTCCCAAAAATAATCTATAAATATATAAAATATAAAATAATAAAATAATAAAATAAATACACAATAAAAATAAAGTATACAAAATACATATAATTATACTTATAAATACATCATTAAAATAAACCCATAATAAAATTCATCAAAAAATAAATAAAAATCATAAATAAAATATACATTAATTAATACCCATTTTTTATTTTATAAGTATAAATTAATAAAATTGTTTATTATGTTTAAATAAAGGGTCAAGTCGATGCTGATGTGGACAAATCAGGTCCCGGCCTTCGTTGACTGCCCAGTCAACTCCTCTGCCCCCCAGCCGCCTGGTGTCAGACGTCACTTCGGCCCATCTTCTTTGACTTTCCCCTTCTATTCCATTGACTTTCGAGCGTAGATTCCTTCATGAAAAATCTCGGTCTATGCTCCAATCTTCACGCCAGCATCTTAGATCCAACATCTGACCCATTGATTCTTTGTGGCACCCCGGTCAATAAGGGTGCGTCACCATGGATATAAATAAAACCCTCGACCTCCTCCTCCATTTTGGTCTCCCTTCGATCGTCTTCCACCCTTGTTTCCCGTCTCTAGAGGATCCTCGTGACAGGGGGGTTCTCCTGGACGCTTCAGCCGGTCGGAGGAGTTGAGGGAAGCACCCACGGCCGCCGCTCGCCGGAGGTCCTGCTCCCTGGTCGACCACCAGGTATAAGAGCTACCTTTATCTTGTTTTGTAGCTTAGTTTTCGTTTTTAGTCTTTAATTTAGTAGTTAGATTAATCATTAGGCCCTTAGGTGCCCGATTAAGGCCAGATTGAAGTTCGCCGGAGTCCAGCTCTGGCGAACCTCTCTAACTTGATCTACACACTACCCGACCCTCGCTTCACCTCCACTTCATTCCCCTACACGTTCTACGCTTAACCCACAACTCAGATCAACCAGTGCTTCTCCATCTCTGCGATTCGAGGTCCAACTCCACCGCTTCGCCGGACCTCGCCACCCTCGTTCATCTTCCACTTTTGACGCTTTAACCCTAGGTCGAGGAAGACCCCCTCGAGCCCCTCATGCTTTTGGTGCAGGTTAGAAGCTCAACGGAGCCCCCTGGGGCTCGATTCGATCACCTGCAAGGTTCCAGGACCCCTCATCCTTTCTCGAGCTCGCTGGACCAATCTAGGGGGTCCTGGACCTTCTGGAGTAACTCGGACGCTGCGAACCACCTCGCCGGACGTATAGAGCCCATCGCCATCAACCAAGAGCGTCTGGAGGCGGAGGAATCAAGGATCGAAGCCAGGGAAGCCAACCATTCTTCCCTGTTCTTCGCGAAGAGCAGCTACCATCGGATGGAGGAGGCAACCCTAGATCTAATCTGAGTTGTCCAATCAGCAGTCGCCTCGGCCGTTCGATCAAGCGTCAGATGTAATCTCAACCGAGGATCGTCGAAGGGGTATCGGGCTTTGAGAGCCTGCCATGTGGATAAGTGGCGCGCCCATCGCCGTCCATTTGCGCGCCTTAGGGGGTAATTTACACTGAGCCCCTTCGTATTTTTTTGTATTTAATTTTTAATTCTGTAAATAAGTTAGTACGTTGTAAAATAATTGTAAATTTTGCAAGTAGACCCTGGGAGTTTTTGTATATTGCATTCCAGTCCAAGCCACGTCACCTCACGTGACCAGTTCACGTGAGGCGCAGGGCATTTTGCACGGACACCCTCGCGGGTTTATTTATTTAGCTTTAGTCTAGGGATTTGGTTATAAAGTGTAAAATTTTTGGAATATTTGCATGTGGGCCCCTGGGAGTTTTTGATATTACATTTAGGTCCTTCCCAAGCGTATGCTAGTCACGTGCTGGGGGTGGGTAAATTGCAGGGAGACCCTTGCGGGTTCTGTTATTTGTATTTGGTCCATTAAATGCAATATTTAGTATTATATTTCGTGTGAAAATTACAACTTGGCCCCTAGATGTTTATCTAATTGCATTTATACCCCTGTTAGGCCTTGTATTTTTGAATGCTTTGTCTATTTATTCCATGCATTGATAAAACCCCAAAAATTCCATAAAATTTAATTTAAGCTCATGTTTAGTTGCACATTCACGCTATATTTTTGCATTTCATTTTTATTGCATAAAAATATATATTAAAAATAAAAAATATGCATTTTCAGTACTGTCTACCATAGAAAATCCATAAAAATTATTAAAACACCTTGAAAAATTCTAAAAAAAATTACCCATTGTGTATTTTAGTGTCTTTTAGTGTCAATCCAAAAATCACAAAAAAAATCAAAAGAAAAACCTTAAAAACTAGAAAACACCTAAAAACTTCAACAAAATCTAAAAATTCATAGAAAAATCCCAAAAATATAAACCCATGTCCTGTTGTTTCCCTATTTTATTACCTTTATTTTAAAACTAACTTGGGAAAATTTTGTTGTTGTTTGCTATTTTTCATTCCTAATTTACTTTCAGCGAGTAGCTTTAGTCAATGTTTCTTGTATTTTAGTTTTTAAAAAAATACCAAAAATATTCTGAAAAATCCCTAAAAACCACAAAAATAGTAGAAAAACATAAAAAGACCAAAAACACTTTATTTTCTGATTTTTGAATATTTTTATCTATTTTTATAAATATTTTACTCCCTCTTTTCTTATATAATATACATATTCCAATATTGAAAAAGAAAATAAACAAAAATATAAAATTAAAAATCAAAATACAAAATTAAAAATTAAATATATATATATATATATCTAAAAACCCACAAAAAGAAGATTTATTCTAGGATAACCTGAATGCACATGAACACCGTAGGCTACCCAATTTTTTTATTGCTCTCTGTGGTTCGACCTCTACATGCTTATACACTATGCATTTTATGGTAGAGTTAATAAAGGTTAATTCACAATTTTGGGACATATTTAGCTTATTCTATAATGTGGGTTAATCTCTGATTAACAAGAGTTTTGTGAGCGGTCGCCTCAGCGACACTATATTTTGACCCTCGCAAAAATCCTCGTTATCAGATGGCGTCGTTGCCGGGGAGCAATGAGCGTAGCCTATCACATTTTGTCATTCTTGTTTGAAAAGTCATTTAATTATCATTCAGTTTGTGAATATCTATTTATTTGCACTTGTTCAACCATACATGATTCTTTGATTAGTACATTTATTTATTGTGATTAATTACTTCATGCTTTATTTCATTGATTGAGCTTATACTAATTCTATCTCTTTGTGACTTTGTTGCGAGGGCCCGCCACGTGAGGATGGCTTCTTAAGAAGTCAAGGCAGCCGAGCTTGGAGGAGGTTAGTCTTAACTTCATGACCAGCTGGAGAGGGCACCAAGGATGCAAAGGGATGTGAAGTAGATAGGCCTCGAGCAATTAAGATCATTTTTGTAATTTATTATGTGAGAGAGAAATTTTGGCATGTAATATAACTTGGACTCTACTCTTCACAACGAGGTCCAGTGCCCGGGTATCTGTTCACCTGGGGGCCTCATTGCGGCTTTCTTGTGTTTTTCCCGCTTTATTTTCTTTGTTTTCCGCTATTTTGAGTCTTCTGCCTTTTCTTTATTTTGTTTTGTGTGCATGGAGCCCCTAGACATAGGCTTGCTTGATCAAGTAGACTAGGTCCAAACACCTTAATAATCTTGCATGTACCTATAGTATGATTTTAGACTTAGATCAAACTCTAAACAGTCGCCTCATCACCTTCGAGCCAACGTGCCGCGAGCTCTCCCTGCCAAGCACTTATCCTGAACTTTGCGTGTCGAGAGGAGGAGGGGTGAGCCTAGACCAGACTCCTGGATTGAAGGGCGGTGACCGACTTGTGGTTCTTCACGCAAATAGCAGCTAATGTTTAAGACGATTTTGTCGCTTGCATACCGCCATGTAGATAGGTTTAAAAATTCGGTTTTGCATACCGGATGTAGAGAGATGGGATGCACTGTAAGTCTTCTAACTCAGCATGCATCATTCAGTTCAATGGTGAGATTTCCATCATGGAACCAACTTGCACGGCTTTTCCGCTATCTCCCTCTGATTTTGAGCACCTAGGACTTAAATGAAAATCTACAAAACGTTAGGTGCTGGTATGAAAACAGATTCAAAAAAGTGAAAACCAAAAAACTAAAACAAGGGGACTGCTAAATAAACTTTGACCTTAATTAAAATCTGTAATGGACTATCATTGTACTGTGTTCATAAAGCCCTCATTGTTTTCAGGTACCTTTGGAGGGGGACCAAAACTCTACTCCCATGAGCGAGGCATGTCCCATAAGGAATAGAACCAAAATCCCAGTCTGCAACTGCCTTGTGTATCGACTGGATTTCCGAAGTAATGGTGCTTCTATCGTACGTGACCGAGTAGGGCCTTGTGTGGAACATCGACATGGTCTGAAGTACTGAGCATAGGCCACGCCTTCACGGGGGTGTCTGTCTCATCGGTTTTCGTCCGAATAGGTTCTTGCACGCTCACGGTGATTCCGTTGCAAGCGAGAACCGAAGTATTGGTTTCGCCTATCGGCTTCCTCTCTCTATTTCTTTGGCTGAGTAGGGATCCAGGAAGGGTTACAAGGACCTCAAAAAGTACAGACTACATGTTACAAAGGAGGAGGACAAGTACATGATTCTTTTCTGGCAGTAATCTCTCTCCTATAGGGTTAGCTTGCTAAGGACTTGTTACAAGATTTGCCTGAAATAACAACTCTAAAACTGAAAACATAATAAATATCCAAACCTTCACGGCTTCACATGGCGTGAGTTGGTGAACCCAATTTTGTATTGTGTTTGTATGGATCTAGACTAAGGTTCAAAGATCAAGTCCTGCACCTTTGCGCAAATTTTATTGTGTCATTCTCCTTTGACCCCCGCTCAGTCGAGCCTTTCTACTGTTTTGCACTCCTTTTTATTCCTCGTTGACCATCATATCATTCTTCCAACATCCAATTCTCACTTGTGCTTCGCGAAGTTGATCCATGGATGGTTTCCGTCGGGACCCTGCCGGCACCCACATCAATTCCATTGACTCAACTTCGCCAATAAATTCGAGGCGATTCTCGAGAACCCGATCCGGACTTTGCGGATCGATCTCCAGGCTCCTCGTCTTCTACCTCCCTTTTTACCACCCAATAAGTTGGGATCACTTTTGTCCCACTTTCGCTGTTGTGAATGGAAGTCGATTACAGTACATATCTCTTTCCGTTCATAACATGCTGGGGTTGACCTTAACTCCAGATTTATCATGACAGCTGAACAATATTGCAAGTGGTCTGATCAGGACTCTCTCATTCTGCAGATAGAAGACAAATCAAGCCGTGGAGTCTACTCCAGAATTCATTTCGTCAGATTTAGACTCTCATATGGCTCCTCAAGGGAAGGGAAAGGGTCAGCAGCCGCCCCAACCAGAAGGACAGATGCCTGATCAGAATCAGGTTAATGCGCAACTACTGGCATCTTTCCAGGCCATCCAACAGTAGCTGATCGAGCAGGCCCCAGCACAGAACGCTTTTCAGGAGACGCTGAATGATGTGATGAACAGAATTGAGGGAGGAGGAGGCAGAAGAGGAGGTGGTGGGCCACCACCAGATGATGAGGAAGAGCCAGAAGGTGGGAGACAAAAGCCTACACTGAAGGAGACATACAATCCTGGAGACAGCCAGATGACCGAGTGGATCCTCATTCCACCGGTGCATGCTCACTTTGAGATGAAACCCCAATTCCTTGCTCTTCTTCCAGCTTTCCATGGGAACACCAGTGAAGAACCATACATCCACCTACAACAGTTCTCACACATTTGCCGCACTACTCACTATCCCAATGTCCCTTTGGACATTGTCAAGATGATGACATTCCCCTTCAGTTTACAAGACAAAGCCCTCCACTGGGTCAACCATCTGGGGAAGGTTGTGACGACCTGGGAGGAGCTGAAGTCAACTTTCCTGCATAGGTTTTACCCTCTCGGCCGGCTCAACCAGATACGAGCCCGAATCAACAACTTCTCCCAAGGAGTCCACGAGTCCATACATGAAGCATGTGAGAGATTCACTGATTTGCAGGAGAAATGTCCCCATCATGAGATCCTGAAGACCAGTTTGGTCCAACACTTCTTTGGGGGCCTGAACATAGAGAGCCAAAGGCTTGTTGATGCATCATGTGGGGGTTCGCACTTCAATAAGGATGAAGATGTGGTCTTGCAGATTTTCGAAGAAATGGTCGAAGGAGAGGCTGCCCTCTTTTCATCAAAGGCATACCAGAAGCAGCCCCATATCCTCCAGAAACAAGTACACATGACAGCGTCCCACGAGGCAGAGAGAGATGAGAGCTCCCATCTCAGTATCATTGGGGGCCATCTCTCGAAATTTGATATCATCGAGAATCGATCACAGGACCTTGAGAAGCTTGCTGTGATCGAGAAGAGGACTCAGAACCTTGACAAGCTTGATCAGATCACCAAGCAGCTAGAACTGCTGGTGGGCACCATCAACTATGTTTAGTCGGCAGCACCATCAGAAGCTCCAGCTGAGAGGAAGGACGAACAACCACTGCCACATCAGCCTCAGCCGAGCCAGCAACCACCAGTAGTCCAACACGTATACTACATGCAGGCACCCGATCAGGGCTAGCCGCAGCAGCAGATGGTTGTGTACCAACCGGAGTTTCTTTCAAAATCCGATCCCATGTTCCCACCACCACCCCTGATTCAAGAAGTCAATGGGGTATGGAGCAATGAAGCACAACTGACCCGTCCTATGGGATAACCTCAGGGTCAACTACCTACCAACCGGCAATACCACCAACCTCAGGGTGGTCGTTTTGGACAGTCCTCACAGCCGCCGCAACAGTATCATCAGCCTCCCCAATATGCAAATCAATGGAGGCAGAATCAACAATATCAGCAGCCGCTATACCGCCACCCACAGCCGTTTCATCAGTATGCGGCTGCTCCACCTCAGCAGTACCCACAGTATCCTCCTCCCTCTTATCAGCAACTACAACTTCCTGCACCACCCCAGGACCACCAGCAACAACCTCAGTACCCACACATGCAACAATAGTGTGGTTTGTACGCTGAATCCACTGAGGTAACTCCTATGAACCCGACCATGGATTGCTTGGCCAAACTCGTCAAAGGGCTGGCAGATATGACCAAGAGGCTCGACGACCTGACCGCCACTAAAACCACAATCCCAGCTCAGGTCGAGGCCAACCCCAATAACTTTAAGAAGAAGGAGCATGTAGAATGTGATGTCCTGTATATGTCTATAGAGTCAGAAAATGATATTACTGTTTATTCTAATGTTGTCACTCTCAGGAGCGGTAGGGCCTTGCCTCCGCCTGCTATCAAGAATGGGGTGAATAAAGAAACAGGTGGATCGTCATCTTCTGCATCAGCCGTGCCAGCTACAGTGGCGGGTGAGGAGGAAGAAGAAGGAGAAGCCATTCCAGACGTCATGCAGCACCAGCACCCTCAGCCAAAAATAAAAAAAATCAGCAAAATCAAAAACAACAAAAAGAAGCTTTCAGCAGAAGCGAAGCCGTGCCAGCCTCGAAGGAGCCGCTAGCAGCAGCCAATCCCTCGCCAGCTGATGGAGCAGATGCCCTACTTTTTACTTGCCCATCAGCACCAGCATGTCAGGGTCCAGTTTGTACTCCTTTTTGTAGCCTGGATGTACAACAATGTGTGGGCGATAATTCTGATATAAACAAGAACTCTATTTTTCTTTCCAGTGATGTAAATATTCCTTTTCCTAATGCAATTGAAAAATCCAAAAAAATTGCAAAAAGAAAAAGTGCATTGTCTGATCCTGGGGTTGTGGGAATAATAGTCAACTTAACTGTTGAGATTCCCTTACTGAAGGCCGTGGAGTACATGCCAGTTGTTAAGAAAGGACTGAAAGAAGCATGTACGAGCAAGCGTCGCCCATCATGAAAGAATAGAGGCCAGCAAGTTGAGAAGCACGTCCTCACCTTAACCATGGTAGCAACCATAATTATCCTCCCACAGATAAAGCAAGACAATGGAGCACCTCTTATCAGTTGTGAGATTTTCGATCAAGTCTTTGAGAGTACTCTTCTTGACAACGGATCCTCCATCAACCTTTTTCCGGCATCAATAATGCAAGAATTTGGTCTGGGCCCGCTCAAGCAGACACGAATGATCCTTCAGTTCGCTGACCGATCCATCAAGCGACCCAGAGGTTTGTTGGAAGACGTTGTAGTGAAGGTGCGGGAAATGCACTTCCCTGTTGATTTTGTAGTCTTTGATATGGACTCACCCGCACCCTTACTCCAGACCCCTATCATCCTCGGCCGACCATTCTTACGAACATCAGGTGCTGTGGTTGATTATGGGTCCGACAAGATCACTTTCAGCTCAAACAACAAGCAGATCATTATATACATGATCAGAGAGCCGAATGCCACAACTGATGAGAGCCATGCAGTATCAGAAGAAGACTGTGACTTTATAGCAGAAATCAGAGACTCATTATCGTCATTGAATGAATCATGGACTTAAGAAATCCTCACTCTCGAGGATTACTTGGAAAGCATAGTTGACCTATGCTCCGATGATTCTTGGGAGATAGATTCTCTGATGCTGGAACAATTAGGTGACTTCAAGAATTCACTCCAGACCAAACACAATGAGCCAAGTGCAGAACCGTTCGGCACCTCACCAGGATCTCAACAAAATGCTGAGGATGGTAGCTCTATCAAAGAAGAACACCCCACCACCAGTATAGTGTCTGAAGTGACCAACAAGTTGGACAGACTAAAACCAGAACTCAAGCCCCTTCCTGCAGACCTGAAGTATGTTTTCCTTGCGGGTGAAGAACAAATGCATCCGGTCATCATCATCAGTAGGCTGAATCGGAATCAGGAATCTCGACTTCTCGAGGTTCTAGAAAAGAACCGCAAGGCACTTGGTTGGTGCGTATCAGATCTCCGTGGGATAAATCCAGCTTTGTGTTCACACCACATCTATTTGGAAGAAGATGCCAAACCGTCCCGCGAATTCCAAAGAAGGCTGAATCCTAACCTCCGGGACTTCGTCATGAAAGAAATAACGAAATGGTGTGACGTAGGCTTCATCTATCCTATCTCCGATTCAAAATGGGTAAGCCCACTGCATGTAGTTCCAAAGAAATCCGAGCTTACCGTGGTTACCAATGACAAAGGAGAGGAAATATCCACTCGGGTACCAACATCCTGGCGGGTGTGTGTTGACTACCGCCGTCTTAATGCAACAACTAATAAGGACCACTTCTCCTTGCCATTCATTGATCAAGTTCTAGAAAGAATAGCAGGCAAGGAGTTCTTCTGCTTTTTGGATGGGTATTCCGGCTACAACCAGGTGGCAATCGCTCTTGAAGATCAAGAGAAGACTACCTTCACTTGCCTGTTCAGCACCTACGCCTTCAAGAGAATGCCCTTTGGATTATGCAATGCACCTGCAACCTTCCAAAGATGCATGCTAGCTGTTTTCGCCGAGATGGTAGGCAGTTTTCTCGAGGTGTTCATGGACGACATCTCTATCTATGGTGATAGCTTCAATTCTTGTCTTGAGCATCTAGATAGAGTGCTTCAGAAATGTCATGAAGTCAATTTGGTACTCTCATGGGAAAAGAGCCACTTCATGGTCACCGAAGGCATTGTGCTGGGTCACGTCGTTTCCAAACGTGGCATCGACGTCGACCCGGCAAAGGTGGATGTCATTGCAAATCTAGAGCCACCACAGTCAGTGAAAAATGTAAGGTCATTCCTGGGGCATGTGGGATTTTATAGACGCTTTAGTAGGATTTCATCCGCATTGCTTGACCTTAGACATAACTTCTATGCAAGGAAACTGAGTTTAATGTCGATCAGCAGGTTCTCCTTGCCTTCAATCAACTGAAGGAGCTTATCACTCAAGGAAACTGATTGGTCTCTTCCCTTTGAGATCATGACTGATGCACCAGAATTTACAGTCGGGGCTGTTCTGGGACAAAGAAAAGAAAGAGCGCCCTATGCCATTCACTACGCCAGCAAAACATTAGATGAGGCACAAAGAAATTACACTGTGATAGAGAAAGAGTTGCTGGCTGTGGTATTCACCCTCGAGAAGTTCAGATCCTATTTGCTCGGATCAAAAGTTACCATTTTTATAGACCACTCTGTTATCCGGTACTTGCAGCAGAAGAAGGATGCCAAGCCGAGACTGATTCAATGGATCCTTCTCCTCCAGGAATTTGACTTGGAAATTAAGGACAAGCCTGGAGTTCAGAATGTGGTAGCAGACCATTTCTCCAGAATTGAGTAGAACGAGCCTCCCCTGAACAGCGCACCCATCACAGAAACCTTTCCTGACGAGTCTATCTTAGTAGTGAATTCTCTACCTTGGTATGCTGATATAGTCAATTACCTCGCCTCAGGGGTAATACCATCGGATTGGACAAAAAATCAGAAGAACAAATTCATGTCGACCATCCATTTCTATCAATGGGAAGATCCTCTTTTATTCATGGAAGGAGCGGATTGCATTTGGCACAGGTGCATCCCTCAGGAGGAGCACTGAAGTGTCCTCGAGCATTGTCACTCGCTCGAATCTGGTAGACATCACTCTGGAGACTGTACGGCAGCCAAAGTACTTCACTGTGGCTTTTGGTGGCCCACACTATTTAAGGATGCAGCAATATTTGTCAAACAATGCATTGACTGTCAGAAATTGAAGGGCACACTCACTGCAAAAGATTCGATGCCTCTAAAGATCATTCAGATAGCAGATGTTTTTGATGCATGGGGCATCGATTTTATGGGACCCTTCCCTACCAGTCAAGGTTTTGAGCACATCCTCATTGCCATCGATTACGTGAGTTGTTGGGTTGAAGCTATTCCCGCTCGAGCCGCTGACAGTCGGACAGTGTGCCAATTCTTGAAAGATAACATCATTGCTCGGTTAAGGATTCCGAAGATTCTCATATCAGATGGGGGTAGCCATTTCATTAACAAAGAGGTCAAGAAATTAACGAAGGAGTACGGCATAGACCATCGTGTCGCATCCCCTTATCATCCTCAGACCAATGGCATGACCGAGTTGTCAAACAGAGAAATCAAGACAATCCTTCAGAAACTTGTACGGCCGGATAGAAAGAACTGGTCTCAACTCTTGGACTTAGTTCTCTAGGCTTACAGAACCACCTACAAGTCTCCCTTGGGTATGTCGCCCTATCGTCTTGTATATGGGAAGCCGTGCCCTTTGCCCGTCGAATTAATTCATAAGTCTTTATGGGCAATTAACATGTGCAATTTGGACTCAAAAAAAAAGTGGTCAGAAAAGAAAGGATGATCTGAACAGACTCCTGGAGTTCCGAGACTATGCGTACGATAACACATTGATGTACAAGGAAAAGGTGAAACGCTGGCATGACCGGCACATCAGACGGAAGACCTTTGAAGTTGGGCAAAAGGTGTGGTTATTTGATGCAAAGTTGCGGATCTTCTCGGGCAAATTAAAGAGTAAGTGGACAGGGCCATTCTGAGTTCGTGAAGTGCGTGACAATGGAACTATTGCCATATCAGAATTGTCTCCTGACACACAACCATTTGTCGTCAACGGTCAACTCCTGAAACCTTATCTCGAGCCTGATACATTCTTGGCCGTTGTCGACTCCATCCAGCTTCTGCACTTTGATGACATATCCACAACATTGGTAGCATCAGAAGATTCAGACACTGCATCTCAAAAACTGTTTATCCGATTTTCTTCTTTTCTTCGTTTTCTCTTCTACCTTCTTTTTGTATCAAAAGATGATGCCCCTTGTTGTCAGTCTTCTATATTTAGGACGCACTTTGCCCTAAGTATAGGGGGGTGCGCACCTCAAATTCTGCTATTCTTTTCGATCCTCTCCATTGTCTCCTCTTCTTGTCTATACTTAGGGATATTTTACCCTAAATATAGGGGGAGACAATCTGAGTACGATCTGTTTATTCCCACCCTTGACCCTCCCTGCTTTGTGTACAGTCTGCTATACTTAGGATTACTTGATCCTAAGTATAGGGGGGACGGTCAACTTCTCGTTTGTTCATTTATTTATTTATTAAGTCTTAGACTTGTCTATACTCAGTATGAGTTATGTCTTCTCTTTTCTCTTCGATCTATGAGGACATAGCTCAAGCTAAGTATAGGGGGCTCGTATATACTATGTATATACTATAAGCCATAACTCATACTGAAAAATAAAGCACCACCTCAAGTTAAAAGAAAGTAATGTAAAAAGTATTTCTATTATAATAATAAAAGATGATTGTGAGTTCCTCAGACTCCTTTTGTCTATACTGATCAATAAGTCAGGAAAAACGCTTTGTGCAAATGTGCTCTTTAAAAAATCTTTTGAAAATTGCTTGAAAAATAGTGTGTAAAAGTATTCAAACTTTGTAAAATAGTTTTGCTTGTAAAAATTTATTTTCTTTGAGTGAAATAAAAATGTGTGAAAAATAGTTTGCAAATGATTGAAAAATTTGGTTGTCAAATTGTTTTGAAAAATCTACCTATACTATTTTGAAAAACCTTTGCAAAAATCATTTCCAAATGTGTGTACATGTTTGTAAAATTATTTTGGACTATAGTTTTCAAAAAATCTTTTGAAAATGATTCTCGAATAAGTCTGAGGAGTCTGCACAAAAATCTGTCATGCAAAAACAAGCAATAATCCCAAATAAAACTTATAAGAGCCTAAACCATGTTGTACATAAAATAGAATTCTTCTTTGTATATACTGATTAATAAATCAGGTTAATACCCTTACAAGGATGATTTGAAAAATAGTGTGAACTGTTCGGAAAACATGCTGTCAAATGTTTTCAACCGGTGTAAAGCTGCTTTGTTTGAAAAAATTTCGTCTTTGTGTGAAATAAAGGATTTGAAAACCTATGTGCAAATATTTTGAAAAATGTTTGTAAAAACTATTGTGGAAAATGTGTGTGTATATATATATATATATAGTGTGACAAATCTTTGCAAAATAGTTTTCAAATGTGTGTAAATACTTGCAAAAATTATCGTGTACTATAGTTTGCAAAATTATTTTCAAATAAATCTGAGGGATAAAAGCATCATTAAAAATACATGTGAATCGTAAATAAAATACATAAAATTCTTTCTGTGTATAAAGATAACCTGAATAAATTACTTTATTAAAACCTGCAAAATCGTTAGAAGTCCTTAAATCTTGTAAAATAAAGCGGCACGCCCGTTTAAATAATTGCATGTACTTTTTGTATGTGTTAAGCTTTTTATTTGCAAAATTTTTTTGTGTGTGAAAAGATTCTTTGATTTTTTTGGTTGTGAAAAAATTGCATCATTCATTGTGCATAGCATGAGCATACCATTCATATTCTTTTTGAGTGAGCTTGATGATTGAACCAGTCCAATAAAGTCTAAAATTGGAGCTTGGTTGGACCTTACCGCACCTAACTGCACTGGAACTTTATGGGAACTAGGTTTAAGGTACTTCAGGTCTATTCAGACTTAATTCTTTGAGAAATCAGGGATGGGTTCAAGTCACCTCAACTGACTAACTAGAACTTTTCGAGACACACGCATGACTCTTGTCGGTCGTGACCTAACTTGGACACTTTGCACCTTTCACTTGGCTCAACTCAGTTGGAGTGGTGAGGGGGTTGGATTTGCCAGTCTGAGACGCACACGGGTGGAAACATTCGTCCTCGTCTAGGGAGGGAAGTGCACCCCAACCTGGTCCAGTATCCATGAGGTCTAACGACAGGAGAGTGTGGGTTGCGATAATGCTTCAAAAGAGGGATAGTCTTCTAGCTCAAGAGGAAAAGTCCTTATGTAAATGCTGATGTAAATAGTATGTTGGAAAAAAAACTCCAAAAAAGTGGACAGTCTTGAAAATAAAAATAAAAGTGCCTGTCGGAGTATGTATATATTTTGTATAGAAAATAAGCAAGCTTGAGTATCAAAGTTATACCATGTGAGCCTGCAGCTGGATGACTCGACTACACTGGTCAGTCATCCCAGGATAGGTAGCTATACTAGCTACCGTCCATTCTTTTCTCTACCTCCTCCTCTTGAGTTGGATGTCACTTGAACTTAGAAGGGAATACCCCGCTCCTCGAGGAAAGAGCTGTTGGATTAGGGAATCATTGGGTTCTCATTCTGGAGAAGCTAGCCTCTTTGTCATTTCAGTTGGGGAGAGCCACCATCACTGACACTGTACAAGTCAGCTCCATAGTCATAAGGGTTTGCGTATGATGTAGGCTAGCTCTGACCAGGCTATTGAGGTGGGTTGGACTGAGTTTTGTGACTCTCGAAGGCTGTTGTGTTTTAAAGTTGGTTCCCGACTAGGTTCTACACACATCCACACCCAAGGTCTAGCAGAAGCTCCAAATTCTGATTTTGTAAGGACATATATTGCACAGAAAGCAACCCCATTCACTCAATCTTTTTCATCTCTCCTTTTCTTTTCTTCTTATTTTTTATTCTTTTTGTACTTATTGCATAAGTATTTGCTAGGGACTATCAAAGGCAAGTATAGGGGGGTGATGAATCTCCATTTCATCACCTTTATTCTATCATTTTGACCTTAAAAACCTCAGCAAATGCATGTAAATAGCATCAATTTGTTCATAATAGCATTCATTATTTATTGTATTTAATGTACACAAAATAAGGTTTTTAATGTCAAAATTATAGAATAAAGAGAAGAAAAGAAAAAGGAATAAAATATTGAAAATATTTTATGACCCTAACACTGAGACCAATGCCAACATGGAATTGGTCGACAAGGAATAAAGTAGGGGGAGATAAGGGCCAACAATACAGAAAATACCTCATTTATTCATTCATCCATTTATGCATTTTGATAGCTATTTTGTATTTAATTAATTATTCATTAAATAAAAATATTTTGCACATGAAAGTTGTAGATAATAATGTAAATAAAAATACAAATTTGAGTTTGTGCAAAAATAATACATAGTATACATTTTATACACAAAATAAAAAGCCAGAATCTCAACTTCACAGACCCATATCTTCTAAATAAAGACTCAAAATACACCAAAATCACCTTTAATTGTATATAGCTTTTCAAGAAATATTTAATAAAATTGATTTCATAATTTTTGAAGTTCATCTGTGAAAGTTAGGTTTTTGGCCCTCATTGTACATAGTACTGATTAAAATATTTATTATATTCATTATTCATTTTTTTTATAAATTTCTATTTTTAGAATTTTGTAAATAATATAAAAAATGCATATACATATTGAAATTAGCATAAAACCAAAAAGAAATTAAAACATAAAATAAGTCTATAAAATACATAGACTAAAAATGCATATGTTCCCTATGTATATAAATAAAAGGAAATCTCATTCTTTTATTCCTTAGTCATCGATATTTTTGTTAAATTGTAAATGTCATCCATACTCTATTAAAAATATCAATACAAAATAAAAACAAATAAAAGTCATTAAATAAATAAAATTACCTAAAATACAGGTAAAATACCTATGAGTATACCTACATACTATATACACCTATTTATTTAAATATACAAATAAACTCATAAAAATCAAATAAAAATACATTTATGTTCCCAAAAACATATATAAATATATAAAAATATAAGATAATAAAATAAATACACAAAATAAAAATAAATTATACAAAATACATATAAATATACTTATAAATACATAATTAAAATAAACCCATAATAAAATTCATCAAAAAAATAAATAAAAATCATAAATAAATACTACATTAATTAGTAAACATTTTTTACTTTATAAGTATAAATTAATAAAATCGTTTATTATGTTTAAATGAAGGGTCAAGTCAATGCTGATGTGGACCTATCAGGTCCCGGCCTTCGTTGATTGCCCGGTCAACTCCTCTGCCCCCCAACCGCCTGGTGTCAGACGTCACTTCGGCCCATCTTCTCAGACTTTCCCCTTCTATTCCTTTGACTTTCGAGCGTAGAATCCTTCATGAAAAAGCTCGGTCTATGCTCCAATCTTCACGCCAGCATCTTAGATCCAGCATCTGACCCATTGATTCTTTGTGGCACCCCGGTCAATAAGGGTGCGTCACCATGGATATAAATAAAACCCTCGACCTCCTCCTCCATTTTGGTCTCCCGTCGGTTGTCTTCCACCCTTGTTTCCCGTCTCTAGAGGATCCTCGTGACAGGGGGGTTCTCCTGGACTCTTCAGCCGGTCGGAGGAGTTGAGGGAAGCACCTACGGTCGCCCCTCGCCGGAGGTCCTGCTCCCTGGTCGACCACCAGGTATAAGAGCTGCCTTTATCTTGTTTTGTAACTTATTTTTCGTTTTTATTCTTTAATTTAGTAGTTAGATTAATCATTAGGCCCTTAGGTGCCTGATTAAGGCCAGATCGAAGTCTGCCGGAGTCCAACTCTAGCGAACCTCTCTAACTTGATCTACACACTACCCGACCCTCGCTTCACCTCCACTTCATTCCCCTACACGTTCTACGCTTAACCCACGCATCAGATCAACCAGAGCTTCTCCATCTCTGCGATTCGAGGTCCAACTCCGCCGCTTCGCCGAATCTCGTCACCCTCGTTCATCTTCCACTTTTGACGCTTTAACCCCAGGTCGAGGAAGACCCCCTCGAGCCCCTCATGCTTTTGGTGCAGGTTAGAAGTTCAACGGAGCCCCCTAGGGATCTATTCGATCACCTGCAAGGTTCCAGGACCCCTCATCCTTCCTTGAACTCGCTGGACCAATCTAGGGGGTCCTTGACCTTCTGGAGTACCTCGGACGCTGCGAACCACCTCACCGGACGTATAGAGCCCATCGCCAACAACCAAGAGCGTCTGGAGGCGGAGGAATCAAGGATCGAAGCCAGGGAAGCCAGCCATTCTTCCCTGTTCTTCGCGAAGAGCAGCTACCGTCGGATGGAGGAGGCAGCCCCAGATCTAATCTGGGCCGTCCAATCAGCAGTCACCTCGGCTGTTTGATCAAGCGTCAGATGTAATCTCAGCTGAGGATCGTCGAAGGGGTATCAAGCTTTGAGAGCCTACCGTGTGGATAAGTGGCACGCCCATCGTCGTCCATTTGCGCGCCTTAGGGGGTAATTTACACTGAGCCCCCTCGTATTTTTTTATATTTAATTTTTAATTCTGTAAATAAATTAGTACGTTGTAAAATAATGTTAAATTTTGCAAGTAGACCCTCGGAGTTTTTGTATATTGCATTCTAGTCTAAGCCATGTCACCTCACGTGACACGTTCACGTGAGGCGCATGGCATTTTGCACGGACACCGTCGCGGGTTTATTTATTTAGCTTTAGTCCAGGGATTTGGTTATAAAGTGTAAAATTTTTGGAATATTTGCATGCGGTCCCCTGGGAGTTTTTGATATTACAGTTAGGTCCTTCCTAAGCGCGTGCTAGTCACGCGCTGGGGGTGGATAAATTGCAGGGAGACCCTTGCGGGTTCTGTTATTTGTATTTGGTCCATTAAATGCAATATTTCGTGTTATAATTTGTGTGAAAATTGCAACTTGGCCCCTGGATGTTTATCTAATTGCATTTATACCCCAGCTAGGCCTTGTATTTTTGTATGCTTTGTCTATTTATTCCATGCATTGATAAAACCCCAAAAATTCCACAAATATTAATTTAAGCTCATGTTTAGTTGCACATTCACGTTATATTTTTGTATTTCATTTTTATTGCATTTTAATATTTTTAAAAATAAAAAATATGCATTTTCAGTACTATCTACCTTAGAAAATCCATAAAAATTATCAAAACACATTGAAAAATTCTAAAAAAAATTACCCATTGTGTATTTTAGTGTCTTTTAGTGTCAATCCAAAAATCACAAAAAATTTAAAAGAAAAACATTAAAAACTAGAAAACACCTAAAAATTCAAAAAAAATCTAAAAATTCAAAGAAAAATCCCAAAAACATAAACCTAGGTCCTGTAGTTTCCCTATTTTATTACATTATTTTAAAACTAACTTGGGAAAACATTGTTGCTATTTGTTATTTTTCATTCCTAATTTACTTTCAGCCAGTAGCTTTTGTCATTATTTCTTGTATTTTAGTTTCTTAAAAAATACCAAAAATATTCTGAAAAATCCCCAAAACCACAATAATAGTAGAAAAACATAAAAAGATCAAAAACACTTTATTTTCTGATTTTTGAGTATTTTTGTCTATTTTTATAAATATTTTACTCCCTCTTTTCTTATATAATATATATATTCCAATATTGAAAAAGAAAATAAAAAAATATAAAATTAAAAATCAAAATACAAAATTAAAAAATTTTAAAAAATTTATTAATATATATATATATATATTTATTTAAAAACCCACAAAAGAGGATTTATTCTAGGATGACCTGAATGCACTTGAACACTGTAGGCTACTGATGAATCTCCATTTCATCACCTTTATTCTATCATTTTGGCCTCAAAAACCCCAGCAAATGCATGTAAATAGCATCAATTTGTATATAATAGCATTCATTATTCATTTGTATTAATTGTATATAAAATAAGGTTTTTAATGCCAAAATTATAGAATAAAGAGAAGAAAAGAAAAAGGAATAAAATATTACAAATATTTTATGACCCTAACCCCGAGACCGAGGCCAGCATGGAATTGGTCGACAAGGAATAATGTAGGGGGAGATAAGGGCCGATATACAATAAATACCTCATTTATCTATTCATCCATTTATGCATGTTTGACACCTATTTTATGCATAATTATTTATTCATCAAATAAAGAAACTTTGTTCATAAAAGTTGTAGATAATAATGTAAATAAAAATACAAAATTAAGTTTGTATAAAAATAATACACAGTGTACATTTTATGCACATAATAAAAAGCCAAAATCTCAACTTCACAGACACATATCTTGCAAATAAAAACTCCAAATCACCTAAACTCACCTTTAATTGTATATAGCATTTCATAAACTATTTTATAAAATTGGTTTCATAATTTTTGGAGTCCATCTGTGGAAGTTAGGTTTTTGGACCTTCTTGTATATAGTACTGATTAAAATATTCCTTTTATTCAATATTCATTGTTTTTATAAATTAATATTTTTAGAATCTTGTAAATAATGTATATAATTCATATACATATTAGCCTTAGAATAAAACCAAAAAGAGTTTGTAAAATAAAATAAAATAAGTCTATGAAATATATATAGGCAATATACCTATGAGAAAGATGTACATAAATAAAAGAGGAAAACATTCTTTAATTATTCAAATCTCTTATATTTTTGTAATAATGTATATATTATATATATCCTATTAAAAATACAAATCCTTAATAAAAACACATAAAATTAATTAAATAAATACAATGTGTATAATATACAGGTAAAGTACCTATAAGTATACTTACAAATACATAGACCTATTTATTTAAAAATACAAATAAACTTATAAAAATCAAACAAAAATATCTTTATACTCACAAAAATAAGTTATAAATTTATAAAATAAGCCAAGAAAATAATAAAAGAAAATAAATAAATTAAAAATAAAACACCCAAAAACACATGTAAATACATACATATACACATTATTAAAATAAAATCATAATAAAACACCTCGAAAAATTCAATAAAAATCATAAACAAATACTAGATGAAATAATACACATTTTTTATTTTTTAAGAAAAATTAATAAAATCATTAAGGACGTCAAATAAATCAATCTTCCTTCAGATTTGTTATTTTGTCTCGTAGCGGCTTACGTGGCCCAATGAGGCGCCGGCCAACGTTGACTCCCAGGTCAACTGTCCCATCCCTCGCCTGGCGTCTCTGAACAGTCTACTCCCCCGATTTCATGCCTTTTTCCCGGGCACACCATCCATCAATGGACAACGCTTCCTTCACAAGATTTGTTCCCTAATCTTCCATGATGCCCGCCGAAATCATAGATCAACCTAATACTCTCTAGATCATGCAATAATCTCCGGTCAATAAGGCCACTCGCCAATGTTTATAAATAAAAAGCTCCGCTTCCTTCCTCGAATTTGGCCACTTTTTATCCAATCTCAAGCCTTAATTCTAGTCCTAGGACATTCCTCGTGACAGGGGGAGTGAGCTGGTGCCTCGAATCGGCCGGAGAGAGGAGGATTTTGTCGCGGCGGAGGTCCGGCGTCCGCCCTGCTCCCTGGAGGCCCCCAGGTATAAGAGCTGCCCTTTTAATGCGTTCTTAGTTAGTTTTTAATATTAGCATTTCATTCCAATAGTTAGATTAGTGGTTAGTTAATCACCCTAGCGTAAAAATCAAAAATCGAAGTTCGCCGGAGCTCCGCTCCGGCGACTTCTCCACTGTGGACCTGACCGTATCCGACTGCCCCGAGAATCCCATCTTGTTCCTCGTCGCCTTCTCCATCTATCGCACCCATCAGATCAACCCAGGACCCTTGGTCTTGGCGAATCAGGGCTCCACCTCCGCCGATTCGCCGGAGCCCCTCCGCCCACCTCCATCTTGCATCGCAGCTTCATAACCCCAGGTCGAGGAGATAGCTCTCTCGCCCGCGGTTCTTCCTGTGCAGGTATAACGAGGAATCGAGCCCTTCTGGGCTTGCCTTGACCCAGGAAGAGGTTCCTGGGGGTCCTCTTCTTCTCCGACCTCGCTCCATCGACTTGGACCTCCAGGAGCCATCAAAGAACCGTCAGACGACGCGGAAGCCTCCCAGCTACGATCAGAGAGCTTCAGATGCGCGGGAGGTGCCCGGAGGAGCCCGAGCTACCCGATCGAAGCTCGCCGGGGGCGAGTTTCTTCCCAGTTCTTCCAGGTGCCTTCCGCACCATTGGATCGAGAGGGGCGGCCCAGATTGAAAGCCGACCGTTCGATGAAGATGCACATCCACCGTCAGATCAGCCAGGAGGTTCTAATCCTGGCCCTTCATCGCCGAACCGACGTCCGCCGTCCGATGGTTGCCACGTGTATAAGTGGCGCCTCCAGCTCCGCAGGATGAAACGCTTTGATGAGGGGTAAATTTCACATCTCACCCCTCGCTTTTTGTATTTAGTATTTAATCCCAAAAAGAAAAGTTTCAGTTGTAAATAAATTGTAAAAATTGCAGTGGACCCCCTGATGTTTACATATTTATATTTTAGTCCCTCCGCACCTCACGTGCAACAACCACGTGAGGCGCGTGAAAATTTGCATCTAAACCCTGCCGGGTTTTTGTATTTATAAATGGTCCTGAAAATAAATGTTGAAGTGTATTTTTGTTGTAATTTTTGCATGTATGCCCCTACCAACTATTTTATTTGCAAAAATACCCCTGCCAGGCCATTTAATTTTTGAAGGCTTTGTCTATTTATTTTATGCTTCACATTAAATCGAAAAATCTTGCAAAAATAGACTTAAGCTCTTGTTTGGTCATGCTTGAACGCCATATTTTCAGTTTTGCATTTTGTTGCATTTTTGCATTTATTAAAAATCAAAAACATGTCTTTTATTCCCTGTCTAACTTATAAAATCCAAAAAAAATATAAAAATGCCTCGAAAAATTCCAAAAAAATCTCCTATGGTGTATCTTAACCTATATTAGTGTCAATCCAAAAATCCCTAAAAATCTCAAAAAGAAAACCTTAAAAATTCAAAAATATCCAAAAACTTCAAAAAAATATAAAAAATCAAAGAAAAATCAAAAAAATGTAAACTCAGGCCCTACTTATGATATATTTTATCATTGTTATTAGAAAATTAAGGTGGAAAATTTTTGAGGTTGTTGGCTATTTTTAATCTCTGTTTTTGTGACGGCCAATACCTAGTCCACTGTTTGCTACTCTTTAGCTATTTTAAAATACTAAAAATGTTTGCAAAAATACCCAAAAATTATAAAATCAGTAAAAAGCCATGAAAATTCCAAAAAGATCCCTTTCCTGAATTTTTGACTATTTTTGAGTATTTTTGTTAATATTATAATACCCCTTTTATGTATATATATTTATATATCCAAAAAATATATATATTATATATATATATAATTAGTAATATGTATTATTCTCATTGATCTTAATATAATAATATATATATATATTTATTTTATTATATTTAGATACACCTATATATATATTACATGTATTATAAGCTATATGCTTACCCTCTATGTATATATATATATGTAATATATTTGTATTATATAAATATATATATAATACTTAATTATTATATTTTAATAATAATAATAAAAAAAACCCACACAAGGATGACTGTGATTGACACGTAGGCTATTGCATTTTGTGTTGCTCTCTGTGGTTCGACCTCTACATATTTGTCACTATACATTTTATGGTAGAGTAAAATAAAGATTAATTCACATTTATTGTTGAGCTTGATTGTTGTATTCTTTGGATTGTGGGTTAATTGCTGATTAACACCGGTCTTCTATGAGTGGTCGCCTCAGCGACAACACTTTTATATTCTTCATGGTGACCATCATGGACTACCCCTGTTATCAGATGGCGCCGTTGCCGGGGAGCAATGAGCATAGCCAAATTGATTCTTGTCATTCTTGTATAAAAATTTAGATTCATGATTCATTTTTGTGTGAGCAGCTATTGTTTTATTGCCATTAATCACCATGCTTCATTCCTTTATTTATTGTGATTAATTTATCTGCTCTATTTGATTAACTGAGTATGCTAATGCAATCTTTTTTTTTGTAACTTTGATGCGAGGGACCACCACGCTAGGATGGCTTCCTAGGAGGCCAAGGCAGCCGAGCATGGAGGAGGGTGGTCTTCTCTTCTCATGACCACCTGGAGAGTGCACCAAAGAAGCAAAGAGAGGGGCATTAGATAGGCTAGAGGTTTAGGAAAATTATTTTTGTAATTCATGGTGAGAGAGAGACTATTTTGGCATGTAATTAAACAGGACTCTACTCTTCACAATGAGGTCCAGTGCCCAGGTGATTGTTCACCTGGGGGCCTCATCGCGGCTTTTTCGAGTTTTCATCGCCTTCTTTTATTTTGTTTCCCATAGTTTTGAGCTTTCCGCCTTTCTTTTACTTTGTTTTGTGTGCTTGGAGCCCCTAGATATAGGTTGCTTGACACGGTAGCTAGGTCCAAACATTAATAAGAATGCATGTTCCTATAGTATACTTCGATTGGATCTAGTCAAACTCAAACAAGTTGTAAATTTGTCTCTTAGCCCTTTGTGCCGTAGCGAACCCTGTAAAGCGCTTTCTCCTACCCTCAATTTGTTGAGCAGAGGAGGGGTGAGCCAAGACCGGACCCTCTTGGGCTAGAGACAAATGAGCAACTTATGTTTCTTCACGCTAATAGCAGCTTATGTTTAGGACGATTTTGTGCCTTGCATACCGACATGTAGATAGGTTTAAAAATTCTGTTTTGCATACCACATGGAGAGAGCTGGGATGCACTGTAAGTCTTCTAACTCAGCATGCATCATTCGGTTCAATGGTGAGATTTCCATCATGGAACCACTTGCATGGCTTTTCCGCTATCTCCCTCTGATTTTGAGCACCTAGGACTTAAAGGAAAATCTACAAAAACGATTAGGCGCTGGTATGAGGACAGATCCAAAAAAAAGTGAAAACCAAAAAAATTAAAACCAGGGGACTGCTAAATAAACTTTGACCTTAATTAAAATCTGTAATGGACTATCATTGTACCGGGTTCATAAAGCCCTCATTGTTTTCAGGTACTTGGAGGGGGACCAAAACCCTACTCCCTTGAGCGAGTGCGACCCCTAAGGATAGAAAAGCCCAAAACCCAGTCTGCAACTGCCTTGTGTATCGCCTGGATTTCCGAAGTAATGGCGCTTCTATCGTACGTAGGCGAGTAGGACTTGGTCACCAATGGTGACTCTCTGTTGTGAGAGCATCGACCCTGTCCGAAGTATTGAGCATAGGCCACGCCTTCACGGGGGTGTATGTCTCATCGTCCTGCGTCCGAGTAGGTTCTTGCACGCTCACGGGTGATTCCGTTGCGAGCGAGAACCGAAGTATTGGTTTCGCCTATCGGCTTCCTCTCTCTTTTCTTTGGCTGAGTAGGGATCCAGGAAGGGTTACAAGGACTCCAAAAAGTACAGACTACAGGTTACACAGGAGGAGGACAAGTACGGGATACTCTTCCGGCAATACTCTCTCTCCTATAGGGTAGCGTACTAAGGACTTGTTATAAGATATGCCTGAAAATCACAACTCTAAAAATGAAAAGATAATAAATAGCCGAGCTTTCACGGCTTCACATGGCGTGAGTTGGTGAATCCGATTTTGTCTTGTGTTTGTATGGATCTAGATTAAGGTTCAAAGATCAAAGTCCCGCGCCTTTGCGCAAATTTTGTTATGTCTTCCTTTGACCACCCCGCTCAACCGAGCCTTTCTACTGTTTTACACTCCTTTTGTTCCTCGTTGACCATCGTATCGTTCTTCCAAAATCCGACATTCTATTGCGCTCCGCGAAGTTGATCCATGGATGGTCTCGTCGGGACCATGCCGACACCTACATCGATTCCATGGACTCAACCTCGCCAATAATTTCGAGGCGATTCCCGAGAACCCGATCCGGACTTTACGGATCGATCTCCAGACTCCTCGTTTTCTACCTTTTGGCCACCCAATAAACCGGGATCACTTTTGTCCCGCTATCGTCGTTGTGAATGGGAGTCGATTACAGTCTACATCAGTTTTCCATTCACAACATGCTGGGGTTGACCTGAATTCCAGCTTCATCACGGCAGCTGAGCATTAATTGCAAGTGATCTGATTCGGACCATCTCATTATGCAGATAGAAGACAGTGCGAGCCCTGGAGACTACTCCGGAGTTCATTTCGTCCGACTCAGACCCTGACATGGCGCCAGGAGGAAATGGCAAGGGTCAGCAGCCACCCACATCAGAGGGACAGGTGCCAGATCAGAACCAAGTCAATGCACAGTTACTGGCATCTATCCAGGCTATCCAGCAGCAGCTGACTGAGCAGGCCCTTACGCAGACCGCTTTCCAGGACATGTTGAATGATATGATACACCGTAACGACGGAGGAGGAGGCCGAGGCAGAGGAGGTAGGGGAGGAGGAGGTGGAGGAGGAGACGGTGGTGATGACCCCAATGATGATCCTGAATTCCCACCACCGCCGAAACCGACACTAAAAGAAACATACAATCCGGGAGACAGCCAGATGACCGAGTGGATTCTCATTCCTCCCAGGTCGTCACAACCTTTCCCATGTGATTGACCCAATGGGTCTTCATTGGTGTTGTCGGCTCAACCAGATGCGAGCCCGTATTAGCAATTTCTCCCAAGGGGCACATGAGTCCGTACATGAGGCTTGGGAGAGATTCACTGATCTGCAGGAGAAGTGTCCCCACCATGAGATCCCTAAGACCAGCCTGGTCCAACATTTCTTTGGGGGACTCAATATTGAAAGTCAAAGGCTCGTGGACGCAGCATGTGGGGGCTCCCACTTCAACAAGGATGAAGATGTTGTATGGCAAATTTTCGAAGAAATGGCCGAAGGAGAGGCCGCCCTCTCTTCATCCAAGGCATACCAGAAGCAGCCCCAGATCCTCCAGAAACAAGTTCACATGGCTGCATCAAAAGAAGCAGAGAGAGATGAGAGCTCCAACCTCAGCATCATCGGGGGCCATCTCTCTAAGGTCGACATAATCGAGAAGCGATCACAGGACCTTGAGAAACTCGCTGTGATCGAGAAGTGGACCCAGAACCTGGATAAGCTCGATCAGATAAACAAGAACCTCGAGCTGTTGGTCGGTACGATCAACTCTGTCCAGTCGGCTACACCATCAGACGCTCCCGCTGAGAGGAAGGATGAGCCGCAACCGCAGCATCAGCCTCAGCCGAGCCAGCAGCCACCGGCAGTCCAGCACGTGTACTACGTGCAGGCGCCCGACCAGGGCCCGCCGCAGCAGCAGATGGTCGTTTATCAGCCAGAGTTCCTTTCCATGCCTGATCCAGTTTTCCCACCACCACCCCTGATCCAAGAAGTTAACGGGGTATGGACGAATGATGCACAGCCGACCCGTCCTCAGGGACAACTCCAGGGTCAGCAATTTGCCAACCGGCAGTACCACCAACCTCAGGGTGGTCGTTTTGGCCAAACCTCTCAACCTCACCAACAACACCCGCAGCCTCCTCAGTTCGCACACCAATGGAGGCAGAACTTTCCGTATCAGCAGCAGCCGCAGTATCGCCATCCACAGCCGTATCACCAATACGCGGCTGCTCAGCCTCAACCATACCAGCAGTACCCACCTCCGTCCTACCAGCAACTTCAACTTCCTGCTCCACCACAACAACACCACCAGCAGCCTCCCCACCCATCTAACCAACAGCAGCGTGGTCTGCACGCTGCATCTTCGGATGTGCCCCCAACTAATCCCACCATGGAGTGTCTAGCCCAGCTTGTCCAAGGGCTGGCGGAGATGACCAAGTGGCTTGATGACCTGAGCGCCACTCGCACTACCATTCCGGCGCAGGTCGAAGCCAACCCCAACAATTTCAAGAAGAAGGAGCAGGTAGAATGTGATGTCCAGTCCGCGTGTGATAACGATATTACTGTTTATTCTAATGCTGTTACTTTCAGGAGCGGTAGGGCCTTGCCTCCGCCTGCTACCAGATGTGGGGAGAATAAAGAAACAGGTGGATCGTCATCTTCCGCATCAGCCGTGCCAACTCCAGGGGCGGGTGAGGAGGAAGAAGAAGGAGAAGCCAGTCCAGCCGTCGTGCCATGTCATCAGCCTCAGCCAAAAACACAAAAAAATCAGCAAAAACAAAAACAACAAAAAGAAGCATGTAGCAGAAGTGAAGCCGCGCCAGCTTTAGAGGAGCCGCCAGCAGCAGCCGATCCCGTGCCAGCCGATGGAGCCAATGCTACCCTTTTTGATCGCCCAGCAGCACCAGCATATTTAGATCCAGCTTGTACTCCTTTTTGTAGTCCGGATGTACAACATTCTATGGGCGATGATTTTGATGTAAATAAGAACTCTAATTCTCCTGCCAGTAATGTGAATATTCCTTTTCCGCATGCAATACAAAAATCCAAAAAAATTGCAAAAAGAAAAACTGCATTGTCTGATCCAGGTGTCGTGGACATTTTGGATAAATTGACTGTTGAGATTCCATTGCTGAAGGCCGTGGAATACATGCCAGCTGTGAAGAAAGGATTGAAAGAGGCATGTACTAACAGGCGTCGCCCAGCGCAAGATAACAGACGCCGAGAGGTAGAAAAGCACGTCCTATCCATGGCCACAGTCCCAGCTATCACCATCCTCCCCCAGAAAAAGCCAGATACAGGAGCACCTCTGATCAGTTGTGTGATTTTCGATCAGCTCTTCGAGCGTACTCTTCTTGACAGTGGTTCTTCCATCAACCTTCTGCCCTCGTCTATAATGCAAGAATTCGGGCTGGGACCGCTCAAGCAGACACGAATGATCCTTCAGTTCGCTGACCGATCCGTTAAGCGGCCCCGAGGTTTGTTGGAAGACGTGATAGTTACCGTGCAGGAGATGAAATTCCCAGCTGACTTTGTAGTCCTTGATATGGACTCTCCTGCACCACTGCTCCAGACTCCTATCATCCTTGGCAAACCATTTCTCCGTACTTCAGGTGCCGTGGTTGATTACGGGTCTGGAAAGATCACTTTCAGCTCGAACACCCAGCAAATCACGATCAACATGAACAAGGAGCAGAATGCCACAACTGATGAGAGTCAAGCAGCACCATAAGCAGACTGTGATTTGATTGCAGAAATCAGAGACTCAGAGTTGTCGCTGGACGATCCATGGACCCAAGAAATCCTCACTCTTGAGGAAGACTTGGAAAGCACAGTCAGCATATGCTCCGATGATTTGTGGGAGACAGACTCTCAGATGCAGGCGCATCTTCATGAGCTTTCACTCCAGACCGAACATGATCAGCTCACCACAGAACCGTTCGGTACATCACTGGGATCTCAACAGGATGTTGAGGATAGTAACAGTCTCAAAGTACATCCCACCACCAGCATGGTATCAGAAGTGACAGGTAAAGTGGACAGACTGAAACCAGAACTCAAGACACTTCCTACAGGCCTGAAGTATGCTTTCCTTACGGGTGAAGAACACATGTATCCAGTCATCATCAGCAGCAGGCTGAATCTGGATCAAGAATCTCGACTTCTCTAGATTCTAGAAAAGAACCGCAAGGCACTTGGTTGGAGCGTATCAGACCTCCGAGGGATAAATCCAGCTCTGTGCTCACACCATATCTATCTAGAAGACGATGCCAAGCCGTCTCGCGAATTTCAGAGAAGGCTGAACCCTAACCTTCGGGACGTGGTCATGAAAGAAATCACAAAGTGGTGTGATGCAGGCTTCATTTATCCCATCTCCGATTCAAAGTGGGTAAGCCCCCTGCATGTAGTTCCCAAGAAATCCGGGCTTACTGTAGTCACAAATGAAAAAGGAGAGGAAATTTCAACTCGGGTACCGACGTCCTGGCGGGTGTGTGTTGACTACCGCCGTCTTAATGCAGCAACCAAGAAGGACCACTTTCCCTTGCCATTTATTGACCAAGTGTTGGAAAGATTAGCAGGCAAGGAGTTCTTCTGCTTTCTGGATGGGTACTCCGGGTACAATCAAGTGGCGATCGCCCCTGAGGATCAAGAGAAGACTACCTTCACTTGCCCGTTCGGTACCTACGCCTTCAAGAGGATGCCCTTTGGATTATGCAATGCACCCGCAACCTTCCAAAGATGCATGCTAGCTGTATTCGCTGAAATGGTAGGCAGTTTTCTCGAGGTGTTCATGGATGATTTCTCTGTCTATGGTGATAGTTTCGATTCTTGCCTCGAGCACCTGGACAGAGTGCTTCAGAAATGCCGGGAAGTCAATTTAGTGCTCTCATGGGAAAAGAGCCACTTTATGGTCACAGAGGGTATTGTGCTGGGTCATGTCGTTTCCAAACGTGGCATGGAAGTCGACCCAGCCAAGGTGGATGTCATTTCAAACCTTCAACCACCTCAGTCAGTAAAGAATGTGAGGTCATTCCTGGGGCATGTGGGATTTTACAGACGGTTTATCAAGGATTTCAGCCGCATTGCCCGACCTCTAACAGAACTTTTGTGCAAGGAGACAGAGTTCATTGTTGATCAGATAGTTCTCCTTGCTTTCAATCAATTGAAGGAGCTTATCACTCAGGCTCCAATTTTACAGCCTCCCGACTGGACTCTTCCATTTGAAATAATGACCGATGCGTCAGATTTTGCAGTCGGAGCTGTTCTAGGGCAGAGGAAAGACAAGGCGCCCTATGCCATTCACTATGCCAGCAGAACGTTGGATGAAGCTCAAAGAAATTATACAGTGACAGAGAAAGAACTGCTGGCTGTGGTTTTCGCCTTAGAGAAGTTCAGATCCTATTTGTTGGGGTCGAAGGTCACTATCTTCACGGACCACTCTGCTATTCAGTACCTACAGCAGAAGAAGGATGCCAAGCCCAGACTGATTCGTTGGATCCTTCTCCTCCAGGAATTCGATCTGGAAATCAAAGACAAACCTGGAGTTCAGAACGTGGTAGCAGATCACCTCTCCAGAATAGAGCAGCATGACTCTCCTCTGAGCAATGCACCTATCACAGAAACCTTCCCTGACGAAGCTATCTTAGCCGTGGATGCTCTCCCTTGGTATGCTGACATCGTCAATTACCTCGCCTCGGGGGTAATACCTTCGGATTGGACGAAGAATCAAAAGAACAAATTCATGTCGACCATCTGCTTTTACCAGTGGGAAGATCCCCTTCTATTCAGAGAAGGAGCAGATTGTATTTGGCGCAGGTGCATTCCTCAGACGGAGCAATCTAGTGTCCTCGAGCATTGTCATTCGCTCGAATCTGGTGGGCACCACTCTGGAGATCGTACGGCAGCAAAAGTATTACAGTGTGGCCTCTGGTGGCCCACTTTATTCAAGGATGCAGCAGAATTTGTTAAAAGATGTATTGACTGTCAGCGACTGAAAGGGACACTCACTGCCAAAGACTCAATGCCTCTGAAAATCATTCAGATAGCAGATGTTTTCGATGCATGGGGTATTGACTTCATGGGACCTTTCCCTAACAGTCAAGGTTTTGAGCACATCCTTCTTGCCGTAGATTACGTGAGCCGTTGGGTTGAAGCTATCCCCGCCCGAGCCGCCGACAGCAAAACAGTTTGCCCGTTTCTGAAAAAGAACATCATTTCGCGGTTTGGGATACCAAAGATTCTCATCTCAGACGGGGGTAGCCATTTCATCAACAAAGAGGTCAAGAAGTTAACGAAGGAGTACGGCATCGATCACCGTGTCGCGTCTCCTTATCATCCGCAGACCAATGGCATGGCGGAGTTATCCAATAGAGAAATCAAGACCATATTGCAGAAACTTGTTCGGCCAAACAGAAAAGACTGGTCTCAACTCTTGGACTCAGCTCTTTGGGCTTACCGTACGGCCTACAAGTCTCCCTTGGGCATGTCGCCCTACCGTCTTGTATATGGAAAACCATGCCATCTGCCCGTGGAATTAATTCACAAATCCCTTTGGGCAATTAGTAATTGTAACTTGGACTCACGAAAAGGTGGTCAGAAAAGAAAGGACGATCTGAACAGGCTCTTGGAATTCCGAGACTGTGCATACGATAACACCTTGATGTACAAGGAGAAGGTGAAACGCTGGCATGACCGGCACATCAGACGAAAGACCTTCGATGTTGGGCAGAAAGTGTGGTTGTTTGATGCAAAGTTGCAGATATTCCCAGGTAAATTAAAAAGTAAGTGGACAGGGCCATTCCGAATATGTGAAGTGCGTGACAACGGAAGCATCGCGATATCAGAATTGTCCCCTGACGCACAGCCTTTCGTCGTCAATGGCCAATTACTGAAGCCTTACTTGGAACCTGATGCATTCTTGGCCATTGTTGACTCTATTCAACTAGTGCACAACGATGACATCTCCACAGCACCTACAGCACCAAAAGATTCAGACGATGTACTCCAACCACTATTTCTCTGATTTTCTTCTTTTCTTCTTTTCTTCTTTTCCATTTGTAGACAGTTTTCTATACTTAGGACGTACTTTGTCCTAAGTATAGGGGGGTGTGCACCTAGAGTTTTTGGATTTCAGTTCGATCTTCTCCATTGTCTCCTCTTCTATAACTAGGAGTATCTTACCCTAAGTATAGGGGGAGACAATCTGAGTACGATCAGTATATTCCAACCCTTGACCCTCCCCGCTTTTTGTACAGTCTGCTATACTTAGGATTCTTTGATCCTAAGTATAGGGGGGATGGTCAACTTCTCATTCATTCATTTCTTTCATATTTATTCTTTAGATCTGTCTATACTCAGTACGAGTTATGTCTTTGCTTTTTCCTTTCGATCTATGAGGACATAGCTCAAGCTAAGTATAGGGGGGTCGTATATACCGTGTATATACTAAAAGCCATAACTCATACTGAAAAATAAAATATCACTACAACACAAAATAAAAGGTAAAAAGTAGCTTTATAATAATGAAAGATGATTGTGAGTTCCTCAGACTCATTGTAATTATACTGACTAGTAAGTCAGAAAAGCGTTTTGTACGAAACGTTTTCCTTTGAAAAATCTTGTGAAAGTTGTTTGAAAATAGCGTGAAAAGTATTCAACGATTGAAAAATTAGTTTATGTGTAAAACCTATTTTCATTGAGTGAAAGCAAAAACTTTGTGAAAATTAGTGTGCAAATAATTGTGAAAAGCTGATTGTCAAAGGTGTTTTGAAAAATCTATCTATGTTGTGTAAAACATTTGTAAAAGGATTTTCAAATGCGTGAACATGTTGCAAAAATTATTTTGGACTAGAGTTTTCAAAAACCCTTGTGAAAATGATTCTCGAGTAAGTCTGAGGAATCCGCACAAAAATCTCTCATTTGTAAATAAGGAATAAGTCAAATAAAGTTTATAAGAACGGGAACCATATTATACGTCTTATACAATTTTTTCTTCTTTTGTATCTACTGATTAATAAATCAGATACCTATACAGTATGATTTGAAAAATAGTGTGACCAGTTTTGAAAAATTTGATGTGAAATGTTTTCAAATGTGTGAAACTGTGTTGATTGCAAAACTTTTCTTTGTGTGAAAGAAAGGATTTCAAAAACCTATGTGCAAATGTTTTGAAAAATGATTGTCAAACTTATTGTGAAAATTGTATATATATATACGTATAGTGTGAAAAATCTTTGCAAAAATAGTTTTCAAATGTGTGTAAAGGATTGCAAAAATTATCGTGTACTATAGTTTGTAAAATTATCTTCAAAAAGCTAATAAGGAACACTATTGCAGACAGTAGTAAATTAGAAACAAGACACATACAATTCTTTCTGTACAAACCCAAATAAACTATTTCATTCACACCTGTAAAGTTGTTAAAAATTCCTAAATAAAGCAGCAAGCCCGTGTAAATAAGTGTACATACTTTTTAAATATTCTCAGTTCGTACTTCCTGTGCAGAAATTCTTTTGTAAAAACATTCTTTGATCCTTTCAAATTTTGTGAAAAATTGCATCATTCATTGTGCATAGCATAAGCATACCATTCATGTTCTTTTTGAGTGAAGCTTGATGATTGAATCAGTCTAAGAAAGTCTCAAATTGGAGCTCGGTTAGACCTTACCGCACCTAATTGCACCGGAACCTTATGGGAACTAGGTTTAAGGTACCTCAGGTCTATACAGACTTAATTCTTTGAGAAATCAGGGCTGGGTTCAAGTCATCTCAGTGGACTAAATAGAACTTTTCGAGACACACGTATGACTCTTGCCAACCGTGATCTAACTTGGACACCTGCACCTTTCACCTGGCTCAACTCAGTTGGAGTGGTGAGGGGGTTGGATTTGCCAGTCTGAGACGCACACGGGTGGAAACATTCGTCCTCGTCTAGGGAGGGAAGTGCACCCCAACCGGATCCAATAGCAATGAGGTCTAAAGACAGGAGATTGTGGGTTGCGATAAAGCTTCAAAAGAGGGATAGTCTACTAGCTCAAGAGGAAAAACTCCTTATGTAAATGCTGCTGTGAACAGTATGTTGAAAAAAAAAATGGTCAGGCCTGTACAAAAATAAAATGCCTGCAAAGTATGTACAAAGTCAATAAGCAAGCTTGAGCTCCAAAGACAAATATGTAAGCCTGCAGCTGGATGACTTGACTACACTGGTCTTGCATCCCGGGATAGGTAGCTACACTGGCTACCGTCCATTCTTCTCTTCACCCCCTCCTCTTGAGCTGGTTGCCACTTGAACTTAGAAGGGAATACCCTGCTCCTCGAGGAAAGAGCTGTTGGATTGGGGAATCATTGGGTTGTCATTCTGGAGAAGTTAGTTCCTTTATCATTTCAGTTGGGGAGAGCCGCTATCACTTACACCGTACAAGTCAGCTTCATAGTTATAAGAGTTTGCGTATGATGTAGACTAGTTCTAACCCGGCTATTGAGGTGGGTTGAACCGAGTTCTGTGATTACCGAAGGTTGTTGTACTTTAGAGCTGGTTCCCGACTAGGTTCCACACACCTTCACACCCAAGGTCTGACAGGAGCTTCAAATTCAGATTTTGTAAGGACATGCATTGCACTGAAAGCACCCCAATTCACTCTATCTTTCTTGTATTTTTCTTTTTCTTTTCTTTATTCTTTTTGCGCTTATTGCATAAGTGTTTGCTAGGGACTAGCAAAGGCAAGTATAGGGGGGTGATGAATCTCCATTTCATCACCTTTATTCTATCATTTTGGCCTCAAAAACCCCAGCAAATGCATGTAAATAGCATCAATTTGTACATAATAGCATTCATTATTCATTTGTATTAATTGTATATAAAATAAGGTTTTTAATGCCAAAATTATAGAATAAAGAGAAGAAAAGAAAAAGGAATAAAATATTACAAATATTTTATGACCCTAACCCCGAGACCAAGGCCAGCATGGAATTGGTCGACAAGGAATAAAGTAGGGGGAGATAAGGGCCGATATACAATAAATACCTCATTTATCTATTCATCCATTTATGCATGTTTGACACCTATTTTATGCATAATTATTTATTCATCAAATAAAGAAACTTTGTTCATAAAAGTTGTAGATAATAATGTAAATAAAAATACAAAATTGAGTTTGTATAAAAATAATACACAGTGTACATTTTATGCACATAATAAAAAGCCAAAATCTCAACTTCACAGACCCATATCTTGCAAATAAAAACTCCAAATCACCCAAACTCACCTTTAATTGTATATAGCATTTCATAAACTATTTTATAAAATTGGTTTCATAATTTTTGGAGTCCATCTGTGGAAGTTAGGTTTTTGGACCTTCTTGTATATAGTACTGATTAAAATATTCCTTTTATTCAATATTCATTGTTTTTATAAATTAATATTTTTAGAATCTTGTAAATAATGTATATAATTCATATACATATTAGCCTTAGAATAAAACCAAAAAGAGTTTGTAAAATAAAATAAAATAAGTCTATGAAATATATATAGGCAATATACCTATGAGAAGGATGTACATAAATAAAAGAGGAAAACATTCTTTAATTATTCAAATCTCTTATATTTTTGTAATAATGTATATATTATATATATCCTATTAAAAATACAAATCCTTAATAAAAACACATAAAATTAATTAAATAAATATAATGTGTATAATATACAGGTAAAGTACCTATAAGTATACTTACAAATACATAGACCTATTTATTTAAAAATACAAATAAACTTATAAAAATCAAACAAAAATATCTTTATACTCACAAAAATAAGTTATAAATTTATAAAATAAGCCAAGAAAATAATAAAAGAAAATAAATAAATTAAAAATAAAACACCCAAAAACACATGTAAATACATACATATACACATTATTAAAATAAAATCATAATAAAACACCTCGAAAAATTCAATAAAAATCATAAACAAATACTAGATGAAATAATACACATTTTTTATTTTTAAGAAAAAATTAATAAAATCATTTAGGATGTCAAATAAATCAATCTTCCTTCAGATTTGCTATTTTGTCTCGTAGCGGCTTACGTGGCCCAATGAGGCGCCGACCAACGTTGACTCCCAGGTCAACTGTCCCATCCCTCGCCTGGCGTCTCTGAACAGTCTACTCCCCCGATTTCATGCCTTTTTCCCGGGCACACCATCCATCAATCGACAACGCTTCCTTCACAAGATTTGTTCCCTAATCTTCCATGATGCCCGCCGAAATCATAGATCAACCTAATACTCTCTAGATCATGCAATAATCGCCGGTCAATAAGGCCACTCGCCAATGTTTATAAATAAAAAGCTCCGCTTCCTTCCTCGAATTTGGCCACTTTTTATCCAATCTCAAGCCTTAATTCTAGTCCTAGGACATTCCTCGTGACAGGGGGAGTGAGTTGGTGCCTCGAATCGGCCGGAGAGAGGAGGATTTTGTCGCGGCGGAGCTCCGGCGTCCGCCCTGCTCCCTGGAGGCCCCCAGGTATAAGAGCTGCCCTTTTAATGCGTTCTTAGTTAGTTTTTATTGTTAGCATTTCATTCCAGTAGTTAGATTAGTGGTTAGTTAATCACCCTAGCGTAAAAATCAAAAATCGAAGTTCGCCGGAGCTCCGCTCCGGCGACTTCTCCACTGTGGACCTGACCGTATCTGACTGCCCCGAGAATCCCATCTCGTTCCTCGTCGCCTTCTCCATCTATCGCACCCATCAGATCAACCCAGGACCTTTGGTCTTGGCGAATCAGGGCTCCACCTCCGCCGATTCGCCGGAGCCCCTCTGCCCACCTCCATCTTGCATCGCAGCTTCATAACCCCGGGTCGAGGAGATAGCTCTCTCGCCCGCGGTTCTTCCTGTGCAGGTACAACGAGGAATCGAGCCCTTCTGGGCTTGCCTTGACCCAGGAAGAGGTTCCTGGGGGTCCTCTTCTTCTCCGACCTCGCTCCATCGACTTGGACCTCCAGGAGCCATCAAAGAGCCGTCAGACGACGCGGAAGCCTCCCAGCTACGATCAGAGAGCTTCAGATGCGCGGGAGGTGCCCGGAGGAGCCCGAGCTACCCGATCGAAGCTCGCTGGGGGTGAGTTTCTTCCCAGTTCTTCCAGGTGCCTTCCGCATCGTTGGATCGAGAGGGGCGGCCCAGATTGAAAGCCGATCGTTCGATGAAGATGCACATCCACCGTCAGATCAGCCAGGAGGTTCTAATCCTGGCCCTTCATCGCCGAACCGACGTCCGTCGTCCGATGGTTGCCACGTGTATAAGTGGCGCCTCCAGCTCCGCAGGATGAAACGCTTTGATGAGGGGTAAATTTCACATCTCACCCCCCGCTTTTTGTATTTAGTATTTAATCCCAAAAAGAAAAGTTTCAGTTGTAAATAAATTGTAAAAATTGCAGTGGACCCCCTGATGTTTACATATTTACATTTTAGTCCCTCCGCGCCTCACGTGCAGCAACCACGTGAGTCGCGTGAAAATTTGCATCTAAACCCTGCCGGGTTTTTGTATTTATTAAATGGTCCTAAAAATAAAAGTTAAAGTGTATTTTTGTTGTAATTTTTGCATGGATGCCCCTGCCAACTATTTTATTTGCAAAAATACCCCTGCCAGGCCATTTAATTTTTGAAGGCTTTGTCTATTTATTTTATGCTTCATATTAAATCGAAAAATCTTGCAAAAATAGACTTAAGCTCCTGTTTGGTCATGCTTGAATGCCATATTTTCAGTTTTGCATTTTGTTGCATTTTTGCATTTATTAAAAATCAAAAACATGTCTTTTATTCCCTGTCTAACTTATAAAATCCAAAAAAAATATAAAAATGCCTCAAAAAATTCCAAAAAAATCTCCTATGGTGTATCTTAACCTATATTAGTGTCAGTCCAAAAATCCCTAAAAATCTCAAAAAGAAAACCTTAAAAATTCAAAAATATCCAAAAACTTCAAAAAAAAATATAAAAAATCAAAGAAAAATCAGAAAAATGTAAACTCAGGCCCTACTTATGCTATATTTTATCATTGTTATTAGAAAATTAAGGTGGAAATTTTTTGAGGCTGTTGGCTATTTTTAATCTCTGTTTTTGTGACGGCCAGTATCTAGTCCACTGTTTGCTACTCTTTATCTATTGGAAAAAACTAAAAATGTTTGCAAAAATACCCAAAAATCATAAAATCAGTAAAAAGCCATGAAAATTCCAAAAAGATCCCTTTCCTGAATTTTTGATTTTTTTCGAGTATTTTTGTGAATATTATAATACCCCTTTTATGTATATATATTTATATATCCAAAAAATATATATATATTATATATATAATTAGTAATATGTATTATTCTCATTGATCTTAATATAATAAATATATATATATATTTTTTTTTATTATATTTAGATACACCTATATATATATTACATGTATTATAAGCTATATGCTTACCCTCTATGTATATATATATGTAATATATTTGTATTATATAAATATATATATATATAATACTTAATTATTATATTTTAATAATAATAATAATAATAATAATAATAATAATAAACCCACACAAGGATGACTATGATTGACACGTAGGCTATTGCATTTTGTGTTGCTCTCTGTGGTTCGACCTCTACATATTTGTCACTATACATTTTATGGTAGAGTAAAATAAAGATTAATTCACATTTATTGTTGAGCTTGATTGTTGTATTCTTTGGATTGTGGGTTAATTGCTGATTAACACCGGTCTTCTATGAGTGGTCGCCTCAGCGACAACACTTTTATATTCTTCATGGTGACCATCATGGACTACCCCTGTTATCAGCTACCCAATTTTTTTATTGCTCTCTGTGGTTCGACCTCTACATGCTTATACAGTATGCATTTTATGGTAGAGTTAATAAATGTTAATTCACAATTTTGGGACTTATTTGGCTTATTCTTTAATGTAGGTTAATGTCTGATTAACAAGGGTTTTGTGAGCGGTCGCCTCAGCGACACTATATTTTGACACTCGTGAAAATCCTCGTTATGTGGGTAAATTTCAGTCCTCCCTCCCCCTTTTTGTATTTGCTAAAAATTCCTATAAATTTTTTATGTAGTTAAAAAATAGTCGACAAATTGCATAGACCCCCTTGAACTTTTCGTGTATTACAATTTGGTTTGTATCAGAGTCGCATGTGTGCACACGTTTTATGTTGTGAATATTGTCTGTAATCCCTCGTAAGTTGTTTTAATTGTCGATTAATATATTATATTTGAATATACATGTTAACGTTGGGGTTAAATTGCACAGTACCCCTCACAATTTTTAATGGCAATAATACCCCTGTCAGGTCAACTATATTTGTGATTTATTTCCTATTTATTAAAAATGTCTTCTATGCCTAAAAAATAACCTAAAAATAGGAATAGGTACCTTGGTGAATGCTTGTTCATGCTATATTTTTATATTTGCATTTTTGCATTTTTCAAATTTTCTAAAAATCAAAAAGTCAACAACCATTCACTATTTGTCTTAAAAAACCAAAAAAATATAAATATAGTCTAAAAATTTCCAAAAAAGATTATATTCTTAATATAGTGTTTAATACATTTAGACAGAAAAATCTCTATCAAGAATATAAAAGGAAAACACTTAAAAATTAAAAAGCCTCAAAACCCTATAAAAATATAAAATCTATTCAAAAAATCAAAAAATACTTGTTTCTGCTCTCTATTTTTACTTATATATTAGTATATATTAAAAATAGTTTGGGGAATTTTTGAACTTATTAAGTATTTTTAAATCTCAAAACTATCTGGCCTAAATTAAATTTCCCTGATTTAGTGTATTTGGAACTTTAAAATCCCTAAAAATTAGAAAAATCACAAAAACTCTATAAAAAATTAAAAAAAAAACAAAACACTTCATTTCCTATATTTTGGTTATTTTTACTTATTTATATATAGCACCTAATATAGTGTAGATATACCCATATACTTATTATATTATTATAAATTTTAATACATACCTTATTATAATTTTAAAGCGCAATTAGGGGAAAATATAAAAATACAAAAATATAAAATGAAAATATAAAAACAAAAAGATAAATATATATATATATAGATAACAAAAAATCTACATCCTTAGGTTAATATTGTGCACAATTATGTATATACACACTAATATTATTTATTAAATATTTATTTATAAATAATGTTAAGTGTTGCATGGTACTTTCCCTGTTTTCAACACCTTACCTTGCTTGTCACTATAAAATCATTTTTGAACGGTTTATAATAAATTTTTATTCACACCTGCTTTTTGTTTGATTGGTTCATACTGCATGGGCTGACTGTTGTTCCGACCACCTAGGGCATTGTGAGGGGTCAAGTTCAGCGACGTCGCTCCCGCCTTGTGTGGAGCATACGACCTCTTATCTCTTTGTTAGTTGTATCGAACTAAAGGTTGATATCTAACCGACCTCTTGATGCAGGTCCTCTACAAAGGAATAGAGATTCGAAGGTGTCAGATAAGTTATGTCAAACAGTTGTCTTAATGAGATCGAGAACCAAGACCTATGTCGTATAATGTCACGATAGAAGTATGTGTGCATGTGTGCATACGAGTTCATATGAGTAATATGATTTATCAAAGGGATCTTACACACTACTGAAATGGAACACATGAGCTCACTCATGAACTATTTGGTCTAATGGAATTCCATGCATAGTTGTCTTGCTTTGGAAGCTTGACAAGAATTTGTAGGTATGATATATGCTTTTGGAAAGCATATGATCAATACCAGCTCTTGATGGCCGAATGAGAAACTTAACGATAAAACTCAGAAGAAGAAAGTCTAAAAGTGATCTACAACTTCAATGATATTTTGGACGACATTCATTATTTATTAGATGTTGGCTTTGTGACACTTAGGAGCGGTAGGAAGCCAGCCGTTGACGACTCGCCTAGGCGACACCACAATGCAGATTCTAGGGTGCCATCTAGAGACTGGAGTGATACTGATGCCGCTAACAATGATGATGATGGCGGTATTGATGCCACTAAGGATGATGATCCAAACGACGGTGATGATGTCATTGTATCTCTAGTTGCATATGGTTGTTAGTGGTACCAATGCCACCAAGAGTCATCCAATTATCTTGTCCTCTTCAGGACCTTAGGTTCTTTATTGAAAAATACAAAAACTCTAAAAATAAAAAATATGAATAAAGGAAAGTTTTTTGTATCTCTTTGGATCCATCTATGGTGATTGATGATGCTTGCATGTATTCTGGCATTTTGCATGCTCAGAAACCCATTCCTGACCCTCATTCTTTTGAGGACCATCCTCTTATCCCCTTCCCTAAATCACTCCGCTTTGGGAGGGGGCCTAAATCAGAAAATCCCTAAAAGAGGCACCAAACAGAGTTCAGCGAGCAGATGAGAGACAAATTCTAGATCCAGCTAACTTCAGGAGGCACTTGAGCACATCCCTCTATTCCATAAGAACTTGAGAGAGAAGACCGCCAGAGAAGCACGATCTGGCCAGTGGAACCTCGCCAGGGTGAAGTTCTTCCTGGTTCTTCCACCTGCCTCCTCCGTCGTTGGATGAAGGCATGTTCTTCCAATGCTACAACAACCGTCCAATTCGCTTCGCCAGCACCGTTCGATCAAGGACCAAGATATAATCCTGACCACTCATCTACGAAGGGGCATCGTTCGACGTAGGGCTGACACGTGTATTAGTGAAGAGATATCTGCCGTCCGTGTCTGCCGAAGCGTTGGGTATTTTGCATTCACACCCTCGCTTCTTTTTGTATTTAATTATTAAGACCAAAGAACTCATCTACAGTTTACTTTATTTTGTAAAATTTGCATTAAGCACACTAAACTTCTCATAATTGCATATCGGTCCCTGGCCACGTCACCTCACGTGACTGGTCCACATGAGGCCTGACATTTTGCGGCCAGGACCCTGGTTATTTTTATATTTCTAAATAGGCCTAAAATCTTTTATTATAGTTATATTATTTTTGGATATTTTGCTATCAAGCCCCCAGGTTTTTTATAATTACTATTTAGTCCCTGCCAAGCGTGCGTGTCCACGACCGTGACCTTGGCGTTTTTTGCATGATAGACCCTAGGGGTTTGCTTATTTCTGATTGGTTTTTAAATATTTTCGTTCAGTTATAATTTGTATAGGAAAATTACACTTTGGCCCTCGCACCATTAAATATTTTTAAAAATACCCATGTCAGAATGTAATTTCTTTTTTATTCTTTTACTTATTTCATGCATCTCGAAAACCCTAAAAAATACCAAAAAATTATCCTACCTTCCTGTTGCATTGCATTTCCATGCCATATTTTTACTTTGCATTTTTGTTGCATTCTATAATTTATTAAAAATCAAAAACATGCATTTTCATCCCTGTTGCATTAAAAAATCCAAAAAATTATTAAATCTTTTGGAAAATTTTCCAAAAAATATATTTTATGTATTTTAGTGTTTTTAATATACAGACCAAAAACCACTAAAAAATATAAAAGAAAAATAAAAAATAGAAAACACTAAAATCCTTTAAGAAAATATTAAAAATTCATAAAAAATCTAGAAATCTATTTTCTATTTCTAAATTTTCCTTATTTTATTATCTTTAATTTAAAATTAATTTCGAGAATTTTGGTTATTATTTAATATTTTTCATCTCAATTTTAATTTCAGATCTTAATTTTATCCACTATTTTAAGTATTTGTGACTTTAAAAATACCAAAAAATAGAAAAAATATAGAAAAATCACAAAAACAATAGAAAATTATAAAAAAACACATAAATATTTTATTTCCAGAATTTTGCTTATTTTTACATATTTTTATAAATACATTATCTCTCTTTTCTTATATTCTATATATACTTTATTTTATAATTCAAAAGAAAATGAAAATATAAAAAATATAAAATATAAAAAGAAAATAAAAAATCAGAAATTAAAAATAAAAATACAAAATATAAAATTAAAAATAAAATAAAATATTTAAATATTAAAAACCGACAAAAAATAGCACACATAGACAAATACATCATAGTTGCATTTTGAGCATTCATTAGCCCTGATCTGCATACTTGCTCCCTGTGTTCGACCTCTACACTACTTGTACTATACACATCTTTTGTAAAGTTATAATAAATTTTATCTCCGCACTGCTTTTCATTGTTTGATTTTTGTTGTGGGTTAGTTGTTCTTTGAATTCGGATTTCGTGCGAGGTCAACTCAACGACTGTTGATTCGCCTTGTGAGTAAACACGACCTCACAATTTCTGGTTCAATAGTAGCTTGCAATGTTTAGCAAGATTTAGATGTAAATAATTTATTTATATTTAAACTATTACTCTCAGGAGTGGTAGAATGCTTCAGACATCAACTATAACAAAGGGAAAACATCTTGCATCTGATGGCGAACCATCAGCCAGGTCAGCAGCAGGAGCCGAAGACATTTTTAATTGATCATCATCCACAATAAAATTACAAAAATGAAGAAAATACAAAAACACAAAAGACAAAAAAAGCACAAAACTCAGTGGAGACCATCCAACCTTAGAGACGCCTGCACATGCAGCCAATCCAAAGCCAGCTAATGAAGCTAAGCGTGTAATTTTTGGTCCACAACATGTAGATGATTTTACACACTTTTGCCAACTACCATACACACTGATTTGGACAAAATTTTGAATAAAAAAGGTTTCTAATTATGTACATATTCCATTTCCTAAAGCAATGAAAAATACTAAAAAAATTAAAATTTGAAAAATGCTTTGTCTGATCCGTCGATTGTAGAAATCATTCATAACTTGGTCTTGAATGTGCCATTAATAAAAGACATATCGTGCATGCCATCAGTAAATAAAGGGCTTAAAGAGACATGTAGAATAAGGTGCCAACCTCAGCCCCACAACTCCAGAAGTTGGAAAACATGAAAAACAGATCCTCACTATGGAAACCAAATACCATTAGCAATCTCGCTGATAAAAAGAAAGATAAGGGAGCACCACTCATCAGGTATCACATGTTCAATCAGGAGTTCGAGCGAACATTGCTCGGCATTGGTTCTTTTATCAATCTTATGCCTACTTTGCTACTCACATAATTCAGGAAAGTACAACTTAAACCAACGACGATGATTCTGCAGTTTGCAGACAATTTAGCCAAGCAACCTAGGGGCATGTTGGAGGATGTGACCATCATTGTTTAAGGGATCTAATTCCCTGTCGATTTTGTTGTGCTAGACATGGACGTCTCAACACCTTTTCTCCACACCCCCACCATCCTTGGCCGACCGTTCCTCTGAACAACTAAGGTAGTAGTGACTTACAATATTAGAGAGATTACATTAAGCACCAACAACAACAAATTACATATATAAACCATTCTTAAGCCAAAACCATCAGAGGCTGCATCTGAGATGAGTGTGCTTGCACCGAACTACCCTGAAGACTGTAAGTTTCTTGTAGAAATTCAAGATACAAATCTATTCATAGACGACGTTGAGATCCACAAATTCCTTTTCCCGGAGGAAGGAGTGGAGATAATTAAAAGCAATGGAATTCCCTTCTATCGATGATGATGAGATCTATGTTGATGTGCTTGACGAATTCCTTGTTGGTCCCCGAGTCTCAAAGATCTAGAACAGATTATCGAGGATTTCTGCAATCCTAAGGACATTAGTGAAAAAATTTGTGAATCCTTGAGTGAAGAAGCTGGACTGTCAAAGGTGAACAATGAACTAATGAAAGATATAGTACCTACAATGATCGTCGAAGTCACCACCGAAGTAGCTCCCATTCCGCCGGAGATCAAACCTCTGCCTTCCAACATGAAATACGCCATCCTTACAGGAGAACCAAACATGTATCCAATCATAATCAATGCTCATCTGACCAGAGACTAAGAATCTCATCTGATGGAGGTTCTTGAATGAAACCACAATGCTATAGACAGGAAGATATCAGATCTCCATGGGACCAATCCATCCTTGTGCTCGCATCACATCTACCTTGAAGATAACAACAAGCCTTCCCATGAATTCTAGAGAAAATTGAATCCAAACCTTTAGGAGGTTGCCATGAAAGAAATTCAGAAATGGTTACCAATGACAAAGGAGAGGAGATTCCGACCAGAATGTCGACCTCATGCCGAGTCTGTGTTGACTACAAATGTCTGAACCTTGCAACAAAGAAGGATCACTTTCCATTTCCCTTCATCGACTAGGTTCCTGATAGACTGGCCACGGAGAAATACTTCTGCTTCTTGGATAGCTATTCTGGATACAATCAAGTTGCAATCACGCCTGAAGACTAAGAGAAGACTATGTTCACCTGTCCATTTGGGACGTATGCATTATGGCGGATGCCGTTCGGGCTGTTCAATGCCCCCGCTAAATTCCAACGATGTATGCTAGTAGTATTTGCCAACATGGTGTGCAGTTTTCTTGAGGTATTCATGGATGATTTCTCGATCTATGGAGATTCCTTTGATCAGTGTTTGGACTATTTAGGCTAAATTCTATGGAGGTGTTGCGAAGTGAACGTCGTGCTCTCATGGGAGAAGAGCAAATTTCTGGTGACAAAAGGGACTGTGATGGGTCATGTTGTATCGAAATGTGGCAGGGAAGACGATCCAGCCAAGGTGGAGGCAATTTTAAAACTTGAGCCGCCTACCAATCTCAAACAAGTCTGGTCATTCTTAAGGCATCTCAGTTTCTACCAATGATTCATCAAAGATTTTAGCAAGCTGACCTGACCATTGACTGAATTGGTAGTTAAGGAGACGTATTTTATTATTGATGATCGTGTGCTCCAAGACATCACTCAGCTGAAAGATCTAATTACTCAGGCCCCTATCTTGCAGCCACTAGATTGGACATTACCATTTGAAATCATGATGGATGCGTCATATTATGCCATCAGTGCCGTGTTGGGATAGGGGAAAGATAATGTGCCGTTTCTATTCACTATGCTAGAAGAACACAAGATGAAGCTCAGAAGAATTATACCGTCACCAAGAAAGAGCTGCTAGCTATAGTTTTTGCCCTCGAAAAGTTCAGATCCCATATCCTTAGATCCAAAGTCATAGTTTACATTGATCATTCTGCCCTCGGTACTTGCAACAGAAGAAGGATGCCAAACCATGTCTTATCAGATGGATCCTTCTACTCCAAGAATTTGACCTTGAGATTCGAGACAAGCTTGGAGTAAAAAATGTGCCGGTAGATCATCTATCAAGATTACCCGAGCCTGAGTCACCTAAGAAGAATTTGAGTCGATCACTGAAACCTTTCTAGATGAATCCATATTGTTAGTCACCTCGCTCCCCAGGTATGTCGGTATTGTGAACTATCTTGTGTCCAAGAGAACTCCACGAGATTGGCTGAAACTGTAAGTAGACAAATTCTTGTCTGATATCCATTTCTACTAGTGAGAGGATCCATATTTCTTTCGTGAGGGGGAAGATTGTATCTAGAGAAGGTGTATTCATCAGGAGGAAGTTGCTAGTGTCCTTGCACATTGCCAAGATCGTGAATAATTGAGGACACCATTCAGGTAGAAGAATGGTAGCGAAAGTACTCCAATGTGGCCATTGGTGGATAACCTTGTTCAAAGATGCAGAAGATTATGTGAAGCATTGCACTAACTGTCACAAGATGAGTTGAATAATTGGTCTGAGAGACCCCATGCCTCTGAAATTTATTCAAATATCAGACATGTTTAATGCATGGGGCATTGACTTCATAGGACCATTTCTAAATGTTCAGTGATTCGAATACGTTCTGCTCGTTGTTGACTATGTCAGTCGTTGGGTGGAGGCTATCCCAACCCGAGCCGTTGATAGTCGCACCGCATGTCGCTTTCTGAATGATCATATCATTTCAAAGTTCATGATGTCTAAGATTCTTTTATTTGATGGTGGTAGCAATTCCATCAATAAAGAGGTGAAGAATCTAACTCTAGAATTCTATATCGAACATTGTGTATCTTCTCCCAACCTCCCACAATCCAATGACTTGGTAGAATGCCCAAACATGGAGATTAAGACAATTCTTCAGAAGCTTGTGCACCCGGATTGTAAGAACTAGTCTTTGTTACTTGAATCAGTTCTTAGGGCTTATAGAATGATGTACAAGTCACCTTTGGGAATGTATCCCTTCTACCTGGTATATGACAAGCCATGCCATCACCCCGTGGAACTCATTCATAAATCTTTGTGGGTAATTAATATTTGTAACCTGGATTCCAAGAAGGTCGGGAAAAGCATAAAGTTGGATATGAACATAATACTTGAATTCCATGACTACGCATATGGCAACAACCTGATGTACAAGAAAAAGCCAAGAAGTGCATGACAAGCACGTCCATTGAAAGACTTTTGAATTGGGTCAGAAGGTCTGGTTGTTCAATGCAATGTTGAAGCTTTTCCCAGGGAAGTTGAATAGAAAAATGGACCGGGCTGTGTATAGTGAAGCATGTGTGTGACAACGATAGTGTAATGATATCAGAATTATCGGCAGAGGCACATCCCTTCATGATCAATGGATACTGAAATTGTACCTGGAGCATGACACCTTCCTTTCTATTGTAGATTCTATTCAGATTATATATGAAGATGAGCTAAAAGTCACCATATCCGCTGAATCGGACAAAGCAAACAAAAACATTTTTCAATGATATTTATTTTCTTCTTTTCTTCTTTTCATTTTTATTTTCTTTTTCTTCTGAAAATGTGTTCACTCCTTTCATCATTACTATACTTAGGACATACTTTGTCCAAAGTATGGGGGTGATCACCCCGAGTTGTTCATTCTTTGATCCCTGACATATCCACTCAACTCTTGATATTCTATCTATACTTAGGGATATTTTACCCTAAGTATAGGGGGGAAAGTCGAGCCGATGATTTTGTATATTCCCTCCCTTTTACCCTCCCTAACTTGTGTACAACCTGCTATACTTAGGATTATTTTATCCTAAGTATGGGGGGGCAATCAACTTCTCATGTAGTATAAGATTTTCAGTACGAGTTATGTCTTGTCTTTCTCTCTCTGATCTATGAGGACATAGCCCAAGCTAAGTATAGGGGTCATTTATACGTTGTATATACTTTAATCATAACTCTTACTTTTGTATTTTTGATAATATGGCTAATTAATAAAAATTAATACACACATTAACATTATTTGTGGATATTGATTACTAAATCGGTTAAAAATGTTTTGCAAAATGCTTGAAAATGTTTTGAAAATCTCATTGAATTTTTTTAAAAACTATATGAAAAATGTTCTATAAAATGTTTTCAACCTTTGTAAAAATGTTTTGCTTGTAAAAATTTCTTTTCTTTCTTTGAATGAAATATCTTTAAAATCTATTTGCAATGGTTTGGAAAATGGTTGCGAAAATACTATAATATATATATAATGTTTGAAAAATCTTTGCAAAATGATTTTCAAATTTTTTAAATGTTTGTAAAAACTATTTATCAAATTAATTTGCAACATAAAGTTTCCATAATGTTTGTGAAAATCTTTTCAAAATATTTTGAGAAATATGTACATAATCCAAATAAATAAAAGGCTTTACAAACCATGTATGTACACACCTGTAAATGCATAAATCCTAATTCTTGTGAATAACTGATAACATGGATTTGGCGAGGGTCAAAATACGTCTCACCCAAGGCAGAGACGAAGTCGCTGAGGCGACCGCTCACAAAACCCCAATTGATCAGAAATTAACCCACAATAATGAATAAGTCAATGAAGTCCCAAAAATGTGGATAAAAATTTATTAACTCTACCATAAAATGCATAGGGTATAAGCATGTAGAGGTCGAACCACAGAGAGCAAAAAAAGGGTAGCCTATAGGTATTTATATACATACCAGTCATCCTTGAATGAATCCTCTTTTTGTGGGTTTTTAATATATATATATATATTCTCTCTTTTTTGTATTTATGGTTTTTATTTGTTTTTATATTTTTTCTATATTTTCTTTTTATATTTTTAATTATAGAAAATAGATATATAAGTATATATATATTCATATAAGAGGAGAGAGAGATATATCATATATAGGTATGTATATATATATATATATAAGTTCCCAAAATATAAGAAATACAATGTTTTTTAGGCCTTTAATATTTTTCTATTTTTTGTTATTTTTCTAGGATTTTTTTAATTTTTATGCATTTTAATGTCAAAAACATCCCTGAAATGGGATTAATTGAATCTCCAAAATCAATTTCGTTTTTTTAAATAGTAAATGGATCCCAAAATTACCCAAACTAATTTTAATACATAAATAATAATATATAAATAATTATAAAATAGGAAAAATATATTTTTGGTATTTTTGTTGAGTTTTTATATTTTTTTGTTTAATTTTGGAGTTTTCCATTTTTTTAATTTTCTTTTACTCTTTTTATGGGTTTTTGGTTCCTGGACTCAATAAATAGCAAAATATAGCAGATATAATTTTTTGTAATTTTTTAAAAACATTTTCTATTTTTTTGGTATTTTATAATTCAAACAGTGCACAAATGGCTCCTATTTCAATTTTAATAAATGGATAAAATGCACAAAATGGCCAAACAAAAAAAACAGCGTGAATCTACAAGGCACAAAGCATTTACCCTAATTTTTGTGGATTTTTAGGAGCAAGCTAGGTATTTTTAATAAATACATGAAGTACATAAAAATAAAACAGCCTAGCAGGGGTATATTTGCAATTAAAAACAATGCCAGGGGCTCAGTTGCAAATTTACCAACTAAATAAAACATTTATTTAACTTTCTGGAATCATTTTACAATAAACAAAACCGCTAGGGGGTTACATGCAAATTTTACGTGCCTCACGTAGGACTGCACGTGAGGCGGGGAAGGACCCAAGTGCAATTACAATAAACTACGGGGGCCTGAATGCAAAAATGCCACTTTATTTGCACATGATTTTTTATTTACAGTATTAAAAAATAAATACAAAAAGGTGGGGGTTTAGATATGGAATTTACGCCTATAGGCGCGCTGATGGACGGCAATCCGCGCGCCACTTATCCACGTGGCGAGCATTGAAAGCTCGATACCACTTCGCCGATCGGCGGTCTGGATTGTGTTTGAGGTTCGATCGAGCGACCGGAGCGGGCTTTGAACAAACGACCACGATCAGATCTGGGGTCGCCTCTTCCATCCGACGGCTACTGCTGTCCACGAAGAACAGGGAAGAACACTGGGATTCCCTGCCTTCGATCGCTGATTCCTCCTCCGCTAGACGACCATGGGCGATGGAAGTAAGCTCTGCTTGTCCGGGAAGGTGCTCCGCAGCTTTCGAGGTGCGCGGGAAGTCCCAGGACTCCATGAACAGTTCTAGCGAGCTCGATGAAGAAGGGGGTCCTGGGAGCCTTGAAGGTGGCTGATCTGAACCCCAGGGGGTTCCTTTTAGCGTGTAACATGCACCACGACAAAGAGTGGCTCGAGGGGGTTCCCCGTCGACTGGAAATTAAAGCTGCTGAGCCAAAGAAATGAAGTGTGCGGCGAGGTCCGATGACACGGAGGAGGGGGACCTCGATTCATAGGTCCAGTAGGGATCTGGTTGATCTGAAGCGTTCGGGAGATGGAGAACGTGGAGGGAAATGAGATGGAAGTGAATGGAGGGGTCGGATCATCGAAGGATCACAAGGGGATTGTTGTTGCAGCAGAGCTCCGGTGAACTTCGATTTGACTAAACATACGCTAATCTTTGCTTTAACCACTATCCTATGAGCATAAATAAACTACTGGAATGTAAACCTAACTAATTAAGCAATAAGACAACTCTTATACCTGGTGGAGCACCAGGGAGCAGGGCGATGCCGGAGCTCCACCGTGGGTGCTGCCTCGACTCCTCCAACCTGCTCACAACTCAGGAAGGACCCCCCTGTCATGAGGATTCACTCTGGAGTGGATGCGAGGGTGGAAGAAGACAAAAGGAGAACGAATTTGGGAAGGAGGTCGAGGCACTTATTTATGGACATGACGATGCACCCTTATTGGCCGGGTTGCCACAATGAATTAGCTGGTCAGATGATCGATCTGATATGTTGGCGTGAAGGATGGATCATCGACAGAACTTTTTCATGAAGGAATCGAGGTCAGAAAGTCAATGATCTCGAAGGGGAAGGTCAGAGAAGATGGGCTGAAACGACGCTCTGACGCGGCTGGTGGCAGAGGAGTTGACCGGGCGGTCAACGAAGGAAAGAACCAGATTGGTCCACATCAGCGCCAAATTGACCTCTTATTAAATACAATAAATGAATTTATTAATGTTTGCTTATAAAATAAAAAATGTTTTTTAAATAATGTAGTATTTATTGATGATTTTTATGTATTTTTTTGATGTATTTTATTATGAGTTTATTTTAATAATGTATTTATAGCTATATTTACATGTATTTTGTACAATTTTTTTATTTTGTATAATTTATTTTATTAATTTGATATAATATTTTATATATTTATAACTTATTTTTGTGAGTATATATTTTTATTTGATTTTTATGAGTTTATTTGCATACTTAAATAAATAGGTGTATAATATGTAGGTATACTTATAGGTGTTTTACCTATATTTTATATACTTTTTATTTATTTAATGAATTTTATTGGGTTTTATTTTGGATTTACATTTTAATGGAATATAGATAATATTTAAAAGTTAATTAAAATATGAAAGAATAATAAATGAAGTCCCCTTTTTATTTATATGCAAGTAATACATAGGTTTTTTGCCTATGTGATCACATAGACTTAATTTATTAGAGACTTTCTTTTTGGTTTTCTTTTAATTTCAATATGTACATGTGTTATGTATATTATGTACAGAATTCTAAAAAAATAAATTTATAAAAATAATGAATAATGAATCTAATGAACATTTTAATCGGTATTATGTACAATGAGGGCCAAAACCCTAACTTTCACAGATGAGTTCCAAAAATTATGAAACCAATTTTATTAATAGTTCTTGAAAAGCTATATACAATTAAAGGTGACTTTGGTGGATTTTGAGTTTTTGTTTGCCCGCTATGGTTCTGTGAAGTTGGGACTCTGGCTTTTTATTCTGTGTATAAAATGTACAATGTGTATCATTTTTGTACAGACTCAATTTTGTATTTTTTATTTACATTATTATCTACAACTTTCATGTACAAAATTTCTTTATTTGATGAATAAATAATTACATATAAAATAGGTGGAAAAAAATGCATAAATGTATGAATAAATAAATGAGGTATTTATTGTATTATTGGCCCTTATCTCCCCTACTTTATTCTTTGTCGACCAAGCCAAGTCTTGACATGGTCTCGGGGTTCGGATCATAAAATATTTGCAATATTTTATTCCTTTTTTTCTTCTCTTTATTCTATAATTTGGTATTAAAAACCTTATTTTCTGTACAATAAATGCAATGAATAATAGATGTTATTATACACAAATTGATGCTATTTACATGCATTAGCTAGGGTTTCCAAGGCCAAATGATAGAATAAAGGTGATGAAATGGAGATTCATCACCCCCCTATACTTGCCTTTGCAAGTCCCTAGCAAATACCTATGCAATAAGTACAGAAAAGAATCAAAGAAAAAGAAGAAAAGAAAAAGAAAATTGAAGATGATAGAGTGAATAGGATTGCATTCAGTGCAATGTTTGTCCTTACAAAATCAGAATTTGGATCTTCTGTTAGACCTTGGGTGTGGATGTGTGTGGAACCTAGTCGGGAACCAACTTTAAAACACATCAGCCTTCGAGAATAACAGAACTCGGTTCAACCCACCTCAATAGCCTGGTCAAAACTGGCCTACGCCATATGCAATCCCTTATGACTATGAAGCTGACTAGTACAGTGTAAGTTCCCCAACTGAAATGACAAAGGAACTAACTTCTCCAGAATGACAACCCAATGATTCCCTAATCCAGCCCTCTGTCGTCGAGGAGCGGGGTATTCCATTCTAAGTTCAAGTGGCATCAGACTCAAGAGGAGAAGGGGAAGAAGAGAATGGACGGTAGCCAGTGTAGCTACCTATCCTGGGATGCAAGACCAGTGTAGTCAAGTCATCCAACTGCAGGCTCACATGGTATAACTTTGATTGCTCAAGCTTGCTTATTTTCTAAACAACATATATACAATGCTCCGACAGGCACTTTTATGATTATTTTCAAGCCTATCCACTTTTTTGGAGATTTTTTTCTTCGAAATACTATTCACAACAGCATTTACATAAGGACTTTTTCCTCTTGAGCCAGAAGACTATCCCTCTTTTGAAGCCTTATCGCAACCGACACTCTCCTGTTATTCGACTTCATTGAAATTGGACCAGGTTGGGGTGCACTTCCCTCCCTAGACGAGGACGAATGTTTCCACTCGTGTGCATCTCAGACTGGAAAATCCAAACCCCTCACCACTCCAACTAAGTTGAGCCAAGTGAAAGGTGCAAGTGTCCAAGTTAGGTCATGACCGACAAGAGTCATGCGTATGTCTCGAAAAGTTCTAGTTAGTCAGTTGAGGTGACTTGAACCCAACCCTGATTTCTCAAAGAATTAAGTTTGAATAGACCTGAAGTACCTTAAACCTAGTTCCCGTAAGGTTCTAGTGCAGTTACGTGCGGTAAGGTCCAACCAAGCTCCAATTTTAGACTTTATTGGACTGGTTCAATCATCAAGCTCACTCAAAAAAAATATGAATGATATGCACATGCTATGCACAATGGATGATGCAATTTTTCCATAAAGAATTTAAAAATCAAAGAATATTGTTAGATAAAGTGTTTTTGCAAATAAAAAGAATTTAGGTACACAAAAAGTATATACAACTATTTACACTGGCATGCCACTTTATTTTACAAGAATTAAGGATTAAGATGATTTACAAGTGTTAACCTGTTTGTTCTAGGTCTATATAGGTATGCAATTGATAAAGACTTTTATTTAACAGCTTTACAAATATGTCCACATATATATTTTTTTATTTGAAAATATTTTCAAAACTATAGTACACAATAATTTTTGCAAGCATTTACAAACATTTGGAAACCATTTTGCAAAAATTTGTTACACTATGTACATACATTTTCCACAATAGTTTTTACAAACATTTTTCAAACCATTTGCACATAGGTTTTCAGATCCTTTCTTTCACACAAAGAAGAAAAATTTTCAAACAAAGCGATTTTACACAGGTTGAAAATATTTCACAAAAAGTTTTCCAAACGATTCACACCATTTTGCAAATCAATTTGCAAAGATATTTATCCTAATTTATTAATCAGTATATATAAAGAAAAACTACAATTTATGTACAACATGGTTTAGGCTCTTATACGTTTTATTTGGAATTATTCATTATTTTTGCATGAGAGATTTTTGTGTATACTCCTCAAACTTATTTGAGAATCATTTTCAAAAGATTTTGAAGACTATAGTCCAAAATATTTTTACAAACATGTACACACCTTTGAAAATGATTTTGCAAAGGTTTTTCGAACAGTATAGATAGATTTTTTAAAATAACTTTTTACAACCATTTTTCCAACCATTTGCAAACCATTTTTCAAATATTTTTATTTCACCCAAAGAAAATAAATTTTGGAAACAAAACTATTTATAAAGGTTGAATACTTTGTATACAATATTTTTCAAACACTTTTCAAAAGATTTCGTCACAAGGAGAACATTTTTGCACAAAGCGTTTTTTTATTTATTAATTAGTAAGGGCAAAAGAGCCTGAGGAGCTCACAATCATCTTTTATTATTGTAATAGAAATACTTTTAACATTACTTTTTAGCTTGAGGTAATATTTTATTTACAGTATGAGTTATGGCGTATAGTATATACATGGTATATACGACCCCCTATACTTAGCTTGAGCTATGTACTCGTAGATCGAAGAGAAAAGAGAAGACATAACTCGTACTGAGTATAGACAAGTCTAAAGAATATACGAATAATAGATGAACGAATGAGAAGTTGACCGTCCCCCCTATACTTAGGATCAAGTAATCCTAAGTATAGCAGACTGTACACAAAGCAGGGAGGGTCAAGGGTGGGAATAAACATATCGTACTCAGATTGTCTCCCCCTATACTTAGGGTAGGATACTCCTAAGTATAGACAAGAAGAGGAGACAATGGAGAGGATCAAAGAATAGAGAAACTCGAGGTGCACACCCCCCTATACTTAGGACAAAGTGCGTCCTAAGTATAGAAGACTGCCAACAAAGGGCGACACCTTTTTTGGTAGAAAGAGAAGATAGAAAAGGAAAAGAAGAAAAGAAGAAAAGAAGACTCAGATGAATAGTTTTTGAGGTGCAGTGTTTGAATCTTCTGATGCTGACAATGTTGTGGGTATGTCATCAAGGTGCAGAAGCTGAATGGAGTCGACAAAGACCAATAATGTATCAGGCTCGATGTAAGGCTTTAGGAGTTGATCTTTGACGACGAATGGTTGTGCGTCAGAAGACTGTTCTGATATGGCAATACTTCCATTGTCATGCACTTCACGAACTCGGAACGGCCCTATCCACTTACTCTTTAATTTGCCCAGGAAGATCCGTAACTTTGCATCAAATAACCACACTTTCTATCCAACTACAAAGGTCTTTCGTCTAATGTGCCGGTCATGCCAGCGTTTCACCTTTTCCTTGTACATCAATGTGTTATCGTATGCATAGTCTCGAAACTCCAAGAGTCTGTTCAGATTATCTTTTCTTTTCTGACCACTTTTCCGTGAGTCCAAATTGCACATGTTGATGGCCCATAAAGACTTGTGAATTAATTCGACGAGCAGATGGCACGGCTTCCCATATACAAGACGGTAGGGCGACATACCCAAGGGAGACTTGTAGGCGGTTCTGTAAGCCCAAAGGACTAAGTCCAAGAGTTGAGACTAGTTCTTTCTGTCCGGCCGTACAAGTTTCTGAAGGATCGTCTTGATTTCTCTATTTGATAATTCGGCCATGCCATTGGTATGAGGATGATAAGGGGATGCGACACGATGGTCAATGTCGTACTCCTTCGTTAATTTCTTGACCTCTTTGTTAATGAAATGGCTATCCCCATCTGATATGAGAATCTTCAGAATCCCGAACCGCGCAATGATGTTATCTCTCAAGAATCGACACACTGTCGGACAGTCAACGACTAGAGCGGGAATAGCTTCAATCCAACGACTCACGTAATCTATGACAAGAAGGATGTGCACAAAACCTTGACTGTTAGGGAAAGATCCCATGAAGTCAATGCCCCATGCATCAAAAACATTTGCTATCTGAATGATCTTTAGAGGCATCGAATCTTTTGCAGTGAGTGTACCCTTCAATCTCTGACAGTCAATGCATCGTTTGATAAAAACTATTGCATCCTTGAATAGTGTGAGCCACCAGAAGCCACACTGAAGTACTTTAGCTGTCGTACGGTCTCCAGAGTGATGTTCACCAGATTCGAGCGAGTGACAGGTCTTGAGGACACTATAATGCTCCTCCTGAGGGATGCACCTGCACCAAATGCAATCCACTCCTTTCCTGAATAAGAGAGGATCTTCCCATTGATAGAAACAGATGGTCTACATGAATTTGTTCTTATGATTTTTTGTCCGATCCGATGGTATTACCCCCGAGGCGAGGTAATTGACTATATCAACATACCAAGGGAGGGAATCCACTGCTAAAATTGACTCATCAGGTTAGGTTTATGTGATATGTGTGTTGTTCAGGTGAGGCTCCTACTACTCTATCCTAGAGAGATGGTCTGCTACCACATTCTGAACTCCAGGCTTGTCCTTGATTTCCAAATCAAATTCCTGGAGGAGAAGGATCCATCGAATCAGTCTTGACTTGGCATCCTTCTTTTGTTGTAGGTATCGGATAACAGAGTGGTCTGTAAAAATGATAACTTTTGATTCAAGCAAATAGGATATGAACTTCTCGAGGGCGAAAACCACAACCAACAACTCTTTCTCTATCACAGTGTAATTTCTTTGTGCCTCATCTAATGTTTTGTTGGCGTAGTGAATGGAATAGGGTGCTTTTTCTTTTCTCTGTCCAAGAACAGCCCCGAATGGGCAAGTGAAGGTAGTCTTCTCTTGGTCCTCGGGAGCGATTGCCACCTGGTTGTACCCAGAATACCCATCCAAAAAGCAAATGAACTCCTTGCCTGCTAGTCTTTCCAAAACATGATCAATGAATGTCAAGGAGAAGTGGTCCTTCTTAGTTGTTGCATTAAGACAACGGTAGTCAACACACACCGGCCAGGATGTTGGCACTCGAGTGGATATTTCCTCTCCTTTGTCATTGGTAACCACGGTAAGCCCGGATTTCATTGGAACAACATGCAGTGAGCTTACCCATTTTGAATCGGAGATGGGATAGATGAAGCCTACATCACACCATTTCATTATCTCTTTCATGACGACGTCCAAGAGATTTGGATTCAGTCTTCTTTGGAATTCGCAGGACAGCTTGGCATCTTCTTCCAGATAAATATGGTGTGAACACAAAGCTGGATTTATCCCGCGGAGATCTGATATGCACCAATTAAGTGCCTTGCGGTTCTTTTCTAGAACCTCGAGGAGTCGAGATTCCTGATCCGGATCCAGCCTGCTGCTGATGATGACTGGATACATGTGTTCTTCACCCACAAGTAAAGCATAATTCAGGCGTACGGGAAGTGGCTTGAGTTCTGGTTTTGATCTGTCCAACTTGTTGGTCCATACACTATACTGATGGTGGGATGCACTTCTTTGATGGAACCACCATCCTTAGTATTCTGTTGAGACCCTGATGATGTGCCAAATGAATCTGTGCATAGTTCATTGTGTTCAGGCTGGAGTGAATTCTTGAATCACATAGTTGCGCCAGCATCTGAGAGTCTGTCTCCCAAGAATCATCGAAGCATAGGTCAACTGTGCTTTCCAAGTCCTCCTCGAGAGTGAGGATTTCTCAGGTCCATGAATCATTCAATGACAGTGATGAGTATCTAATTTCTGCAATAACATCACAGTCTGCTTCTGATACTGCATGGCTCTCATCAGTCATGGCGTTCGACTCTCTGATCATGTCTATAGTGATCTGCTGGTTGTTCGAGCTGAAAGTGATCTTGCCGGACCCATAATCAACCACGGCACCCGATGTACATAATAATGGTCGACCAAGGATGATAGGGGTCTGGAGTAAGGGTGCAAGCGAGTCCATATCAAGGACTACAAATTCAACCAAGAATTGCATCTCCCGCACCTTAACTACAACATCTTCCAATAGACCTCTGGGTCGCTTGATGGATCGGTCACTGAACTGAAGGATCACTCGTATCTGCTTGAGCAGACCCAACCCAAATTATTGCATTATTGACGATGGCAAAAGATTGATGGAAGACCCGCTATCAAGGAGAGTGCGCTCGAAGACCTGATCGAAAATCTCAGAACTGATAAGAGGTGCTCCATTGTCCTGCTTTTTCTGTGGGAGGTTGCTGATGGATGCAAATGTGGCCAAGGTGAGGACGTGCTTCTCAACTTGTTGGCGTCTGTTCTTTCGTGCTGGACGACGCTTGCTCGTACATGCTTCTTTCAATCCTTTCTTAACAGCTGGCATGTATTTCATGGCCTTAAGTAAGGGAATCTCAACAGTTAAGTTATCTATTATTTCCATAACTCCAGGATCAGACAATGCACTTTTTCTTTTTGCATTTTTTTGGATTTTTCAATTGCATTAGGAAACAGAATATTTACATCACTGATAGGCAAAGTAGAGTTCTTGTTTACATCATAACTATCGCCCACAAATTGTTGTACATCCGAACTACAAAAAGGAGTAAAAACTGGATTCTGAGATACTGGTGCTGATGGGCGAGCAAAAAGTAGGGCGTCTGCTCCGTTGGCTGGCGAGGGATTGGCTGCAGCTGGCGGCTCCTCCGAGGCTGGCGTGGCTTTGCTTCGGCTGCAAACTTCTTTTTGTTGTTTTTGATTTTGCTGATTTTTTTTTATTTTTTGCTGAGGGTGATGATGCTGCATGACGGTTGGAATGGCTTCTCCTTCTTCTTCCTCCTCACCCGCCCTTGTAGCTGGCACGACTGATACAGAATATGACGATCCACCTGTTTCTTTATTCTCCCCATTCTTGATAGCAGGCGGAGGCAAGACCCTACCGCTCCTGAGAGTGACAACATTAGAACAAACAACATTATCAATTCATGGATCTACAGACACAGACATGACATCACATTCTACCTGCTCTTTCTTTTTAAATCTATTGGGGTTGGCCTCATCCTGGGCTGGGATAGTTTTTTTGGTGGCAGTGAGGTCGTCGAGCCTCTTGGTCATATCTGGTATCCCTTTGACGAGTTGGGCCAACCAATCCATGGTCGGGTTCACAGGAGTTACCTCAGTAGATTCAACGTGCAGACCGCGTTGTTGTTGTATGTGTTGATGTTGAGGTTGTTGTTGGTGGTGTGGGGTGGTGCAGGAAGCTGAAGCTGTTGGTAAGAGGGAGGGGGATAGAATTGGTACTAAGGAGGTGGAGCAGCCGCATACTGATGAAAAGGCTGTAGATGATGGTATTGCGGCTGCTGATATTGCTGATTCTGCATCCATTGATTTGCACGAGGGAGCTGATGATACTGTGGTGGTGGCTATGAGGACTGCCCAAACCGACCACCCTGAGGTTGGTGGTATTTCCAGTTGGTTGGTAGCTAACCCTGAGGTTGTCCCATAGGACGGGTCGGCTGTGTTTCGTTGCTCCAAACCCCGTTGACTTCTTGAATCAGGAGTTGTGGTGGGAAGATTGGATCGGATCCGGATACAAACTCTGGTTGGTACACAACCATCTGCTGCTGTGGCTGGCCCTGGTCGGGTGCCTGCATGTAGTACACGTGCTGGACTGCAGGTGGCTGCTGGCTCAGCTGAGGCTGATGTGACGGTGGTAGGTCGTCCTTCTTCTCAGCTGGAGCTTCTGACGGTGCTGGCGACTGAACAGAGTTGTTGGTGCTCACTAACAGTTCTAGCTGCTTGGTGATCTGATCTAGCTTGTCAAGATTTTGAGTCCTCTTCTCGATTACTGCAAGTTTCTCTAGGTCCTGTGATCGCTTCTCGATGATATCAACCTTCGAGAGATGGCCCCCAATGATGCTGAGATTGGAGCTCTCAACTCTCTCTACCTCGCGGGACGCTGCCATGTGCACTTGTTTTTGGAGGATCTGGGGCTGCTTTTTGTATGCCTTTGATGAAGAGAGGGCGGCCTCTCCTTCAACCATTTCTTCGAATATCTACCAGACTACGTCTTCATCCTTGTTGAAGTACGAACCCCCACATGCTACGTCAACAAGCCTTTGGCTCTCGATGTTCAGGCCCCCAAAGAAATGTTGGACCAAGCTGGTTTTTGAGATTTGTGATGAGGGCATTTCTCCTGCAGATCGGTGAACCTCTCCCATGCTTCATGTATGGATTCGTGGGCTCCTTGGAAGAAGTTGTTGATTCGGGCTCGCATCTGGTTGGGCCGACTGAGAGGGTAAAACTTATGCAGGAAAGCTGACTTCAGTTCCTCCTAGGTTGTCACAACCTTCCCCAGATGGTTGACCCAATAAAGGGCCTTGTCTTGCAGGCTGAAGGGGAATGCCATCATTTTGACAATGTCCAAAGGGACATTGGGGTAGTGAGTAGTACGGCAGATGCATGAAAACTGCTGTAGGTGGATGTATGATTCTTCACTGGTGTTTCCATGGATAGCTGGAAGAAGAGCGAGGAACTGGGGCTTCAGCTCAAAGTGAGCATGCACCATTGGAATAAGGATCCACTCGGTCATCTGGCTGTCTCCAGGATTATAAGTTTCCTTCAGTGTCGGTTTTGGTCTCCCATTTTCTGGCTCTTCATCGTCATCAGGTGGATTACCACCTCCTCTTCTGTCTCCTCTTCCCTCTGGTCTATTCATTAAATCATTCAGCATCTCCTGGAATGCAGTCTGTGCTAGGGCCTGCTCTGTCAACTACTGTTAGATGGCCTGGATAGATGCCAACAGTTGTGCATTGACCTGATTTTGATCAGGCATCTGTCTCTCTAGTTGGGGTGGCTGCTAACCCTTGCCCTTTCCATGAGGAGCCATGTCAGGGTTTGAGTCGGAAGAAATGAATTTTGGAATAGAATCCAGGGCTTGGTCTGTCTTCTATCTGCAGAATGAGAGAATCCTAATCAGACCATTTGCAATATTGTTCAGATGTCATGATGAATCTGGAATTTAGGTCAACCCCAGCATGTTGTGAACGGAAAAAAGATGTGGACTGTATTTGACTTCCATTCACAACTGCGAAAGTGGGACAAAAGTGATCCCGGTTTATTGGGTGGTCAAAAGAAAGGTAGAAGACGAGGAGTCTGGAGATCGATCCGCAAAGTTCGGGTCGGGTTCTCGGGAATCGCTTTGAATTTATTGGCAGAGTTGAGTCTATAGAATCGATGTGGGTGTCGGAGGGATCCCGACGGAAACCATCCATGGATAAACTTCGCGATGCAAAAGGAGGATTGGATGTCGGAAGAAGGATACGATCGTCAACGAGGAGTAAAAAGGAGTGCAAAATAGTAGAAAGGCTCGACTGAGCGGGGGTCAAAGGAGAATGACACAACAAAATTTGCGCAAAGGCGTGGGACTCGATCTTTGAACCTTAACCTAGATCCATACAAACACAATACAAAATTGGGTTCACCAACTCATGCCATGTGAAGCCGTGAAGGTTCGGCTATTTATTATCTTTTCAATTTAGAGTTGTTTATTCATGCATATCTTTTAACAAGTCCTTAGCACGCTAACTCTATAGGAGAGAGAGTACTGCCAGAAAAGGATCTCGTACTTGTCCTCCTCCTTTGTAACCTGTATTCTGTACCTTTTAAGGTCCTTCTAACCCTTCCTGGATCCCTATTTTGTCAAAGAAATAGAGAGAGGAAGCCGATAGGCGAAACCAATACTTCGGTTCTCGCTCGGTACGGAATCACCCGTGAACGTTCAAGAACCTACTCAGACGCAAACCAATGAGACAGACACCCCTGTGAAGGCGTGGCCTATGCTCAGTACTTCAGACCATGTTGATGTTCCACACAAGGCGGGAACACCATTGTTGACAAGGCCCTACTCGGTCACGTACGATAGAAGCGCCATTACTTCGGAAATCCAGGCGATACACAAGGCAGTTGCAGCCTGGGTTTTTGGCTCTATTCCTTATGGGACGTGCCTCGCTCATGGGAGTAGGGTTTTGGTCCCCCTCCGAAGGTACCTGAAAACAATGAGGGCTTTATGAAACCAGTACAATGATAGTCCATTACGAATTTTAATTAAGATCAAAGTTTATTTAGCAGTCCCCTTATTTTAGTTTTTTGGGTTTTCACTTTTTTTTGAGTCTGTTTTCATACCAATGCCTAAAATTTTTGTAGATTTTCATTTAGGTCCTAGGTGCTCAAAATCAGAGGGAGAGAGCGGAAAAGCCATGCAAGCTGGTTTCATGATGGAAATCTCTCCATTGAACCGAATGATGCATGATGAGTTATAGGACTTACAGTGCATCCCAGCTCTCTCCATGCGGTATGCAAAACAAAATTTTTAAACCTAACTACATGGCGGTATGCAAACGACAAAATCACCCTAAACATCAGCTGCTATTAATCGTGAAGAACCAGTTTAGGTTTGACTAGATCCATACGTAAGAGACTATTGGAACAAGCATTCTTATTAAGGTGTGGACCTAGCTACCGAGTCAAGCAACCTAACTCTAGGGCTCCATGCCCACAAAACAAAATAAAGAAAGGGCGGAAAACTCAAAATAACGGGAAACAAAGAAAATAAGGTGGGAAAAACACGAAAAAGCCGCGATGAGGGCCTCAAGTGAACAGACACCCGGGCACTGGACCTCGTTGTGAAGAGTAGAGTCCCAGTTATATTACATGCCCAAAAATTCTCTCTCACAATAAATTACAAAATTGATCCTAATTACTCAAGGCCTAGCTAATTCACATCCCTTTGCATCCTTGGTGCTCTCTCCAGATGGTCATGAAATGAAGACCAACCTCCTCCAAGCTCGGCTGCCTGGACTTCCTAAGAAACCATCCTCGCATGGTGGGCTCTCGCAACAAGGTCACAAAGAGATAGAATTAATATAAGCTCAATTAATGAAATAAAGAATCAAGTAATTAATCAAAATAAATGAATATGTATGTCACTAATCAAAGAATCGTGTATAGTTAAGCAATTTCAAATAAACAACTATTCACATAATAAATGGTGAATAAATGAATTTCCATACAAGAATGACAAGTTATGATAGGCTACACTCATTGCTCCCCAACAACGGCGCCATCTGATAACAGGGATTTGGCGAGGGTCAAAATACATCTCACCCAAGGCAGAGACGAAGTCGCTGAGGCGACCGCTCACAAAACCCCAATTGATCAGAAATTAACCCACAATAATGAATAAGTCAAGGAAGTCCCAAAAATGTGAATTAAAATGTATTAACTCTACCATAAAATGCATAGTGTTTAAGTATGTAGAGGTCGAACCATAGAGAGCAAAAAAAAGGATAGCCTATAGGTATTTATATACATCCTAGTCATCCTTGAATGAATCCTCTTTTTGTGGGATTTTAATATATGTATATATATATATTCTATTCTATTTATTTATTTTTTTGTATTTATGATTTTTATTTGTTTTTATATTTTTTTATATTTTCTTTTTATATTTTTAATTATAGAAAATAGATATATAAGTATATATATATATACTCATATAAGAGGAGAGAGATATATCATATATAGGTATGTGTGTATATATATCTATATAAGTTCCCAAAATATAAGAAATACAATGTTTTTTAGTCCTTTTATATTTTTCTAATTTTTTATTATTTTCTAATTTTTATGCATCTTAATGTCAAAAACATCCCTAGAATGGGATTAATTGAATCTCCGAAATCAATTTGGGTTTTTTTTTAAAATAGTAAATGGATCCCAAAATTACCCAAACTAATTTTAATACATAAATAATAATATATCGATAATTATAAAATAGGAAAAATATATTATTGGTTTTTTTATTGAGTTTTTATATTTTTGTTTAATTTTGGATTTTTTCCCATTTTTTTTAATTTTCTTTTACTCTTTTTATGGGATTTTGGTTCCTGGACTCAATAAATAGCAAAATATAACATATATAATTTTTTGTATATTTTTAAAAACATTTTGTATTTTTTGGTATTTTGTAATTCAAATAGTGCATAAATGGCTCCTATTTCAATTTTAATAAATGGATAAAATGCACAAAATGGCCAAACAAAAATGCAGCATTAATCTATAAGGCATAAAGCATTTACCCTAATTTTTGTGGATATGTAGGAGCAAGCTAGGTATTTTTAATAAATACATGAAGTTCATAAAAATAAAACAGCCTAGCAGGGGTATATTTGCAATTAAAAATAAAGACAGGGGCTCAGTTGCAAATTTACCATTTAATTAACTTTCTGGAATCAATTTACAATAAACAAAACATCGAGGGGTTACATGCAAATTTTACGCGCCTCACGTGGGACTACACGTGAGGTGGGGAAGGACCCAAGTGCAATTACAATAGACTACGGGGGCCTGAATGCAAAAATGCCATTTTATTTACACATTATTTTTTATTTACAGTGTTAAAAACTAAATACAAAAAGGTGGGGGTTTAGATCTGCAATTTACCCCTATAGGCGCGATGATGGACGGCGATCCGCTCGCCACTTATCTACGTAGCGGGCTATGGAAGCTCGATATCGCTTCGTCGATCGGCGGTCTGGATTGCATCTGAGGTTCGATCGAGCGGCCGGAGCGGGCTTTGAACGAACAGCCACGATCATATCTGGGGTCGCCTCTTCCATCTGATGGGTGTTGCTGTCCACGAAGAACAGAGAAGAACACTGGGGTTCCTTGCCTTCGATCGCTAATTCCTCCTCCGCCAGACGGCCACGGGCGATGGAAGTAAGCTCTACACGTCCGGGAAGGTGCTCCGCAGCTCTCAAGGAGCGCATGAAGTCCCAGGACCCCATGAACAGTTCTGGCGAGCTCGATGAAGAAGGGGGGTCCTGGGAGCCTTGAAGGTGACTAATCCGAACCCCAGGGTGGTTCCTTTTAGCGTGTAACCTGCACCAAGACAAAGAGTGGCTCGAGGGGGTTCCCCTCGACCAGAAATTGAAGCTGCTGAGCCAAAGAAATGAAGTGCACGGCAAGGTCCGGTGACACGGAGGAGGGAGACCTTGATTCGCAAAACCAGTAGGGCTCTGGTTGATCTGAAGCATTCGGGAGATGGAGAACGCGGAGGGAAATGAGATGGAAGTGAATGGTGCGGTCGGATCATCGAAGGATCGCAAGGGGATCATCGTCGGAGCGGAGCTCTGACGAACTTCGATTTGACTAAACCTACGCTAATCTTTGCTTTAACCACTATCCTATGAGAATAAATAAACTATTGGAATGAAAACCTAACTAATTAAGCAATAAGACAACTCTTATACCAGGTGGAGCTCCAGGAAGCAGGGCGATGTCGGAGCTCCGCCGTGGGTGCTGCCTCGACTCCTCCGACCTGCTCACATTTCCGGAAGGACCCCCCTATCACGAGGATTCACTCTAGAGTGGATGCGATGGTGGAAGAAGACCAAAAGGGGACGAAAATGGGGAAGGAGGTCGAGGCATTTATTTATGGACATGGCGATGCACCCTTATTGACTGGGGTGCCACAAAGAATCGACTGGTCAGATGATCGATCTGATATGTTGGCGTGAAGGATGGATCATCGACAAAACTTTTTCATGAAGGAATCGAGGTCAGAAAGTCAATGATCTAGAAGGGGAAGGTCGGAGAAGATGGGCTGAAATGACGATCTGACACAGGGCGGCTGGTGGCAGATGAGTTGACCGGGCAACCAACGAAGGAAAGAACCGGATTGGTCCACATCAGCGCCAAATTGACCTCTTAATTAAATACAACAAACGATTTTATTAATTGTTGCTTATAAAATAAAAAATGTTTATTAAATAATGTAGCATTTATTTATGATTTTTAGGTATTTTTTTGATGTATTTTATTATGAGTTTATTTTAATAATGTATTTACAGGTATATTTACACGTATTTTGTACAATTTATTTTTATTTTGTGTATTTTATTTTATTATTTTATTTTATTATTTTATATATTTATAACTTATTTTTGTGAGTATAAATATATTTTTATTTGATTTTTATGAGTTTATTTGCATACTTAACTAAATAGGCATATATAATATGTAGGTATACTTATAGGTGTTTTACCTATATTTTATATACATTTTATTTATTTAATGAATTTTATTGGGTTTTAATTTGAATTTACATTTTTAATGGATTATAGATAATATTTACAATTTAATGAAAATATGAAAGAATAAAAGAATGAAGTCCCCTTTTTATTTATATGCAAGTAATACATATGTATTTTGCATATGTGATCACATAGACTTATTTTATTAGAGATTTTCTTTTTGGTTTTCTTTTAATTTCAATATGTACATGTATTATTTATATTATGTACAGAATTCTAAAAATATAAATTTATAAAAATAATGAATAATGAATATAATGAATATTTAATCGGTATTATGTACAATGAGGGCCAAAACCCTAATTTTCATAGATGAGTTCCAAAAATTATGAAACCAAATTTATTAAATAGTTCTTCAAAAGCTATATACAATTAAAGGTGATTTTGGTGGATTTTGAGTTTTTGTTTGCCCGCTACGGTTCTGTGAAATTGGGACTCTGGCTTTTTATTCTGTGTATAAAATGTACAATGTGTATCATTTTGTACAGACTCAATTTTGTATTTTTTATTTACATTATTATCTACAACTTTCATGTACGAAATTTCTTTATTTGATGAATAAATAATTAGATATAAAATAGGTGGAAAAAATGCATAAATGAATGAATAAATAAATGAGGTATGTATTGTATTATTGGCCCTTATCTCCCCCTACTTTATTATTTGTCGACCAAGCCAAGTCTTGACTTGGTCTCAAGGTTCGGGTCATAAAATATTTGCAATATTTTATTCCTTTTTTTCTTCTCTTTACTCTATAATTTTGGCATTAAAAACCTTATTTTCTGTAGAATAAATGCAATGAATAATGGATGTTATTATAGACAAATTGATGTTATTTACATGCATTAGCTAAGGTTTTCAAGGCCAAAATGATAGAATAAAGGTGATGAAATGGAGATTCATCACTAACAAGATGCAATCCTATGTAAATAGATGCACATAGTTATTTGCAAAATTTTTTGTTTTTGACAAATCACCAAAAAATTGCAAAACTTTTTCAAAAATCGATAAAAAGTTCAAAATTAGAAAATTACATCACAATATTTTCCTTTCATTATACATAACATTTGCATTTTTCGGATTGGTATTGATAATTTAACTAGTCTAAGTAAAATTCGAAGATTGGATCTTGGTTGGAACTTGATCCACTTAATCACATGAATCTTATAGGAACTGGAATTGGGACAGTTGAGGTCGGCTAGACTTAATTCTTTGAGACCATGAGACTTAGTTCCATGTTGTCTTGACTGCCTAAGTAGAATATTTCAGAACACACGCATGACTCTTGTCGACAGAAACGTAGCTTGCATACCTGCACTTTAGACGTTGCTCACCTCAGTTGAAGTGGTAGAGGGCTGGATTTGCTGGCATGAGACACAAGCCAATACAAACATCAGAAGTCACACATTTGTGGCAATTGTGCCCCAACCCGATCCAGTAGCCATGAGGTTTAATGGCAGAAGTTGTGGGTTGCAATAATGCTTCAAAGGAGGGATATTCTATTGGCTCAAGATGAACAAGTCATTATGTAAATGCTGTTGTATATAGTATTCAAAAAAATAAAAAATCAAAAACACTAAAAATAATAGATGAGAAAAAGTCAAAGAAAATTCAATTCTTGTCGGAGCATGTATATATTGGTATAATCAATAAGGAAGCTTGAGCTTCAAAGGCATATGTATGTGAGCCTGTAGCTGGATGACTTGGCCACATTGGTCAAGCATTCTAGGATACGTAGATACACTGGCTACTATCCATTCTTCTCACCTCCTCCTCCTCTTCTTGAGCTAGTTGTACTTGAACTTAGAAGGGAGTACCCAGCTTCTCGTGGAAAGAGTCGTTGGATTGGGGGATTAGAACACCATGTTGGAGAAGACTGACTTTTACCGCTTCTGTTGAGGAGAGCTACATATCACTCACATTGTACAATATAGACACATAGTCATAAGGGATTACATATGTCATCGAAGTTTTCTGACCTAGCTTTTGAGGAGACTTGGGCATGGTCTTGTGATTCTTAGGAGCAGTTGTGTTTTAAATCTGTTTCCCAATAAGGTTCCGACCAAACCTAAATTCCAAAAAGTCTAACTAAGTTCCAAACTTTGATTTTGTGAAGATGAGTTTGAAAGTTAAAATCAATCCAAGTTATTTCTTTTTCTTTTCTTTATTTTCTTTTCTGCACTTATAAGCATAAGTGTTTGCAAGGGACTAGCAAAGGCTAATAGGGGAGGGGGTGATGAATCTTCATTTCATCACATTTATTCCTTCATTTTGGCCTTTAAACCCTAGCTAAATGCATGCAAATATCATTATTTTGAACAAATAAACTCTTATTTAATTGTATAAATATTTTATAAAATGCATAGTTTAAAGTCAAAATAAAAGAATAAAGAAAAGAAAAGAAAAAGAAATAAAATTCCAAAGGTATTTTATGACCCCGAACTCCGAGACCTAGGCATCATGATGACTGGGTCTAGAAGAAATAAAGTAGGGGGAGATAAGGGCCAAAAACACAATAAAAATCCCAAGTTATTTTGCCTAATAATTCATTTTTGGGATCTATTTTATTCTATATTTTATATACCTCATATCAATAAACTTCGTACATGAAAGTTGTAGAAAATACATAGACAAATACAAAATTTATTTCACATTAAAATAATATACAGTGTACATTCAATACTCAAAATAAAAAGCCAAATCCCAAACTTCCCAGACCCATATCTTCTCCATATGAACTCAAAATGCACCAAAATCCCATTAATTGTATGTAACTTTATATTAGCTATTTAATGAAGGTGATTTCATTTAATTTGGAGTTAAGAGGTAAAAGTTAGGTTTTGGACCCCTATTATACTATAAACCTGAATAAAATATTCATTTTATTTGTTATGTATATTTTTCACAATTTTTTATTTTTAAAATTATGTAAATATTCTTTATAGTGCGTGTACATTTTTAGAATAAAATAAACCATAGAAAAACAATAAAATTATGTAATATACAAAAATACAAATATGTATGTATTTTACATACTGAAGGATATGGGATAATTTTCAAGCGCATCACGGAAGCGTGACCGTCGTATTGAATACGATGAGGAACGACTAGTCGGACTAGTTGTTCTATGCAGCAGAAATTAAAAAAAATTCATGTGACGAAACCACATGATCCAAGATCACTTCTCGTATCGTTTCGTCTAAACCACAAACAAGTAATAGATTACCTCTTGAAGCGTGGTTGCAATTGAGTCTCTAAACGAAGAGACCTCCTGTCTCAAGTCCGATCCGACGGAGGAGACGCTTGCGAGCATGCTGATGAAACACGTGCTCCATACAATCCATGTTGGTGATCCAAGCGGCGGATCTCCTGATCTCGACACATGAGATCCGACATCTTCTTCACGAGTGAGGCGCACCAAAGGAGACGGAGATCCATGAGGAAACGATCGGGTAGCATAATGACAACGCTGCGACAATGGAGAACCTCTCTAGGGCATCCATGGTGGACGGCCATATGAGAGAAGAAGAGAGGGCGTGTAGAGAGAGAAAGAGAGAGAGAGTTTTGTGATCTCTTGTGTGTAGAGAAGAGCAAAGGGGTGCCCTTCTATTTATAATATTTTGGGATCCATAGATCTCAATCCATGGGCAACACAAATCCAATGGCTCTCATTGATTTGTGTTTCTTTTAATGGCTAAGATTTGTGTTGGTTAAAACCAACAACAATTAATTTAATTTAGATTAAATCTATATTGATAAATCAATATAAATCAATCCCAAATTAAATCAAACAATCATGGAGATTATTGGAATGAAGATTGCCTCCTTCCATAATATGGGATTTGGTGGCAATCTCATGTAATCTCATTATATCTCATGAGATTACATTATTCCATGGAAATCTCCAAGATTTACAACAACACTTGTTGTAAATTATTCAACAAAAATAATTCATAATTATTTTGTGAATATTGTAATCATGCCATTGGAAAATTGTGAATTACATTCACAACCCAAAATAAAAGGTGAATTGCATTTTCAATTAATTGTCCAATGTGAATCCAATTCACATCAACATTTAATTAACAAATGTAAATTACAAATTTCTCTTTTTTATATATTATAAATCACATTTACAATATATATGATTAATATGGATAGTACTATTCACATTATTCATATCCATGATAATTAAATCACATTTTATCATCTTGGATCTTTATTCTCATGTGCCCAAATAATGTGAATCACATTCACATTATTTACATCTTTGATAATTAAATCACATTTAATTATCTAAGATAACTCTCTTTATAATATGAATCAAATTCATATTATTCATGATAATTAAATCATATTTAGTTATCCATTTTCTCAATGCTCGGATACTTATATTAACAATGAAATTATCCTGAACTCTTTCAAGGATAATGCGCTTTCTTTGCGGATACTTGGAGACAAGGACATGGCGATTGTATTGTTCCACGTATAGTGACTTGGATATTGAGATCACATCTCAAATCCAGATCTCGGGCCTAGATGCTTGATTAAATCAAGATCGCAAATCTAATCTTGTCATTGCATCTAAATCACATTCAGTTCAATGTCAAACATTTAGGCTAAGATCAGATTACTTCTCTACTGAGAAGAGTCACTAAAATCCAGACCCGTTTCATCACTCCCTTGAAATGGAAGCGTCATGGTTATACAACTGTTTATGATTACATCACCCTCAGGTATTCCCAATACCTGTACATCCTGCATACTGGAAGACTTAGAATAAACCTGAAGTATAAGATCAATTTTACACTGTCTACTTCAGGGATTTATCATTAAGTTTCTCATTTGATCATTGGAAGTTTGTATCGATCATATACTTTCCAAAAACATATATCATACCCTGGTGTTGATCATATACTTTCCAAAAGTATATATCAAACCTACAAATTCAGTCAAGCATCCAAAGCGAGACGACCGTGCACGGAATTTTATTCTTCCCAATATGTCACGAGTGAGCTCATGTCTTTCGGTTCTGTAATGAACTTGTATGATACCTTTGAGAGATCGTATTACTCATATGCCCTTATATGCACACCAGCGCACCGGTGTATAGACCTTGATTAGGTCATCAACCTATTGGTCTGCCAAATGCACATACTCAGATGTATAGTAACACATCTGTCTCCGGTCAGAGGATGCGTGCCTATATCATGACAGCATACGACATAGGACTTTTGTTATCTCGATCTCGTTAAGTCAACTCTTTGACCTAACTAATCTGACACCTCTGAATCTCTATTCCTATACTGATGACCTGCATCAAGAGGTCGGTCAGATATCAGCCTAACTGATAAAGGATTGCCATCTCCTACTCAGGCTGGAGATAATCTCTTAACAATCATTTGATGGTGCTTGATGAGTCCTCAATCTAACTCTTTAGATGTTCATCCAAGCAACAACCTCTATGATTCAATATTTGAATCAACGGCTGTATGATCATCAAGATGTCCATGGTACATAACCCTAATTGTACTAAGGGACTTATTATGTAAATTACGTATTCTTCATTTCAGATTAGGGAATGATATTCGCAATAACATTTATTGCATAATGGCTCGCCGTGGGCTCGCATGTCCAACAATCTCCCACTAGCCCAAAGAGCCATCAATGGGCTAATCATTTAAACCCACACTCATGTGACAATCATAGGCTATTTAGAAAATAGCTAGGTAAGTTGATCAGTCACTCTGTTCCCAAGAGACTATGCCAAGTCCTTTTACGGCACTTGCATATCTCCTAGTGACAGTGTTCGCATCCAATGCGAATAGTGCTTCCTATGCAACCAATACTCAATACAGTCAAAGCAGTTATAGCATCCTTGATTTTACTGCTTAACAATTATTATAACAAGTATTACCATAATCCATATCAGAATACCCTTATTCCTGGAGATCTCTATCTCCTAAGGTATCCGTATTTAAGACCTTTTAGATCAGTATCTTAAAGTCTTAATTTCTTGAAGATAAGACTTTGAGATCACTATCTCAAAAGTTTTGCCTTCTACGAAGATATCATTATTATTGCAATCAAGTGTTTTATCACCATAGTAGGATTAGTAACAGTTTACTACTCCCACTGCATGGTAGACATCTGGCTTTTGTATACATCTAGCATACACCCGGCTTCTTGGAACTGATGCACAAGGGCAAGTAGTTTGCATTCACATCCTCAACTCTTTTAGGTGCTATCCCTTTAGATAGTTCAGTACCATATCTTTGAGGAAGAGAAGCCTTTCTTGGAATTTTCCAGAAAATGGAAATGTCCACGGTGTACTATTAGTGTGACTGTCCCAATACCCTCTTTTATTTGCTTCTGAGACACTTCAGAACTAAGATCTAAGAGGTATCCTTGAGATCATATCTCGAAGTATTGAACAACCAGATTATAAAACACTTATTATTATCATCCTTATATTATTCTAATTGATTAGAATATTATCTACTTTTAGCACGATGAACACAATGGCACTCCCACTAAGCTTCACATGGTTTATCAAGATTCTATCTGAAATCATAACATTTAAAGTTACATCAAATCTTATGTTCCAACTACAAGAAGCTTATTTGAGTCCAAAGATTGAGTTCTTTAGCTTGCACACCTTGCTTTCCTCAACCATGAAGCCCTGGAGCAACTTCATGTGAATATCCTCAAAGAGGTATTTACAAGGGAATACAATCTTGAGTCACATCTTGTAGATGCCATAGTCAAGTTGTGTAGCTAGGGTTAGCAATATTCTGATGGGTTTAAGCATAGTCACTTAAGAGAAAGTCTCATCGCAAGCGATGTCTTCTCTTTGGTGTGCAGCTCATGGATACGAACCATGCTTTGAAGGTCTCTACCTTCTCATCAGGTTCCCTCTTTCTCTTGAAGATCCATTTACACCTTAATGGGTCTAACCCTTATAGGTGGATCCTCGAGGGTCCATATACAACACTTGTATATGAAGTCAACTTCAGACTTTATTGCTAACATCCATCATTTCATGCTATGAACTTCGGAAGCTTCATCACATGAAGCCAGATCATTGTCAGATTCAACTGACACATGGAATCGATCTTCAAACTTGTTTGAAGAGGTATTAGTATTTCATCTTTAATTGTCTATTTAGTTTCCGATTTCAGGAGCCTCATTATCATCTCAAGATTAAATGAATTCCTTTACTTCATTTTCATCTTGAATCTCAAGAGAGTCATCATCTAAGAATCACATTCTCAGAGATGAGATCCTTTAAGAATCTCAAGGTCATAAAGTAGGTATCCAATACCATCCTTTTTTTCCCTAATGAAGTATCACTCTCTGGTGCTAGATTCCAGCTTACTAGCATGGAACCTTGTTAGGATATATAATGTAGTCTCTACCACATATATATATACTTGGAACTAAGAGATAATTATGCTAAGATTAATCATTGATCAAATAATGTCACACATGATCAATTGTATCTCCCTACAACTCTATTGAGTTAAGGTTCATTAGGAGGATTGAGACAGGAATGATATTCACATCTCCATAAGGTATTCCTTGAATTCATCTAATAGGTACAAGCTACCTTGGTTAGATCAAATTCATTTCATCTTCCTTCAAACTTTGGTTCTAAACCAAAATTGTGAAATCTTTGAACATTTCAAAGGTTTCTTAGGTGAAGAGAAGAAATCTCATATCATACATAATCATCAATAGATATCACATATCCATAATGTTTACTGTGATATAGATGATTCACATACATCAATATGTATGACATCCTGAATACCTTGACATCTTACACCTTTCCCAAAGGGTGTATTGGACATTTTACTTTGAATACAATATTCATAAGTATGCAAGTTCTAAAAATTTAGACATTCTAAAGTTTCATCTCCTACTTCTTCATTGATCTCATCAACAGACATATGTCCAAAACATGATGACAAATTATTGTCAAATGATCTTTATCATCCTATTGTATCTTTAAAGGTTTAGTTTTTAGTATAAGAAATCTTAATGAACCATTCATTAATTTTCTAATTTAGCGGAGTCCACTAGATGTTAGATCACTATCTGAAATATATCGATCATAACTCTCTATGATATGTTTATTCCAGAATTCATGTTTATTTCCAACATTTAGAAATAAACTTTGATTGTATTCTAATATCTAGGTCACAGTGACATTCTCTAAGACTAAGGGCTCCCACTGAAAACATGAAATCAAATGATCCAATGGAAATTGTTGCAACAATTGCATCACTTCCAACATGGATGACCATTGAACCTTAAGATCAAATTTCTAATATTCTAATACAGATGCAACCAATTGCAAGTGTCATTAGAAGATTGAGATACAATTATTAGACTTTATCTTATCAAATAAGTAAGTCAATTTCAATGATTATATGTAGATTATTCTGATGTACTATCCCATTCCTTCTCCAAGGATTCTAGATAGATTTGATAGTCATACTATCAACACATCAACTTATTGTTGTATTGGCATTCATCCAACTCTTTGGATGTCATATGGAAGTAACAGAAGTACATTCAACTCTTTGACTATACTTCTTACTTGGGTCCAACCCATGCTTCCACTGCGCTCCCTTTATCTATAAGAAACCATTGCTCAAGACCAAGGATCTCTTATGTTAAAATCAAAATTTCAATATAAGAGTATTTTAACATTTATACATGTTTCATTCAATTCATACAATATGAATATTATGAAGCTTGATGAATGACCAGAGTATAGATAGTAGAATGATGACACTCATCGTATCTACATCCATTTAAACTCTTAAAACTTAGGTTCAGGTAGGTACTCAAACAATTTGAATACATCATATCTTATAGAGCCACCATTATGCATAATGCATAGAACCATGTCATTCATGATTTTATGTCGAGAGCACATATGTATGCAAGAACATCTTCTTAGATTTTATAAGGATTATTTGAGAATTACGATCATTATCTACATGTCACTTCATTCGATGAGATCAAGACTTATAGAGACATATAAACCATAGGGTTTTAGTCCTATTGTCTATTTAATTATCATTCCTAATTATTACGAGGAAACTTGCACATTGCAACCACATACATTATGTGTTCAATTGCAAGTACAATATCTGGATCATAGGTCCAATCCATGATATTCTACTGGTTATTATTGAGTATAACATTGAGTAGGATTAAAGAAGACTTATCTGAAATAAGAAATTTGCATAAACATATATAAATATATAATTTACTTTGATTTAGGAATTTTTATATCAAAGTTATCTTGCCATGTCAACAATGAAAGTCCATTCCCTTAATTAATTTCAATGTAAGAGATATAATTACTGTTATATCTCAAGAAAGATCTGGGATCTCTTTCCTTATCTTTGTTACATCCCAATAATATGAGAACCTGTAACTCGGATAAAAAGAAGCAGGAACATATTCTGCCTTGAAAGTCCAACTTGCATCCCCCAATTAGGTCTTTAACACACGGGCCCACCACCCCTAAGGTGATGTTGACCTTTCATTAATTGAACCAACCGTCAACATGAATACAACTCGTTATGCGCAATCCAATATCGCCCCAATAATATGAGGACCCGTTATTGTGGTCACTATGCATACGTCCTTACTCTTTCGAGAAGCGACGAGCCCGATCCAAATGGATCATATGCAGGAGCTGTCACTTCAGACAGGCGTCTCCTACATACAATATCTGGTGACGGAACCCTTCATCTTGACGGGAGACCATGGATGTCACTTATGTGATCCTCCACCTCTTATTCAAATATTAAGTAATTATTATGAATCATATTCATATAATTGATTCTTCCATGGGAAATAATAAATCTATTTATAATAGAGTGTTTCAATAGGACATATTTAATTCAATCATATTTAATTAATTATCAATCCAATTCAATCAACAAACTTGATTGTTTTTACTTGAATATATATATGGTATTATCTCAAAGTACATATTAATTCAAATTTTAATAATTAGAAAAATACATCATGATCTCTCAGGCATCATTCGTTCCCTACCCGCTGTCATGGCATGTACCGGCAGGAGTGGGACAGACTACAACCGGTGCGACCAGCTACTCCAGCGATCTCCGAGAAAAAATAATGCCGAGTCAATCACTTTGTACTTGAGATGATCATTGGTTCTTCAAAGAAAATTATACCATATAGTAATAATCAAAACATTTTTGATTATAAGGAAATTTGCTAGACAAATTCCCAATCCTATTCAAGCAAGGAGTTTGATGATTGTGTTTCCAATTATGATCTAGATCAAATCTAATCAATTTATTGGTAGAGACCAAGTCAATTAAGGAAATAATTATCATTCAATATTTCTCAAATATTTTCCATAATTATTTCATGAAATTAACAATTAATTTCATTAATTGACAATCACATGGTTCTTGATTAGGAATGTAATTTCAGCATTAACCACTACTTATTAAAATTAACATATCTCAATCAATTTAAATACAAATTAGACAAAATCAATTTTAAAAGATTCCTAATTTGATTTAGGACAGAACTTAAGTGATATTTCACGCATTTCGAGGCGGATCAAAACAGTAATTAACTAATTAATCATCTTAAGATTCTCAGTTCCCGCAACAATGAATACATGTTCATTAAAACAACCATATCTCGAGCAAACAGAATCCAAATTACGTAAAATCAGATCCTATGGTTTCCTTATTTAATGGGGAAAAATACACATAATTAATTCGTATTTAAACATTTTAAATAGGGCCGAATTCATTCACTAAACAGATGTGCAAAAATCAAATGCGATAAAAACTTTCGCAAACTTAACAAACCCAAATCGTCCTAGGTTTATGGATCATATCCAAAACCGTCGACCTAAGGCTCTGATACAACTTGAAGGATATGGGATAATCCTCAAACGCATCACGGAAGCGTGAGTGTCGTATCGAATACGACGAGGAATGACTAGTCGGACTAGTTGTTCTATGCGACGGAAATTAAAAAAATTTCATGTGACGAAACCACATGATCCAAGAACACTTCTCGGATCATTTCGTCTAAACCACAAACAAGTAATAGGATTACCTCTTGAAGCGTGGTTGCGATCGAGTCTCTAAACGAAGAGACCTCCTATCTCAAGTCCGATCCGACGGAGGAGATGCTTGCGAGCATGTTGATGAAACTCATGCTCCTCACAATCCATGTTGATGATCCAAGCGGCGGATCTCCTGATCTCGACACACGAGATCTGACGTCTTCTTCACGAGTGAGGCACATCGAAGGAGATGGAGATCCACGAGCAAATGATCGGGCAACATAACAACGACGCTGCGGCGATGGAGAACCTCTCTAGGGCATCCATGGTGGACGGCCATATGACAGAAGAAGAGAGGGCGTGTAGAGAGATAAAGAGAGAGATACTTATGTTCTCTTGTGTGTAGAGAAGAGCAAAGGGGTGCCCTTCTGTTTATAATATTTTGGGATCCATAGATCTCATTCCATGGGCCACACAAATCCAATGGCTCTCATTGATTTGTGTTTTTTCTAATGGATAAGATTTGTGTTGGTAAAAACCAACAACAATTAATTTAATTTAGACTAAATCTATATTGATAAATCAATATAACTCAATTCCAAATTAAATCAAACAATCATGGAGATTATTGGAATGAATATTGCATCCTTCCATAATATGGGATTTGGTGGCAATATCATGTAATCTCATGATATCTCATGAGATGACATTATTCCATGGAAATCTCCAAGATTTACAACAACACTTGTTGTAAATTATTCAACAAAAATAAGTCATAATTATTTTGTGAATATTGCAATCTTGCCATTGGAAAATTGTGAATCACATTCGCAACCTAAAATAAAATGTGAATTACATTTTCAATTAATTGTCCAATGTGAATCCAAATCGGATCAACATTTAATTAACAAGTGTAAAATACAAATTGCTCTCTCTTATATATTATAAATCAGATTTATAATATATATGATTAATATGGATAGTGCTATCCACATTATTCATATCCATGATAATTAAATCACATTTAATCATCTTGGATCTCTATTCTCATGTGCCCAAATAATGTGAATCACATTCACATTATTTACATATTTGATAATTAATTCACATTTAATTATCTAAGATATAATATGAATCAAATTCATATTATTCATGATAATAAATCACATTTAATTATCCATTTTCTCAATGCTCGGATACTTATATCAACAATGAAATTATCCTGAACTCTTTCAAGGATAATACGCTTTCTCTGTGGATACTTGGAGACAAGGACATGGCGATTGTATTGTTCCATGTATAGTGACTTGGATATTGAGATCACATCTCAAATCCAGATCTCGAGCCTCCCATAGATGCTTGATTAAATCAAGACCACAAATCTAATCTTCTCATTGCATCTGAATCACATTCAGATCAATGTCCAACATTTGGATTAAGATCAGATTACTTATCTACTAAGAAGAGTCACTAAAATCCAGACCCGTTTCATCACTCCCTAAGAATGGAAGCGTCATGCTTATACAACCATTTATGATCACATCACCCTCAGGTATTCCCAATAGTTGTACATCATGCATACTGGAAGACTTAAAATAAACTTGAAGTATAAGATCAATTTTACACTGTCTACTTCAGGGATTTATCATTAAGTTTCTCATTTGATCATTGGGAGTTGGTATCGATCATATACTTTCCAAAAACATATATCATACCCAGGTGTTGATCATATACATTCCATAAGTATATATCAAACCTACAAATTCAGTCAAGCTTCCAAAGCGAGATGATCGTGCACGTAATTTGATTCTTCCCAATATCTCATGAGTGAGCTCATGTTTTCCGGTTCAGTAATGATCCTGTATGATTCCTTTGAGAGATCGTATTACTCATATGCCCTTATATGCACACCAGTGCGCCGGTGTATAGACCTTGATCAGGTCATCAACCTATTGGTCTGCCAAATGTACATACTCAGACATATAGTAACACATCTGTCTCCGGTCAGATGATGCGTGCCTATATCATGACAACATAAGACATAGGACTTCTGTTATCTCGATCTCGTTAAGTCAACTCTTTGATCTAACTAATCTGACACATCCGAATCTCTATTCCTATGCAGAGGATCTACATCAAGAGGTCAGTCAGATATCAGCCTAACTGAGAAAGGATTGCCATCTCCTACTCAGGCTGGAGATCATCTCTTAACAATCATTTGATGGTGCTTGATGTATCCTCAATCTAACTCTTTAGATGTTCATCCAAGCACCAACCCATATGATTCAGTATTTGAATCAACAGCAGTATGATCATCAAGATGGCCATGGTACATAACCCTAATTGTACTAGGGGACTTATTATGTAAATTATGTATTCTTCATTCCAGATTAGGGAATGATATTCGCAATAACATTTATTGCATAATGGCTCGCCGTGGGCTCGCATGTCCAATACATACAACTATAAAATTAATAACTATAGTTAATTAAATAAACAAATAAACTCAAAAAAATATAGAAAAAATACATTTGAGTTTATTAAAATAAGTTATAAATAAAAAATTTATGTGTATAAAATAATAAAATCTAAATTGCAAGATAAAATTTAAATATACAATATATAGGTAAATATACTTATAATTATACTCTTAAATAATAACTTTTAATAAATTAATTAAAATAAATAAATACAAATCATATAAAATAATACATAAAATAATGAACATTATATGCTTTAACATAAAATTAAATAAGTCATTTACAATTTTATTTCTATTTATTTCATCATTTCTTTTGTTTTTGTCTTCTTACGGATGATGTAGCCCAATTAGGGCTCGTTATCCACTGACCGCGGTCAACTCTTTGATCGAGGTCATAGGTCCTGTAGCCTAGCGTTTGTCTCCACCTTCCTTGAATTCTCCCTCCAAATTATTTCACCCAATTTGCTCGACACCTTTTGATCTTTTGACCCTCGACCCTTGCACTTTCAAGCCTGAGCATCAACTGAAATGATGGGTCACCAACTCAGGCAGAATCCTCAATTCAAAGTCGCCAGTAATAACTTCACATCCCACCTTCTTTTTCTTCTTGATCCTTCTTCGAACACCAAGACCTAACCCTTTCACACCTAGGCAAATCCCGTTGACAAAAGGAGTCCCTAGGAGGGTTCAACTGGTTGTGTGGACATCGAATAGAAGTGATCCGAGCTCAGACCACCTACTAATTTCCTTTGATTCAGTCTGGTGTACTGTAAAATCCAAAAACAGAACTCGCCGGAGCTCCAGATTCGCCCCTTGTTTCCACTCATTTCGACTGTCCTCGGCATTCGCTTTCACCTCCCACACCTTGCTTAAAAGCTGCTCTATGCCCCATGCACTTTCATACACCCTTATCTTGCTCAGATCAAGTGATCATCCCTTCTACCTCTGTCGTTTGCAGAAGGGCTCCACCTGACTCCACAATCGCCTCATCTTGTTTAAATCAGACCTTTAAAACCCTCTATTTTGTGTTTTTAAGCTAATTGTGGGGTCTGAAGGATTGGAGAACCTCCTGGGTTGATTTTTGTTAAAAATAAGAGGACCTGGAACTCACTACTTATCCAATGTTGTTGGCCCTCCTTAGAGCTTCCAGCCCCATTTTGAAGCATTCAGCAGACGCGCGTCACCCCAAGGGTCATTTCTAGCCATTAAGAACCTCGAGGAACTACTAGAGGATGGAGGAGGGACGAATCGAAGATCGGACAATAGGGTGTTCTTCCCTATTCTTCTAGGCGAACTCCTTGTCGTCTGATCAGGAGCCACCTCTAGCTGAAGTAACAACTGTTGGATGCACGCATTCATCCGTTGGATCACCATCCACCTTCTAATCTTATGCGTCCATCATCGAAGCGTCATCGACCATCAATACCTCGACACATGGATAAATGGAGAGCACAACACCATCCGATTGTGCGGGAGAGGGTAATTTTGCCTTATACTCTCCTGCATTTTGTATTTTATTTTTAGTACTCAAACATTTGTCTGTAGAGTAAAATGTTTGGATATTTTGCTGTTCACCCCTTGCACTCTCATTATTTATACTTAAGTCAAATCCGCATCAACTCACTTACCCGTGTGCGTGAGGGGACAGGGTGTTTTGCACCGAAGACCCTAGGTTTTAGTTATTTCATTTTAGTCCTTATTTTTGAATTAATAGTGTAATATTTTGTGAAAAAATTACATCTGGCCACCTGAACATTGTTGTAATTGCAGAAAAATACCCTTTCGTGTATTGTTTATTTGATTTATTTTGGAAAATTTTCTTTTTTGGTAATAGTTCTCTGAGGTGTTTGGATTAGGTGCATTAACATTAAATATTTTCATAAATTCCTCGTGCTAGTACATATTTTCTTTTTGTAGATTTTATTTGGTTAAAAATAGATCCAAACATGTAAAAATTCATAGAAAATTCCCCTAAATACATAATATCAATATGTAGGAATATATTTTTGGTTAGGTATTTATGGTTTATTTTCTATTTACTAAAAATTAAAAATAGATCTATTTGTCCCTGTTAGCTTAGAAAAATACAAAAATATAAAAATGACTTAAAAAATCCTCGAAAAATTATATTTCTTGTATTAGTGTATTTTTAGCCTAGAGACCAAAAATCCCTAAAATAGAAAAAGAAAAACACTAAAAATCCTCATAAAAATCATAAAAATTCTGAAAACATATAAAAAAAACATTCATTTCTATTTTTGAATTTTGTTTACTTTATTTACGATATATTAAAAATAGTTTTGGAAAATCATGAAGCTTTTAGCTATTTTTAATTTTCAAAACAATCTGGCCTATTTATTCTATTCACTATTTTGGCTACTCAATTCAATAAAAATACAAAAAATAGTAAAATTTATAAGAAAATACCAAAAAATATAGAAAAATATAAAAATGCCAAAAAAAAATTATTTTGCGATTTTGAGCATTTATAGCTATGTTTATAAATATAAAAGTTCTCTCTACTTATATATATCTACACATAATTTTATTATTATTATTACTTAAAAATTTAAAAATTAGAAAATATAAAAATTAATAAAAAAATATAAAATTAAAAATCTAGAAAATATAAAAATAAAAATTAAAAAAATTAAATACTTTAAAAACCCATAAAACTTCAAAAATTCCCTAAAAAGCTGAAAATCATTTATTATCTTATTTTGGCCCATTTTGATTATCTATCCCTTGTTCTCCCTATGTTCGACCCTTATTGTACTACATATTTTATTGTTGGGTATAACAAATTTTGAGTCACACTTGCTTGCATCGATTTCTCTATACATTGTGTGTGTTAACTGTTGATTGAACGATGTTGTTGAGTAGTTGTCATGACGAATGAGTCCTCTCCTTGTGAGTCTCATTTTAGAACTCTCGATCACTCGCTTCATCATTCTCCTAATTTCAAACGCATAGATATATACTCTCTCGCAGATGCCCCATCCACTCTCATATACATTCACATCTTGCACGTGTATATTCACATACACTCATATACATACCATATCTCACATATATACATATATTTGTACACTTTTAGACATTTGAAAATATTCACACATATACCTCTATTTACACTTTTGTGCATATACTCCTTGACATAAACCACACACAAACACGTATATCATACACAAATACTTACTCTCTCTCTCTCTCTCGTGTACATGACACAAACAATCACTCATACAAACACATGTTAATTCACACGCATGCATGCACGCATTTAGAAATAAATTTAGTTATCAACTCAATCCTTTTATTTCAAATTCATGTATACCTTGCAAGAAAGTGTTTGTCAGGCCATGAAGAAAGTAAATAATACAAGTCACAATGACATAATTATGAACATGTAGGTACTCAATAAATCATCCTGAAAAATATGAAAGTAAATACATGAAGAAAGAGTATGAATCATAATACAATAGCAAAATCGTCTCTTGCACTAGCCCCATCCTTTTAGTAAAGTACATCCTCCTTATCATCTTCCTATCATATTTATATAGATCACACCTTGTACATAGTAGACTCACAATAAAATTAAAATAATAGTTTAAAACTTGAATATATATGTATATGATGAATATCCATTTCATTACCTTTATTCTATCATTTTGGCATTAAATCCCTAGTTAAATGCATGTAAATAACATTAATTTGCACAAAATAACACTCAATAGTTAACCTGTAAATACTGTATAAATGTAGGTATTTAATTCCTAGATAAAAGAATAAAGGAAAGAAAAGAAAAAGAAATGAAGTGTCAAAGAAACTAAATGACTCTAAACCCAGATACCAAGTCAATATTGACTTGGTCGATAAGGAATAAAGTAGGAGGAGATATGGGAATTAAATTATATAGAAATACATAGAAAACCTAATTTTATTCATCAATAAATAACCATTTGTACTCTATATTATTTTCCATTATACATACCGTAAATAATAAAACCCTCAACATGAAATTTGTACATAAAAATAAAAAGAAAATTAAAAAAATAATTGCATAAAAAAACAATGCACGATGAATTGGGACACAAAATTGACCAAACTCGCCTTTATTCTTAGAAATAAATTATCTCTCTAAAGAAGGTGGTTTCATTTAAAATGGAGTTAAGATGCAAAAGCCGGCCTTCGGGACCTATTGTCCCATATACTTGATTATTTTATTCATTATATTTATTCTTTATATTTATGATTTCCGTATATTTTTAAATACTTGTAAATATTATTTGAAGTATACTGAAAATATAAACATAAAATGAAATGATTAGTAATACACTAAAATAAATAAGGTATTAAAATATATAGGTATACTATACAAATAATATACATATACATATTTATTTAAGTATAAATAAAATAAGAAAAATATATTACAAAGATGCCAATATATATTTAAATATAATTTAAATATATAAAATATATATTTATAATAAGAAAACACCAAATACAAAAATAGAAATAAAATACTTGAAATACATGTATGTATACCTATGTATATACATGTAAATATTAGCACCTAATAATAATGTTATAAGCACAAATAAATAAAAATACCTGAAAATAGTAGATAAAATAATAAACATTTTCATGTTTTACATTATATTTATTAAAATCATTTCTTATTTTTTAACTATTTTATTAAGGAATTATTCACAGCTATTTTCTGGTTAGTCCATGCGGACCGACCGAAATCCTATGTTCGTTGATCCACTAGTCAAATGTATGCTCTTTGGCCTCAAAGGTCACGAGACCTCTGACTTTTAATTTTTTTGGCTTTGATTATTGGCTCGACGAACCTTGGGACTTTTATCAAACATCTTCCCCATGCATCCACCCATCTCACTAGGATCGTAGCGCCCATAAACTCTACCTCCTCTTCATGCAATCTTTCTTCTCCCTCCTCTTCACGCAATCCTTCTTCCACACGCCATGTGTATAAATAAACCTAGATCTCCATCTTTTTTTGATCCCTTTTCAGTCCTTCATAACCCCAAGCTTTACTTGCTTGAGGCTCTTGGTGACAACAGGAGACTCGGTGAGGTTTTGGAGAGGAGAAGAAGTGGTCGTAGAAGGCAGTTTACGTGCTCTCGAGCTCTACTCCAGTGATGCCTTGCTGCTCCCTATTCCCTACAGGTACGAGCTATTTTCTTTTGCATTTTAGATAGATTTTCAATTCAGCATTTTAGTGTAAGTCTTGGTTTATGATATCAATAATTATGTTAGTGTAATTTTAATTTCTTCGATTGCTGGAGCTTTCTGCTCCAGCTCATATTCATCGTGAAACCGTATCTTCGGCCAACCAAATCACCTCTTCCTCTATCCTCGTTGAGTTCTCCATTAAAGCCCTTTGTTTCCCCCTTGTTCCCGCATAGATCAAGCTCGACCGAGCTCCCTTCCACCGCCCATTGTCAGAGCTCAATCGCTCAGCATTTCATCATGCTTCCAACTTCAATAAAGGGTCGACACCCCTCTAACTTTTGTGTAGTAGAAGCAGCTTCACAGTACTTGGAGAGAGGATTCGAAGCTCATCTTGTATCCCCAAACCCTTATCGATGAGGCTCGGACCCATTTAGGACCTTCTATAGATGTGACAACCTTCCAGGAAGGCATTGAGCTCATCGGAGAAGAGAAAGGTGCCCAGAGCATGAACATTGGAGCGATCGAAGCAAGCACCCTCGGGTGTTCTTGACCATTCTTACATAAGGCTCCATCATCATTGGATGACATGTGAAAGGTCAACTAGTCATGTTATTTAAAAAATAAACAACTTTCGTTGCAGTAACCAGTTGAAATTGCTGGAAGAAGATTTGTTTTATTTTATTTAGCCTCATTAACTAATGTGTATAGTGATAGTTCGAGAGTGTTGAACTCAGAGAGGCAAACTATTGTGAACTTGGGTAATATATGTAGAGTAGCTAAGGTAAAAAGGTTTTCTGATTTTTTTATTTTTAAGGATTTTTATGATTTTTAGTTGATTTATGGATTTTATATTGTTTTTATCGTTTTAAATACCTATAAGTAAAGAAATATAAGTATTATATTTTATATTTTATACTTAATTTAAATTTTTATAATTTTATGTTTTATATTTGTTTTTATTGTTTAAGTGAGTTTAGGTGGTTCTTAGAATTTTTACATGTTTCAAAGTATTTTTAAAGTGGAAAACAAATTTTTAAGGAAAATAAGGAAGTATTTTGATTTTTAAAGACAATAAACTATACAAAAATATTGTATTTTTATTTTTACTATAGAGTAGATGAATATACCTTTAAAAAAATGTATTGTACAATTTTTAATGATTTTTCTAGAATTAGTTATAAATTTTTAAAATTTTTCTGTATTTTAATATTTTTAATTATTTTAATAATTGATATTTTTTTATTTTTTTTAAAATATAGTAAAATACACTGTATATTATTTTGATAGAATTTTTTGAGGTAGTTATATTTTTTTATATATTTTAATTGTTTATGTATTTTTTGTTATTTTATGTGAATTATTAAAATAGAAAATAGTTTTTATTTTTTAGAACAGGTTTTATACTATTTATAGTATTTTAGAAGATAATTTCTAATATTTTTATTATATTTTTATATTATGTATATAATTTATTATGTATTTAATAATGTAGAGTATTTAGTATACTATATAAGAAGTATATTAGTAATGTTTTGGAAGTAGAGGGCTTGTGTAGAATATGTAGGAGTGCCAATGTTACATGTGCAACAACTCTAGAAAGTCACGTGCCCATGCACGTGAACTGAAGCCGGTGTAGGTCTTGTTCGGTATTACAATAAAAAATGAGGGTGTGATTGCTAAAATCCTAGAGATCATGAGTGGATCATGTGATTCTTTAGCACCTGGACCTATATATAGTTAATAAGAAATGAAAGGGTATTTCATAAAATTCACCACAAATATCTACTGTGCACATCCAAAGGACGTGTAAGGCTTGAGCAGTGAGACCGATTTTGATCTAGAGCGTACAAACTTTTTATCATACAGTTGTTGCAGTGCAAGTTCTTCCCCAAATCAAATGCGAACGACCGTTTCTTCTATGTCAATGATCCGACCAATTTCTAATCTTTTTCGGATGTTGTGTCCTCATATGCTCCATGTGTTGCGGTTATTTTTTATCCTTACTATGATACATGTGCTTGTGGATCGGATATCATTGCTCGACCTTTTCTCAAATGAAGGGACGATGATAAACCGCTATGATCAAATGGATCTCCAAGTATGGTACTACGCAGAAGACCGCAAGCGAAGGCTACAGCTTGATCCAAGTGATGGATGCTCCAGTCATGTACCTCTGAGTCCTAGGTGTGCTGTTGCTTGTCCTAGCGATGATCAAGTACATGCAAGGTCCAAATGAGGCTCGAGGATTGTCATTCTCAGCCAAACATCAAAAGAAATGGATATGAATGGGAATCCTCTGCTGGTGGGGGATTAGGATCGAGCTCTGATCTGAATGATCAGAGGTGATCAGATCGTGTTAGAGAAGGTGGAGATGTATTGATCAGATTGTGGGTGGAAATGAGGGTTTGGTTATCGAGTTGTACAGAAACTTGACAAATTGAGAAGAGATAAGATTGGAGGGAGAAAACTAGAGGAGGTAAAGAGGAGAAGGCTAAATGTAAGTATAGAAGATGAGAGATAGGGAAGAATTCTCGGATCAGTTCACCAGTGGACAGAAGTGTAAACCTCGTGGTTGTGGCCTCGACTCACAATCAAGGAGGAGGTTGTGCTCACGGTGGAGTGGAGTTGTACGCTAAAGACTATGATCTCGCTGACCTCCTTGCCCTCTACCTCACTACAACGGTGGACAGAGGATTCTGCTGTCACCGGACTTACCAAGTGTTTCAGTCTCAAGCTCGATGTGACGATGAATGCTTCATCTAATAACAACATAGTGGTTCGATCCAAGGGTGATCATTTCAGATCTATAGTACTCAATAACGACGAGGATGCTCGATGGGTCTGATCAGAGGTAATGTTTCACTACAGGTGCTCTTAGCAAGCAGAGGTGGCTGATCTATGATACATGTGCTTCACAGCTGCGTTGTTATGCTTGGACGCTTCGATTAATAGAGCTGCTCCATCTCTCATGGTGCTTCATCTCGATCTCCAGGTACACGATGATCTCCAGATGATTCGATCCTGCTCCAGGCATAGCACTTGTTCCTGTGAAATTCTAGCGACTCAAAGCCAACCCTCGATTAAAATCTCAATAGAAAATATGCGAATGAAGGAGCTACAGGTGCATAAGATCAAGCTCCTAACTCCGTCCACCTTGCATGGTCGGAGGTGCTTAGATGTGCAAGGTAAAATAACAATAAAGGGATCATAAGGTGGCATGAATAATCAGAAATAGAGATGAAACATAAAGGATTGAGAAGAGAGATCAAAAGGGAGAATATAAAAGAGAAACAAAAGATAAGATTAATCGGAGAGAAAAGGATAAGGTGAATTAGAAACCTAACCTGATTTAGATGGATGATATCACATGGGGAATCGAGATCCGATGAGCTCGATGATCATGGCCTCGACCAGCGACGGATCTGGGAGGCTATGCGTACGACGGAGACGATCCACGATGCCATTGGTGATTACGTCGGTCTCTCTCGCTTCAATGGAGGATGAGGGGACTACTATCACTCTCGCCCTCTCCCACCGAGGAAGGTAGGTCGTAAATGGCAGATATGAGATGAAGGGGAGCTCAGAGGATCTTTTATAGGAGAGGGATGACGGAGGAACAACTCGAGGTTGGAGCTGTGGTCTGGTAGTCTGAGGCCGTAGGGGATGTTGGAGGAGAAGAGGAAATAAATAAATAAATAACAAATAATTAATAAATTATATAAGTAAATAAATAAAAAATATAAATAACTTAATAAATAAAAGTTAATTATGAATCTTAATTATATAAATAATGCTATTTAATTATTTAAATAAATAGATGTAAATAATATATGTATATTATACCTATGTAATAAGTAAAATTAATGATTTTGAATTATTTGAATTTTAAATATATTTTATTTTTGTTTATATTAAAAATATAAAATTAATACAATAATTACAAAGTATAAAACATCAACAAGTATACTAATAAGGTCCCAAAACCTCCTTTTTGCAAATCAACTCCAATTTTAGTGAAATCACTTTTATTTTATAGATAATTTTATAAAATTAACTTTAAAAGTGAGTACACATAATTCGGTGCCCCTATGGCCGAGTTATGAGGTTCAGAAGTTTTGGTTTACATCTTTTTGGTTTTGAGATTTAATTATTAATTTTTATATTAAATAATTTTTCCTATATTTTTAAATATTATTATAAACTATTTTGATGAAGGTAATACTTTTATTTGAGATTTTTCTATATGCTAAATAAAATAGGTAAACATATGTAAAAGGTGAAAAATATATATGTAAATGTACATTGATGCTATTTATTTTCTAACATTTTTATAGGTTATGATCCTTATCTCATCCTACATATTTATTTTGTCGACCATGTCAATATTGACCTGGTCGTAGGGTTAGGATCAGTCTGTACTTATTTTCATATCTACATCCTTTTCCTTTTTATTTTCTTCTTTATTCTTTTATTTTTTGGTATAAATAAGTGATAAATATACAATATTAATTAATGATGTCAGATTGTTAATTAAAGAGAACTAGTGGTATTTAAATGTTTTACTAAGAATTTTAAGCCAAAATGAAAGAGTCAAGATGATGAATCGACTATTCATCATTCACCTATACTTTATCTTTGCTAGTCCCTTAGCAAACACTTATTCTATGAATAAGTGAAAGACAAAAGCAAGAAAAAAAAGGAAAGAACATAGAACAATTTTGATTTTTAACTCTTCTTCATAAAATCAACGCATGGAGCTCGGTCAGACCTTTGGATTGTGTTCGGAATCTTATTGGGAATATGATTTAAGACTAAACAACCTTTAAGTTCCACAAGTCTCTATTAAGTTCACCTCAACAGTCAGTTCAGAACAAGTATTCATAAGCAAACTCTTATGACTATGAATCTTACTTTTATTGTGAATGTGAAATATAGCTCACCACATCTAAAATGACAAAGAACAATCTTCTCTTAACAAGGTGACCTAATTCCCAAGTCTAACTACTCCTTCCTCGAGGAGCGGGGTATTTCCTTCTAAGTTCAGTTACATATTATGTCCACAATCGAAGGTGGAGAAGATAGAGGAATAAGAAAAGAATTGAAGTGTGATCAGTGTAGCCACATCTTCTTGTGAAGACGGCCAATGTACCCAAGTCTCCACCAAGACATGTAGGCATTCTGAAGCTTGGACCATTATGGTCATATATGTATTTGGTGTTTGGCTTCGCTTTTGTAGAAAATATTTGTTGCACTGCATTGATCTTTTGTGCCCCGACGTATATAGAATCTTTCTTTCTGCCCATATTTTAGGGTCTTAGAAAATTTGAACCAGCAGACCATCCCTCATCCGAAGCTTTATTTCAACCACACACTCCTGTCTTTAGACGTCAGCACCACTAGATAAGGATGAAAATGCACTAGTAAAATGAACCTCCCTTCTCAACACCATGCAAGTAGAGCTAAGTGTAGAGTGCATGAGTTCAACATTAGTCCAAATGTGGAGGAGTTATACGGATAACACAACGTGTCCTACTTAGGCAAGTCTAATTTGAATATTGAACATGATCTTATGAAACCCATAGAATTAAGTTAAATATATGAAGAATCTCAATTCCAGTTCCTAATAAGTCCCTTTAACAAAGGATTAAGGCTTAAACACAGATCAATCCTTTAAGCTTAATTCCATTCGTTTCAAGAATCAAACTTCTTCTGAAAAACGCAAATGAATGCAACCATTTTTTGTTTGAGGTGAATTTTATGATTTGAATTTTTTATGTGGGTTTTAAAGAATTTTACATTTTTGTGGAATTTAAACTTTTTAATTTTTTAGTATTTTAAAAGAGTCGGTGAATTGAATTAATTACAAGAATTTACACAATTTATACAAATTCACAACAAATTTTATACATAATTATATATAAGATTATACAAGTTTTATACAAGATTTACAAAAGAAATTTATTCACAAATTTTATCTAGTTAACAATTTTATAAAAGTATTTTAAAACATGTTTTATATATACTTTTTAAAGCAATTTTTTATATCTCATATTTACGATTTTCTATCAAATTTTAAAAACCCAAAATATACACATGTGCTTTTAGAGCCATATTATTAAAATTATAATAAAGTGTGAGTTACGGATTCTGAAGTGTGTGTGTGTATACAAACACACACATGACACCCCCTATACTTAGCACGAACAATGTCCTCATAGTAACCAAGCAAAGGAAGACATAACTCACGCTAAGGATAGACCGGTGAAAGGAATACTATATTATAACGACTCAAAGAATGAATAAACAAATAGAAGTCAATCATCCCCTCTATACTTAGGATCAACTAATCCTAAGTATAGGAGACTAAAAAGAGAAGATGACCAAGGTCAAAAGAATGTACATAATCAATGACTCAACATGTCACCCCATTACTTAGGGTAAAATATCCCCAAGTATAGAAGATAATATTAACAAGTTGAGCGACAAACGAGAGAATAAATGATAAACTCAATTTTCCCTAATTAATTTGGTCAAATTAACGTTTAATGTGAACATTGTAGGTAGGCAATTCAGATTAATCAAAAACCACTTAATTAATGTGTCAAATAAAAATAAGTGGTCAATTTAATCTTTTTTATTGGTAAGCCCAATGTCGAACTCAGAGAGGCAACCTTCTCCTTAGGTTGATTATTAGGTGATATAAAGGTTTGGTTTGGGGGGTATATTTTTTTAAATATTTTTAATGAAATTTAATGAATAAAATGCAAATTCGGCAAAGTTGGAGCACTAAACTGCAATTTTAATTTCATGATGTCCAAAAACTATGAAACTTAGACATAATGTTAAACATGGTGAAGTTAACGTTCTCTATTTCTTTGGAATGTTCTAATGCACGATGAATCAATTATGAATTAAATATGCATGCATGGTGATTTTGAGCAAATTAATTTTAATAAATACCAAAGTAAATATTTTTCATAGATTAAATTATCCTAGATAGGTCTATGTGAGAGATAACCAAAGCAATTTTAAATTTAAAATGCTAAATGTGGATTTAATTAAAAATAATTACAAAATTCACCGTTTATTTTATTGTAACCTCTATATGCATGCAAATATGATGATTTTTGGATATAATGTAGAACACAATTAAATCTATTTACTATGAAATTTCAAGAATTTTTAGAGCATCGAATATTTTAGTAGCTATTTCAGAGAATAAAATGGGTAAACTATGCAAGTTTTCACCAATTTAATTATATTAAATAAATCACAACACACAAAATTTTATTTAAATACTCACATAGTAAAGAAATAATTGTTCTACACAATGCAATTTTTAGAATTGAAAATTGATGACAATTTGATGTTTGAGTAAGAACACAAACATAAGAGTATGAATGCAATGCGCAAAATAAAAATAGAAAATAAAATAAAGAAAATGCAAATGCAATTACTAGAACTATGATGGATGTTTGTGCAACTTTTCGTTGAGATCATGTGCGCCTCATCTAAGCTTGGTCGGGGGGGGGGGGGTTTGCAATATTCTAGAATCGAAGGGCAAGGATGCAAGTTTTCAAAGGGGGCATGTGCCACCCACATGCCCTGGCTAGTGAAGAGCTCGGACGTAAATGTTATAAGATGTTGGGGTCTCTATGCAAACTTCCCTCAAACGCACGTCTAGAGCACGTGATTATGATGTCACGACCCCATTTGTCACGTGCTGTGTACATGCTTCAACTGGCCGGGGGGGGCTTTTGAAATTTTATGGAGACGCAGGGTGGTCCGTGTAAATTCATCTCGAACATGCTTGTGCAACACATGCATGAGAGAGCTTCGGGTGACATGGATGAGGGTAGGCCCCCAAGGCTCCACATGGAGGTTAACTACTACTTTCTTCGACTTATCCAAGAGATGTGGATAGAGGTTCGATGGGAAAACCGTCAATGTCTGGGGTGGCGAGGCTCTGTGCGAAAAATGAACCCCGGTCGATACACGACGAATGGGGCACTGCTGGCAGCTGGAAGTGGTGATGGGATTCGAAGTTGAGTGTGAAGGGTAAGCTCAGACGGGGGCGGTCGATGGTGAGTTTCACGAGGCAATGCTGGAAGGGCACAACCACGACTGATCGACAAAGTCGAGGTGTGCATGTGGGTTGAAGGCGGCTATCGGAGGTCGTTGATGGTGACGCAGTCAGACGTGATTGGAGGGGAAGATGGTAGGGCAGCTCGCAAGATAAGGTGCTCGAGGGTGGTGAAGTGAGGTCCGTCGATTGTGACGTGGTGACCTCGGTGGTTGGTCAAAACATGGCCTATCGACACAAGACCGGTGTGGTAGACTTCAAGGCATATGAAGGGCAATGCTAGGAAAGTGACTATTGATGGCAGAAGCGCTCGTCTAGATGTCGAGGGCGATGCTAGCCGAGGATGTTTAGTGATGAACCATCCGGATGGTTATATTAATCGTACTTGTTGTAGCACGACACCCAGCCAATTTATCAAAACTTAGAAAAGATCTCCGCGAGGAGTGTCTCGACTAAAATTTATATCCCATGCAAATCTGTGGTTGAACACACGGAGGCAAAGGAACAACTATGGGTCAAACTAGAATAATTAGGTCTAGGCTTCCAATGCATTTTTTTTATTTTTTAATGCAAAAATTAATGCGAATGCAAAATGCGCGTGAATTAAGTTAATAAGAAAGCACACAACTTAGCCAAATTAATTTTAATGTGAAATTAATCTGATTTAGGCAAATTATATTTTTTTAGAAACCAAATCCACTGATGAATTTAAAACACATTTTTGTTTATATTAAAAATATAAAATTAATACAATAATTACAAAGTATAAAACAACAACAAGTATACGAATAAGGTCCCAAATACTCCTTTTTGCAAATCAACTCCAATTTTAGTGAAATCACTTTTATTTTATAGATAATTTTATGAAATTAACTTTAAAAGTGAGTACACATAATTCGGTGCCCCTATAACCGAGTTATGAGGTTCAGAAGTTTTGGTTTACATCTCTCTGGTTTTGAGATTTAATTATTAATTTTTACATTAAATAATTTTTCCTATATTTTTAAAAATTAATATATATTATTATAAACTATTTTGATGAAGGTAATACTTTTATTTGAGATTTTTCTATATGCTAAATAAAATAGGTAAACATATGTACAAGGTGAAAAATATGTATGTAAATGTACATTGATGCTATTTATTTTCTAACATTTTTATAGGTTATGATCCTTATCTCATCCTACTTATTTATTTTGTCGACCATGTCAATATTGACCTGGTCGTAGGGTTCGGACCAGTCTTTACATATTTTCATATCTACATCCTTTTTCTTTTTCCTTTCTTCTTTATTCTTTTATTTTTTGGTATAAATAAGTGATAAATATAAAATATTAATTAATGATGTTAGATTGTTAATTAAAGAGAACTAGTGTTATTTAAATGTGTTTTACAAAGAATTTTAAGCCAAAATGAAAGAATCAAGATGATGAATCGACTATTTATCATTCACCTATACTTTATCTTTGCTAGTCCCTTAGCAAACACTTATTCTATGAATAAGTGAAAGACAAAAGCAAGGAAAGAAAAAGGAAAGAACTTAGAACAATTTTGATTTTTAAGTCTTCTTCATAAAATCAACGTATGGAGCTCGGTCAGACCTTTGGATTGTATTCGGAATCTTATTGGGAATATGATTTAAGACTAAACAACCTTTAAGTTCCACAAGTCTCTATTCAGTTCACCTCAACAGTCATGTCAGAACAAGTATTCATATGCAAACTCTTATGACTATGAATCTTACTGTTATTGTGAATGTGAAATATAGCTCACCACATATAAAATGACAAAGAACAATCTTCTCTTAACAAGGTGACCTAATTCCCCAGTCTAACTACTCCTTCCTAGAGGAGCGGGGTATTTCCTTCTAAGTTCAGGTACATATTATGTCCACAATCGAAGGGGAAAAGATAGAAGAATAAGAAAAGAATTGAAGTGTGATCAGTGTAGCCACATCTCCTTGTGAAGACGACCAGTATACCCAATTCTCCACCAAGACATGAAAGCATTCTGAAGCTTGGATCATTATGGTCATATATGTATTTGGTGTTTGGCTTCTCTTTTGTAAAAAATATTTTTTACACTGCATTGATCTTTTGTGCCCCGAAAGATATAGAATCTTTCTTTCTGCCCATATTTTAGGGTCTTAGAAAATTTGAACCAACAGACCACCCCTCATCCGAAGCTTTATTTCAACCCCACACTCCTGTCTTTAGACGTCAGCACCACTTGATAAGGATGAAAATGCACTAGTAAAATGAACCGCCCTTCTCAACACCATGCAAGTCGAGCTAAGTGCAGAGTGCATGAGTTCAACATTAATCCAAATGTGGAGGAGTTATACGGATAACACAACGTGTCCTACTTAGGCAAGTTTAATTTGAATTTTGAACACGATCTTATGAAACCCATCGAATTAAGTTAAATATCTGAAGAATCTCAATTCCAGTTCCCAAGAGTCCCTTTAACAAAGGATTAAGGCTTAAACCAAGATCCATCCTTTAAGCTTAATTCCATTCGTTTCAACTTCTTCTGAAAAATGCAAATGAATGCAACCATTTTTTGTTTGAAGTGAATTTTATGGTTTAAATTTCTAATATGGGTTTTAAAGAATTTTACAATTTTTTATGAAATTTAAACTTTTAATTTTTTAAGTATTTTAAAAGAGTCGACGAATTGAATTAATTACAAGAATTTACATAATTTATACAAATTCACAACAAATTTTATACATGATTATATATAAGATTATACAAGTTTTGTACAAGATTTACAAAAGAATTCTATTCACAAATTTTATCTAGTTAAGAATTTTATAAAAGTATTTTAAAACATGTTTTATATATACTTTTTAAAGCAATTTTTTATATCACATATTTACGATTTTCTATCAAATTTTAAAAACCCAAAATATACACCCATGCTTTTAGAGCCATATTTTAAAAATATAATAAAGTGTGAGTTATGGATTCTGAAGTGTGTGTGTATACAAACACACACACGACACTCCCTATACTTAGCATGAACAATGTCCTCATAGTAACCAAGAAGTGACAAAGGAAGACATAACTCAGGCTAAGAATAGACCGGTGAAAAGAATACTATATTATAACGACTCAAAAAAGAATAAACAAATAGAAGTCAATCATCCCCTCTATACATAGGATCAACTAATCCTAAGTATAGGAGACTAAAAAGCGAAGATGACTAAGGTCAAAAAAATGTACATAATCAATGACTCAACATGTCAACCCATTACTTAAGGTAAAATATCGCCATGTATAGAAGATAATATCAACAAGTTGAGAGACAAACGAGAGAATAGATGATAAACTCGATTTGCCCTAATTAATTTGGTGAAATTAACGTTTATTGTGAACATTGTAGGCAGGCAATTCAGATTTGTTAAAATCCACTTAATTAATGTGTCAATTAAAAATAAGTGGTCAATTTAATCTTTTTTATTGGTAATCCAAAGGTCGAACTCAGAGAGGCAACTTTCTCCTTAGGTTGATTATTAGGTGATCTAAGGTTTGGTTTCGAGGGTATTTTTTTTAAATATTTTTAATGAAATTTAATGAATGAAATGCAAATTCGGCAAAGTTGGAGCAATAAACTGCAATTTTAATTTAATGATGTCCACAAATTATAAAACATAGACATAATGTTAAACATGGTGAATGTAATGACCTCTATTTCTTTGGAATGTTCTAATGCACGATGAATCAATTATGAATTAAATATGCATGCATGGTGATTTTGAGCAAATTAATTTTAATAAATACCAAACATCAATATTTTTTCAGAGATTAAATTATCCTAGATTGGCCTATGTGAGAGATATCCAGAGCAATTTTAAATTTAAAATGCTAAATGTGGATTTAATTAAAAATAATTACAAAATTCACCGTTTATTTTATTGTGACCTCTATATGCATGCATATATGATGATTTTTGGATATAATGTAGAACACAATTAAATCTATTTACTATGAAATTTCGAGAATTTTTAGAGCAACGAATATTTTAATAGCTATTTCAGAGAATAAAATGGGTAAACTATGCAAGTTTTCACCAATTTAATTATATTAAATAATTCACAATACACAAAATTTTATTTAAATACTCACATAGTAAAGAAATAATTGTTCTACACAATGCAATTTTTAGAATTGAAAATTGATGACAAATTGATGTTTGAGTAAGAACACAAACATAAGGGTATGAATGCAATACACAAAATAAAAATAGAAAATAAAATAAAGAAAATGCAAATGTAGTTACTGGAACTATGATGGATGTTTGTGCAACTTTCCGTTGAGATCACGTGCGCCTCACCTAAGCTTGGTCGGGGGGCGATTTTGCAATATTCTAGAATCAAAGGGCAAGGATGCAAGTTTTCAAAGGGAGCATGTGCCACCTACATGCCCTGGCTGGTGAAGAGCTCGGACGTAAATGTTGTAAGATGTTGGGGTCTCTGTGCAAAATTCCCTCAGACGCACGTGGAGAGCACGTGATGATGATGTCACGACCCCTTTTTTCACATTTTGTGCACATGCTTCAACTGGTCGGGGGGGGTGGTGCTTTTGAAATTTTCTGGAGCCGCAGCGTGGTCCGTGTAAATTCATCTCGTTTATGCTTGTGCAACACATGCATGAGAGAGCTTCGGGTGACATGGATGAGGGTGGGCCCCCAAGGCTCCACATTGCGGCTAACTACTACTTGCTTCGACTTATCCAAGAGATATGGATAGAGGTTCGGTGGGCAAACCGTCAATGTCTGGGGTGGCAAGGCTCTGTGTGAAAAATGACCCCCAATTGATACACGATGAATGAGGCACTGCTGGCAGCTGGAAGTGGTGATGGGATGCGAAGTTGAGTGTGAAGGGCAAGCTCAGACGGGGGCGGTCGGTGGTGAGTTTCCCAAGGCAGTGCTGGAAGGGCACAACCATGACCGATTGACGAAGTCGAGGTGTGCATGTGGGTTGATGACAACTATCGGAGGCCGTTGATGGTGACGCGGTCGGACGTGATCGAAGGGGAAGATTGTAGGGCAACTTGCAAGATAAGGTGCTCGAGGGCGGTGAAGTGAGGTCTGTCGATGGTGAGGTGGCGACCTCGGTAGTTGGTCAAAACATGGCCTATCGACACATGATCGGCATGGGGAAGTTCGAGGCATATGGAGGCAACGCTAGGCAAGTGACTATTGATGGCGGAAGCGCTCGTCCAGGTGTCGAGGGCGATGCTAGCCGAGGATGTGTAGTGATGAACCATCCGGGTGGTTATATTAATCGTACTCGTTGTAGCACGACACTCAGCCAATTTGTCAAAACTGAGAATAGATCTCCACGAGGAGTGTCTCGAATTAAATTTATATCCCATGCAAATCCGAGGTTGAACACAGGGAGGCAAAGGAACAACTATGGGTCAAATCAGAATAATTAGGTCTAGGCATCCAATGCATTTTTTTTTATTTTTAATGCAAAAATGAATGCGAACGCAAAATACGGGTGAATTAAGTTAATAAGAAAGCACACAACTTTGCCAAATTAAGTTTAATGTGAAATTAATCCGATTTAGACAAATTATATTTTTTTAGAAACCAAATCCACTGATGTATTTAAAACATATTTTTTGGGATTTTAAGGGTTAAAATGCAACAATGAAAAATGCACATTTTTTATGGGTTTTTACTCAAATTTTAACTCAAATAGAATTTAAAATTATGAAAATTTTACTGAAACATAAACATGATGCAATGATGCTACAATAATTATTTTAGATTTTTTCGAGAACTTATGAATTTTTATGAAAACAGAGTGATAGTGCGTATTTAATTCTTAATAAATCCACATTATCAAATCATCCAAAGAGCAAAATATCTCAACAATATATTTTAATACGGAATCCAGGAGAGTTAAAATTTAGCAAAAATAATGTGTGGATTTAATTAAAAATAATTTACTAAAATCACTCTATAATTTATTCAAGGCACAATACAACTCTAATCAAGATGAAATATTGAAAATAATTTAAGCACATTTTTGGGTATAATTTCTTATTTTTACATAATTTTTGGAGCAACCGTTATTTAAATATGAATTTAAGACCATATACTGGGTAAAACATGAAATTTTTCACTAAAAAAGTTTTAATTAATTACCCAAAGCTCATAAAAATCCAAATAAATATCTTGATGATAGAGAATTAATTGGTCAACAATACGACATTTTTATTAATATAAATGATGCAATAAAGATGTCCAAATTAATGCATGAACATAGTGGTACCCGTTCAATACAGAAATTAAAAATAGACAATGCAAACTGTGCACATGAGCACTTTTGGAATTACTAAAACTATGTGGGAAAACATACACTTTTTATATTTTTTTAAAAAGGGAACCTTCTTCTTCTACTACTGTTAGGGCACGATGGATGGAGGGAGGGGCGGACTTGGCGGCGCGATAGGGAACGTCAGGCGATGGAGATCTCACTCACGGGGGCACAAGAGGAGGACCTGCAACCACATGTGTGTACGGAGGAGGGGCTCGGCGATGGAGGAGTCGGGCCGCTGGTGGTTGCGGCTTGGAGGTGCATGCAGCTAGGGCGCGATAGGGCCGAAGGGTGGCGGGCAGGAGGTACGTGCTGGAAGCGTCCTGCCAGCGACCGCTAAGGATGGTCGTCAGCGAGGGCGGACGGCGGTGCGTGGCGACATGAGGATGTAGTGGAGGACAACTACCTCAAGCGTTGGAGGTGGCTGGCAGTGGGCTGGAGGGTGGAGGCCGACAATGGCTGGAGGGGGGTAGCCGCCTACCCTTTTTAGATTTTTTAGATTTTTTTTTTCTGCTATTTAGTTTAAAATTTTTAATATTTTTTCAATAAGAAATAGAAATGGAGAAGTGGTAGTAATGAATCAAGATAAGGGAGATGGTGTGATGGTGAAATGATTTGGATGTTGTATTAAAAAATGTATATGATCAAGAAGAAAATGACGTTAAATAATATAGAATAACAAGGGAAAAGAGAATGGGAATCCTTACATAAGGTTTGCCGCATTTGCGGGGCAGCTACGTTGGACTCCTGACGTGGCCTCAATCCGATTGGCGAAAAAAAATCGGAGAAGCGATGCGAGCTTAATGGAAAGCTCGTGAGACAACAATGATGGTCGCTGCGGATCTCGCCTGAAGGAGGTCGTCGCTTGAGGATGATGCTCAGCTGCTGTCACTGACAGAACACTCCAAGCTCTCTCCTTTTTATCTGAGAATGGCGGATGATGAAAAATCAGGATGAAGAGAAGAATAAAAATAAAAAATGGAAGTTAGAAGCATAGTGGAATGGTGGAGTTGAATGGGGGGTAAAACAAAATGGTGGAATTGAATGGGAGTTTAATGAAAATGGAGGAGTTAGATGGAGTGGAATGGGTGGTTATTGTAGGAGAATGAAAACTAAATAAAATAAAAGAAAAGAAAATAAAGTAGGCTATAAAAATAAAAATAAAGAGAAAAGAGAGCGGAGAATTTACAAAAGTAAGTCCACAAATAAAACAAACAGCATGTCATGTTTTTTTTACTTTTCTAATTTTCTATTTTTTTATTTTTAATGAAAGATATGTATTTTATCAAGGTATCATGTAAATAGGTGTAAACACAATAAGTGTAAACATGTCATAAAGCAAAGAAAGAAAGAAATGTTGAAAGAAAAGCTCTCACCATACAAGTCAAATATCAAAAGAGCTTCCACCAAAGGCGAGCACTCCCAACCATTTCAAAGTGTCCACTTGGACCACCGCCATTTAGGACCAGGAGTCGTGATTTCACCAAAAAAGGGCTCTACATCGTAAGTGCTACAAGTCTGGGTGTAGAAGGTGTAATAGATACTCAAAAAAGGCACACCCTGGTGTATTCCCAGGAAAACAAGTGCATACGACTCGAACTTCTCTTGACGGCACACTGATCAACAACAATAAAATGCGTTGAGTTAATAAGGCACTCGAGAGTATCCTTGTTCCAATGAGAGGGAGTGAAAAGCACAAGGCTTTTTTTGGAGGCACGATGCCGGCGACCGCTAAGGGTGGTCGTCAGTGAGGGCAGACGGCGGTGTGCGGCGGCGCGAGGACGCATTGGAGGACAACCGCCTCAAGCGTTGGAGGTGGCCGGTAGTGAGCTGGAGGGTGGAGGCCGATGATGGCTGGAGGGGCCTAGCCGCTTGCCCTTTTTAGATTTTATAGATTTTTTTGTTTTCTACTATTTAGATTAAATTTTTTAATATTTTTTCAACAAGAAAAGAAATGGAGAAGTGGTAGTGATGAACCAAGTTGACAGAGATGGTGTGATGGTGATATGATTTGGATGTTGTATAAAAAAATGGATATGATCAAGAAAAAAATGACGTTAAATAATATAAAATAACAAGGGAAATGAGCATGGGAATACTTACATGAGGTTTACCAGATTTGCGGAGCAGCTACGCTGGACTCCTGTCGTGGCCTCAATCTGATTACAACAACAACAACAAAGCCTTTTCCTACAATTAAGTAGGGTTGGCTACATGGATTCTTGCCTCCATTCAGATCTATCTTGGGTCGATCCCGGGTTTATATCCACAAAACAAAGATCCCTTCGTATGGTCTCTTTCCAACACTTCTTGAGCTGTCCCCACCCTCTCTTAGCCGGCTCAACATCCCAACACTCGCATCTCCTAACTGATGCATCAGCTGATCTTCTTTACAAATGATCAAACCATCTTAAGCGGTTTTCTCGCATCTTATCCTCGATCGGAGCAACACCAACTTTCTTCTGATTGCATCATTCTGAATCCTATCTTTACGTGTGTGTTCACACATCCACCTTAGCATTTTCATTTCTGCTACATTCATTCTATGCACATGTCTATGGTTCACAGGCCAACATTCAGATCCATAGAGCATAGCAGGTCTCACGGATGCTTTGTAAAACTTTCCTTAGAGAACAACAGAGGCTCCTCTCCACTTTAGCCAACCTGCATTTATTCTATTAGTAACATCTCCATCAATTTCTCCATCATGTTGCAAAATAGATCCCATATATCTAAAAGAATCTCTCTTCCAAATGTTATCATCACCAATCTTCACCTCAATTCCTTCACCATTGCTTCCATCAAAGGTGCACTCCATATATTCTGTCTTAGACTTACTTATACGAAATCCTTTACTCTCCAACTCATGTCACCATACCTCAAGCTTCTCATTTACTCCATCTCTAGTCTCGTCAATCAACACAATGTCATCAGCAAATAACATACACCAAGGTAACTCATCCTGAATGTGACTTGTCAACTCGTCCATAATCAAAGTAAAAAGAAATGGACTCAGAGTTGAACCTTGATGTAAACCACTGTTGATGTCAAAATAGCCAGTCTTCCCTAACGGGGTCCTTACACAAGATAATGCCCTATCATACATCTCCTTTATGAGGATAATGTATAGGACAGACACTTGTCTCTTCTCCAAAACTCTCCATAATATCTCTCGTGGGACAGAATCATAAGCCTTCTCTAAATCAATAAAGATCATATGGAGGGTTCTTCCTTTTAGCTCTATAAATCTCCATTGTTCTCCTCAGCAAATGGATGGCTTCAATAGTTGAGCGACCTGGCATGAATCTGAATTGGTTTTCTTTGACATTGGAAACTTGCCACAACCATATCTTGATCACACGCTCCCAAAATTTCATAGTGTGACTTATCATCTTGATACCTCTATAATTTAAACAATTTTGAATGTCTCATTTATTCTTATAAAGAGGCACCACGATACTCCTCCTCCAATCTTCAGGCATTTTCTTACTTCGCCAAATAACATTGAATAGATTCGTAAGCCAAGTCAAACCGTGCTCACCTAAAACTTTCCATACTTTTACAGGGATGTCATCCGGTCCTACACCTTTCACAGGTCTCATAACCTTCAAAGCCTCCTCTACTTCCTTTCTTTGTATCCTTCTATAGCTTGCACGATTCAAGTAACTTTAACTACTAGCTAGATCACCCAAAGTGATCTCTCTATTTCTGTCCCCAATGAAAAGTTTATGGAAGTGCTGCCCCCATCTAGTCTCTATATTCTTCTGAGTAACAAGCACGTGACCTTCCTCATCCTTAATGCATCTCACTTGAGAAAGGTCTTTGGTCTTTCTTTCTCTTTCTTTGGCCAACCTGAATATATCCTTGTGGCACTCCTTAGAGTCGATATTTTAATGAGGCAACATCCTAAATATTATTTTTTTTAAAAAAATATTATTTATGAAGTTGTCTCTGATTGTTTTACGTTGGTTGTCGGCTACCTAATGCAACCCTAATCATTAAACTGGGCTTGGGATCGGCCATGGCTGAGTTGGCCTCAATCCGATTGGCAAAAAAAATCAGAGAAGCTATGCGAGCTTAATGGAAAGCACGTGAGACGACAATGATGGTCGTTGCCGATCTCGCCAGAAGGAGGTCGTCGCTTGAGGATGATGCTCAACCACTGTCACCGACAAAGCACTCTAAGATCTCTCCTTTTTATCTAACAATGGCTGATGATGAAAAATGAGGATGAAGAGACAAATAAAAAGAAAAAATGGAAGTTAGAAGCATCGTGGAATGGTGGAGTTGAAAGGGAGGTAAAAGAAAATGGTGGAGTTGAATGGGAGGTTAAAGAAAATGGAGGAGTTAGATGGAGTGGAATGGGTGGTTATTGTAGAGAATGAAAACTAAATAAAAGAAAAGAAAAGAAAATAAAGTAGGCTATAAAAATAAAAATAAAAATAAAAATAAAGAGAAAAGAGAGCGGAGAATTTACAAAAGTTAGTCCACAAATAAAACAAATAACATGTCGTGTTTTTTTTACTTTTCTAATTTTATACTTTTTTGCATTTTTAATAAAAGATATGTATGCAAGGCATCATGTAAATCGGTGTAAATGCAATAAGTGTAAACATGTCATAAAGCAAAGAAAGAAAGAAATGTTGAAAGAAAAGCTCTCACCATACAAGTCAAATATCAAAAGAGCTTCCACCATAAATGTGTCCACTTGGACCACAACTATTTAGACCAGAAGTCGGGCTTGCACCAAAAAAGGGCTCTGCATCATAAATGCTATAAGTTTGGGTGTAGAAAGTATAATAGATACTCAAAAAATGTACAACCCAGTGTACTCCCAGGAAAACAAGTGCAGATGATTCCAACTTCTCTGGACAAACATACTGATCAACAATAAAAAAACGCATTGACTTAATAAGGCACTCGAGAGGATCCTTGTTCCAATGAGAGGAGTTGAATGGGAGGTAAAAGAAAATGGTGGAGTTGAATGGGAGGTTAAAGAAAATGGAGGAGTTAGATGGAGTGGAATGGGTGGTTATTGTAGAGAATGAAAACTAAATAAAAGAAAAGAAAAGAAAATAAAGCAGGCCATTAAATAAAATAAAGAGAAAAGAGAGTGGAGAATTTACAAAAGTAAGTCCATAAATAAAACAAACAACATGTCATGTTTTTTTTACTTTTCTAATTTTCTATTTTTTTGTATTTTTTCCAATAGCAAGGCATCACGTAAATAGGTGTAAACACAATAAGTGTAAACATGTCATAAAGCAAAGAAAGAAAGAAATGTTGAAAGAAAAGCTATCACCATACAAGTCAAATATCAAAAGAGCTTTCACCAAAGGCGAGCGCTCCCAACCATTTCAAAGTGTCCACTTGGACCACCGCTATTTATGACCAGGAGTCGGGCTTGCACCAAAAAGGACTCTGCATCGTAAATGCTACAAGTCTGGGTGCAACAGGTATATAGATACTTAAAAAAGGCACACCCCGGTGTATTCCCAGGAAAACAAGTGCAGACGACTCCGACTTCTCTTGATGGACACACTGTGAACAACAAAAAAATGCATTGAGTTAATAAAGCACTCGAGAGGATCCTTGTTTCAAAATAGGTGTAAACACAACATTGATATTTATCTTAGCAAGGCATCATGTAAATAGGTGTAAACACAATAAGTTTGCATTTGACATGCATATGTTAGCAATACATATTTAGCATGTATTTGTGAAAAAAATAAAAGAATAAAGGCAAAGAAAAAAGAAGGAGTTATTTAGAATAAATACAGAGTGACCCAAATCCCAAGAGAAGGTCAAACATTGACCTGATCACCAAATAAAATAAGTAGAGAGAGATATGGCCTACTCTATATGAGAGATATGGCCTACTCTATATTATATATATCATTTATATCTATAAATAATTATTTTTGACAAAATAAAAATAAAATTTTCTTTTTACCTCCTTGTATATATTCCCGAAAATAAAACAAAAATCAGAAAAATAAAATAAAAATTTAAATTAAATCATCTCTCACTTGTACAAAATACATGTATACATACAACATTCTCTATCTATTAGACACCTATAAATAAATAATATAATAAAAATAAAAATTATTTTATACTCAAAAAATTATGTTGTAAATAAATAAAATATAAAAATTAGGGTATTTTGCAAAATAACAAAATAAAAATTATTGTACATAATACATAGGTATATTATACTGTATATAATAATTTTATTATATAAAGACTAATTTATTTTTCATAAAATTAAATAAAAATCATAGAGAAAAAGTTTGAAAAATAATAAACATTTTCATTTTATAAACTTTTTATTTAAAGCCATTTACTACTTTTTATTGAATTTGTAAGTAGTATGTAAATTCCTATTTTATGATTAGCCCAAGTCACTTTGTTGACTCGGGTCAACGCCCTCTTCAAGGCTTGACCCGACCCGATCCAGTTCACCGGACCAAGTTCTCCCAATTCTTCCAGTCGGGTCATGCCACCCATCGCCCCGATTCTTCTCCCGTGGCCTCTCCTTGGATCCAAGACCTTCGCGGATCCCTATAAAGGCACATATCTTCCTAGGATTGCATGCCTTCTCTTAAGTCTTCCAGCCTCCTGGGAATCCTATAAATCATCTCTTCCACCTTCCAGGAGAGGCAGCTCGTGCCTCGCTCCTCCTTCCACCCCTAGCCACCTCAGGTAGAGTGATGGCTTCCAGAGGGACCCTTCAGATCGGATTTTGGTGGAGCATCTGCGTTGCTCAGCCTCGTGGCCGGCATGTGTTGTCGCGATAAGCCTCCCAGTCTTCCACATCTTGGTAGAGGCCATAACCCCGCTTGCCACCTTCACCTGAATCTCCAGAGTTCATCTCGAACTTCAGGTATCCACCATTCTGCTTCCTTTCGTCCATTCGATTCATTCTTCCATTTTGCAACACTGTACATTTCTCCGCCCAGCTCCGATCGTCGGAGCCCCATCTCATCGTCATACCCTTATCGTTCGAACCCCCCACTTACGCTCACCCTTTGTCCATAATCTTATCATCCTTAGGCTCGACCGTTAGGTTGAGACTGACGCCCTGATCTCCTCTACCACCTTCACTGGAGATCGAATCCCGCTCCCCTTCACTTCTTTCTATTTCTGCTCCAATAACCAGGACGGAGCTTCTCACCGAGTCTTCTCCACTTTTTGCAGGTACCTATGCATGATGACAGCTCCATCGAGAAGCCCCAACTGATCAGGCGAAGTAGCTATAGGCGGAGCCATCCTACCCCAGTCATCCAACCACTGGAATCGTCCTCGGACACGGCTACCAGAGATGGAGTACCACCATGACCGTGTTGAGATCTTCAACACCTCCATCCGAGTGCTGGATATTCATCCTCGCTTAGTTGAAGGTCGGCCCCGATGAGTTCTTCCGGGACCTTTAGCCACTGTTGATCAGGCGTGGCCCCTCCAAGTTTCATCACAGTTATTCGCCACCCCCTTTTGTCAGACGCGTCAGATGCACGATAAACGAACATCCAAGTTGACATTCCCTGCACCGTCTGATTCTCGCAGATGCCATCTCACCCGTATACCTTCTTCATGTGCCTGCACCGTCAGATCATCAGCAGAGCAGATCAGAGTCGTCAGCAGCCGCCACCGTCAAAGCATGCCACGTGTCCCGCACGCGCCCTGCGAGGGTATATTGCACTATCTTCCCTACAGTTTTTACGCTTTACTCTCTATTTTGTTAAATAAAGTTGTAGTACAAACTTTTTGTATATTAGACCCTTATGTTTCCAACATTTACACTTTAGTCCATTCAGTCTAGATTCATGTGCATGCTCACGTGCTTTTGTATTGTTTTGCAAGAACTGTTCAGCACTTTCTGATGGTTATGATTTGAATAAAATATTTCCTATATTTGCATTTATGCCCCTGTGCATGGTGATTTGAGCATGTATGCTTATTTCATGGACTTTTTGCACTAGGGCCCTTGGACTTTTTGCATGTGTTAATGTTTGATCTGGAAACTTTAGGATAATTGTGATTAGGTCCCTACAACCACTATGTTTGATTTTGCATGAAATAAATATTATTTTAATTCCAAAAATTCTGTAAAGAATTCTATGAGTTCTTGGTAGCCCCTAGTATTTATTGTAATCTTTGGAGTTGATTTTGTACAGTATTTTATTTTCTAGAAGTAAAAAACCCTTAAAAACGTGTCTGTCTATTTTTCAAAAAATACCAAGAAAAAATAAAAACAGTCTAAAAAATTCAAGAAAAATTCATGTTTGTTTGTTTGAGTGTTCAGTATTATTTTTTTTCATTATTTTTATAAAAACCCAAAAAATCACAAAAACTTAAAATCTTATATGTAAAAAATAAATATAATGTGATTTCAGTTGCTATAGTTAGGTATTTTTATCTACTTTATCTTAAAAATTATGGCCAGGAACTTTTGGGCACTTTTGATATTTTAAATTTGCCCCATAGTCCAAGTTGTACATTGCCTTGTTGTTATGTGTTTGTTTCATTTTTAGAAAATCATATAAAAATCTGAAAAATATCATAAATCACAATAACACTTGCATATTTGAAAAATATATAAATATTTTTATTTTTAAATTTTGAGCATTTTTAGTCTTAATAAAAAAAATGTTTAAGCTTAATTTTCTTTATCTTTTTATTTGTTTTCCTATTAGAAAATATGAAAAAATGCAACTTTAAAAACCACAAAATATACCTTTTCTTTTCTGAATACCGAGTACTTCGTACATTTCTGTGCTCCTTGTGTTCAACCTTGGTCACTATACCAGGTTAAATAAATAGAGGAGATCGCTACATTGATTTTTTTTTGCTTGATTGGTTTAATTGTGGTCTTGAATTTTCTTGTTGAGTTCGGTTCGGGTGGTTGAGGTCGCAACAACCTTTGATATCACATAACCTTGATCGCCCGAGCACTTACCAGAATGGCACCATTATCAGGAAGCACGACTTAGTAGTCAGTTTTCATTTTTTCTTCCTTTTTCTATTTGCTTTCTTCTTATTTATTTATTTTATCGTCTATCTATTATAACTATTTTTTTGACTTACTTGTGTCTCACTTTCTATGCGGGGGACGCTTTCGAGGGGATATTCATATACAAGGAGAGGCTGGAGCAGGGATTAGTTATCTTAGATAGAGTAGTTAATTTCTTGTTAGCCTTATTACTGTTGCAATAATACAGGGACACTCATACTTGCTTGGACACTTGGCATATATCGGGGCCTGTTTCGCCGAGCACCGGTGTGCTCGGGGACCTCACCCTAGTTTTTCTCCGGTTTCGTTTTCCTTTATTATTAGTTTTCTTTAATTCTCGAAGAATTTAACCCTTAGAATTAGGAATTTCCTTGCTTGTGATGTAACTGCTTAAGGCCCAACCCTAACTATTTGCCTGCACCTATAGTTCGTCATTGAACCTTATTAATAATATCATAATAAAGTTAACTTGGTTGCTTGAGATGTCACATGCCGCTAGAGGCTGTATACAGCACGTGCAGGATCCGTTGTGGCGGACACCAATCGGCATCAGAGACCGGACTCTGATCTCTCTCTAACCAGTTAACTACAGTTCGTAGCGATTAGAAGTTGCTCATCTAAGGTTGTTTTCTTCTTTCATCATTTAGGTTAGATTTATTATGTCTTTAAATTTATGCGTGGATCACCCTGCCTGTGGAGTGCTGGCGACAGGTACGCGTCTCTTACTTTGCATGCATCATCGTGTTTGATCGTGCATCGAATTTTTTGACTCCCCCCTCCCCCCCCTCGATTTTGGATTTTAAATAATCAAGAGTTCGGAAAATTCATTTGGTTTTTTTTTATTATTGAAAAATACCTAAAACGTGATAATCATAAAATTTGTACTAATAAACAAACTTGATCCTAAAAGACACCTCATTTTAAAATCAGTATTGGGAGAGTAATCCCATCATTGTTTGGTTTACTTACATGAGAGAGTGACCCGCACACTAGGCTAGAGCCATTCCTGAACTCTCGTTAGACCACTGGTATTGAGGTTAGTCGTTCTTCAGTGAGGATCGCTCCTGTCTCCGGTAAAGCAGACGTGATATACTTAACAAAGCGAGTTGATCAAGTAGCCGGTAAACGGTCCGCAACTCATACTTGTTGGAAAAGATCTAGCTTTGGGATTGGGCCAATCTCCTGAGAGTATCGAATTCCTACCAGCTCGCTTAATCGCCCTGCTAGACTGAATTATCACCTAACTAAAATTGACAAGATAAAAGACCGAACCATCACTCTCATCATCTTCACGTTGCGTAGGCGAATTGGGGGTTCGATTGCTGATCTTATTTGTTTCCAGATCCCATCCGCCTTCTCTATACATCACGATGATGGGTTGGAGATCCCTTAGGCACCCTTTGGTTGCATCGCTTTCAAGCACTCCACCCCATTCATCTAGGCAGGATCAAGAGAGCCAAGACCTGTTCTCCGAACCTGAGTTCGATTCCACCCAGTTCCCCCTCAATCACCCTTCTTCTAGTCTCGAGGTGTCATAACAAAGACCAGCACATATATTAATTCATTTGACGGCACCTGAGTTCGGTCTTTTGCTTTTGCAAATACCCAAGAGATGGCCAGCAGCGAGGAGCACACCGATGGGCAGCCCCAGACTACCACATATGTTCTAGATCAGGGCACCATCAACAACACATTGTTAGCCTCCTTGGAGACGATGTAGAGACAGTTTAGAGACCAGGGGGACTTCATGGCAGATATACGTAGAGAGATGGGACAGATGCAAGCTGACCGAAGAGAGCCGAACTGAGCAGGCGGTGGAGAGATACCAGAGCTTGGAGGAGGAGACGGAGAACATCTAGAGGAGCCACAAGAGCCAGTCTGACCAGCTAGGCCGATGAGAGAGTTGCACAACCCTAGTGCGACTCTTACACACTGTTGGATTCAGCTTCCATTGATTTTGGGAGATTTCAAGCTCCCCCGTCAGATTATCCAGTTGTTTCCCAAGTTCCATGGGCTTGCTACTAAGGAACCGCATCTCCACTTACAGGAGTTCGAGGTGACCTGCAGCACTGTCCACGACAGATATGTGGACGAGGACACCATTAAGATGACGGCATTTCCTTTCTCCCTGGTAGACAGAGCAGCCTACTGGTTGAAGCATTTGGGGAGATATGTCACTTTGTAGGAGCAGCTCTGGACCGAGTACTTGAACAAGAACTATCCACTCGGCCGGATGAACGCAACATGGGCTGATCAACAACTTCTCTCTGATCCCCAATGAGTAATTCCATGAGGCATGGGATCGTTTTCATGAGCTCATTGACCGGCGTCCACACCATGACATCTCCAAGCCCACCTTAGTACATAGTTTCTTTTGTGGGATGACATCGGAGCTGCAGGGGCTTGTGAATGCTTCATATGGGGGATCCTATTTTGCCAAGGATGAATATCAGGTATGGGCCATATATGAGGAGATAGCTGAAAATTACACAGTTATGTCCCAGACTCGTCTCTACACTCAGGGGAGGCCCTCACCCCATGCCGTGTCCTATCACAGGATATCCCAGGTTGATGCAGGACCATCTACCTATTCTTCAGCAACCACAACACATCAGAGTTGTCAGCCTCTGATATGGGCATCATCAACAAGAAGCTGGACCGCATCAAGATTGTTGAGAAGAATAATGGCCGGGGCATGATTCAAATCGATCCATTGGCATAGATCATGTGTCACCAATATGCACAGATGGCTTCTCAGCCCCGTCTCTGGTCACGAGCTGACCTTAGCAGCAGCCCGACCCAGCACTCTACCCAGTATATACAGGTTCACCACATCTAGGCAGATCTGTCCTGGCTACCGCAGCACCAGTATCTTCAGTCATCACCATCTCAAGACACTCAGATGGCCGTGTATCAGCAGGATCAGCCACTGGCAGTTCCTCCTCCACCCCATATGAGCATGAGTCACTAATAGAAGTCAACGGGATTTGGTACGACCGACAGCAGCCAGGGATCCGCCGAGATCATCCCAGATTCATGTGGTCGATCGGAGGTGCCTCATCCCAGCAGTAGCCTCCAGCTCAGGCTGGACAGTTCAGCCAGCCTCAGCAGCATCCCCAATTCCCTCACTAGCCACAGCAGCCACACTTCCAGCCAGGTCCTCGTCCCTACCAAAAGGGACAGCAGTGGAGGTAGCACCAGCAGCAGCCTCAGCAGTATTCTCAGCCTCCCCCTCACCAGTTCCAGTAGCAGCCTCCCTTCCAACGAGGCAACCCGTCCGGTTCTCATGGGCTAGCCTTTGAGAACCATGCCATTGATGATCAAGCCCACCAACTCTCTGACCAGCAGGCCACATTCAGGCGGGAGATGGACGAGTTCCGCCAGGAGATGAGGGAGATCATCAAAGGAAAGACCCCCGTACCCGCATAGATCGAACCCAACCCGAATAACATAAAAAGAAAATCTTAGCAGGTGATGAAGCTAAAATCGGTTTCGCAGCTTTTCGTTTTTAGAAGAAGCACGATCGATGTAGCCAAAAAGCTGCGAAACAAATCGATCTTCAACTTATCAAACAAAATCAGCTTTCCTTCGGAAAACCTACACTAAATCTTTTACCAAGAAAGTGTTCCTGGGTCGAACTCAAGGAGGCAGAATAGATTCCTTCGATTTTTATCTTTGTTATTTTATTTTTACCACTTCTCAAAGTTATCAAGGCAAGAAGCTTTTTTGTTGATTTTTATTTTTATTATTTTTATTTGATTTTATTATTTTCAAATTTTTATTTAATTTTCAAAAAGGGATATTTTTCAAAAATATTTATTTATTATATAATAGGTGGATATTATATAGGTGGTAAAATATAGTAGAGTGATCGGGGTTCGAGCCACGAGCTCGAACAACTCAAGAAAATAAAACAAAACGAGACGAATTTCGAAGAATCAAAACACATCGAAAACACGTTAAAATCCCACGAAAACTTTATACCAGTTAGATAGGGTAGTTGTGTAACTACCCTAAAGAAACCGTCAAAAAACGAAGTCAAATGAGGTCCAAACAGCCCCTACAGCCCAGGGGCATAAGCGCAAGAAAACACTATTTCAAATGTTTTCAAAAAGGTCCTCAGGGACTGTTCTGTAAGCAAAATATACAAATGTTTACATTTAGGCTCCTGCGGAGGGACCTAAATGTAATTAACAGAAACCTAGGGGGCGGGATGAAGTATCTGGAAGGTCGCTGGGTTGAAGTTGTAAATTTCACACCCCTTCAGAATCGGCGGTTGAGATTAGAACGTGCTAGCGCCGATCGGACACTCACGGGTGCGCCACGTGTCGTGCACCTGTAGCTTCTGTGTTCTTGAGCGGTTGGAGTCGCTGGTGACGAGGTCTTCTTCTCCGAATTTTCACGGCCAACCGACGAAGGCTTTGGCGCTCCGACGGGGCCAGAGGGGTCGCGCCTCCACCCCTCGAGCTCGCCCGCGGTAGGGGTCGATCGACGGTGGCTCTAAGCGACGGTGGTGCGCCGATGAAGACGGCGATCTCGACTAACTGGAGGTTGTTCACTTCTGGTGATCCATCTTTGGAGATGGATTCCGATGAAGATTGAAGGCTTCCAGCTCCTAAGGATGGCTCCCGATTGAAGGTAGATCTGCAAATAACAGAATCATATGCTCGATTCTCTAGGAATCAGCCCTGGGGTAAAGTAATTACAAGATCAAATCATGGATAAAACTTCGGATTCCAAAAGAACTACCAGATGCGTGAAGATGGCAGTGACATGAAGATACGATTTGAATATATTTTGAAATGAATCGAGATGAATATTTGAAACGTGCCTAAGAAGGATGGTTAAGCTACCTAATGACGTAATTAGTGTCGCTAATCCCTACACCAAATCGAGGTGAAAAACGAAGAAGGTGGAGGAAGAGGTCTATGAAGATCCAAGGTGTATTACCTGGAACAACTGCTCGACGACGACCTTTGACCGGAGCTCCGACGCACGTTTAGGCGGCGATGCAAGGCTGGCGTAGCCTTGGAACCTCCTCCGATGATTCCTCCTCCTCGCGAGCTCCTCCAAGGTGCTGTCACCACCACAGGTCGGCTGGAACGAGGCTCGGAAGCAGGGGGGTCGGGCTTCTGGATCTGGGGGTCTCAGATAGCTGGAGAGTTAGTTGGCTATGGCGACCTTGAGGGGTATTTATAGCTGGGTTTTCGTGGGCACCAAGCTTAGATCTAGGGCTGGCGTTGAAGTAGGTTGTTAGGAGAAGGGTATCAATGAATTGGATCGCCTGGAATGTTCTCGAATCACGAGGGAGAAATGGTTGAAGGTGGCCGGTCGAGCAGGCTCTGGTGCAACAGAATCTTGGGGAAGATGAACCAGGTGCTGACAAGTGTCAGCACCTGGTTGGCCCATAAGTGGAAATTAGCTTATAAATAAAGGATTAAACAGTAAATTACGTTATTTTAAATAAGTTTAAATACAAAAAGTGTAGATAAATTAATTCTCCAATTTATGAATTAAATACTTTATATAAATAATAAATAATATTCAAAATATAAATATTATATTAATAAATATGTATTTATAAATAGGTTTTAGATTTTTAATTTAATAAATAGATACTTAAAAATTAATTTTATAATTTCTTAATTATTAGAATATTAAATAAGGTTTATACGAATTTTTATGGATTTTAATAAGTTAATTTACATATTTTAATAAATAAGATAAGTAACTAGGTAGTTCATTTATACCTATATTTTAGGTTTTTTTGATTTTATTAAAATAATAAATATGGTCCAAAAATTATGAAATAATTTATGGTGAAACTACAAGATCATGAAATAATTTAAAAATTTTAAAATTAAGAAAATGATAAATAATGTGTGTTACAGAAAATAAATAGCCCAAAAACCCCGTTGTCTTTTGGTCCCAAAACTGACTTTTTGCAAATAGACTCCGAATTCGATGAAACCACCTTTATTAATTAGAGAATATTATTTTATGAACTTTAAAGGTGAGTAGAGTGAAATTGGAGTTCGTATGAGGAAGTTATGATGTTTGGAAGTTGAGATTTTGACAATTTCCAGGCTGAGTTTCTTGGCATATATACAGGGTAATATTTTTAACTTATTTTTATATTTTTATATACATTTTTAGAAATAATTAGAGAAGAGTTTGGTGAAAAATATGTTCATATGAAATAATTAAAAATCTTTGAAGTTTTGTATTTATTTTATAAATAGTGGAGGGTGTGTGTAGTGTGTATTAATATATTTTTTATGTTTTCTTTCCTTAACTCCCCCTACTTATTAGTTTGTCGACCAATCCATGCTGACTTGGTCTCGGGGGTTGGGCTATAAATATATCTTACAGCTATATTTATATTTTAAGTCATATTGTATATATATGCATATATTCAATCTGCCTTTTTCTTTCTTTTCTTGTTCTTTATTTATTTACATGATTTTAGTGGTTAAAAGTGAATATTTACACATGAATGTTGATTTGTTGAAAAATGAGAATTAATGGATATTTACATGTATTTGTTAAGGGTTTTAAGACAAAATGCGACAGAAAAGTTAATGAATCATGGATTCATCAACCCCCTGTACTTAAACTTTGCTAGTCCCTTAGCAAACACTTATTTTGAAAAAGTAAGTGAAAAAGAAAGAAAGTTAGAATGAATTTGTTTTCCTAAACCAATTCATGAGAACAAACAAAGGACAAAGCTCGATCGGGCCTGAAACAAGCATTTTGTCGGAACCTTAACTAGGATTAGGATTTTGTCCTCAACAGTCTTCAAGTTCCATAATCCTTACTCAAGATCACTTCATCGGCTAGTTCAGACTCACTTATTCATATCACAAACTCTATCATCCTTGAAGTCAACTTGTACAGTGTGTGAATTGATTTAGCTCTTCCTACTTAGAGAACCGAAGAAACCGTCAATTCCGGCTATACACTTCTATGGCTTCCTCATCCCGCTACTCTTTCCTCGGGGAGGGAGGTATTCCCTTCTGAGTTCAGTTCTGCTATGTCCACAATCGAATATAGGGAGAAGTTAAAAGAATGAGAAAAGAAGTGGAGTGCTGACCAATGTAGACGCATCTCCTTGTGAAGCCCAACCGGTGTAGCTGAGTCTCCACTAAGATGTGCAGGCATTTTGGTGGAAGCTTGGACCATTGTGGTCTTATTTGGTGGCTTCTGCTTTGCTTTGACTTTGTAATTTGCTTGCACTGCATTCATCTTTTTGTGGCCTTGATGGATATAGCATCCTTTTAGTCCGTCCCTTTTTTGAGGTCTTAGAAAAATTGGGTCAGCGGATCCTTCCCTCATCCGAAGCAACTATCGCAACCCCAATCTCTCCCGTCTTTAGACGTCAATGCCGCAAAGATAAGGATAGAAATGCACTGCCAAGGTGTACTGCCCTTCGGAAGTCCATGCGAGTCGAGCTAAGTGCAGAGTGCATGTGTTCAAGATTGGTTCACTAGTGTAGAGTTGCACGGTTGACTCCAAATGGTCTACTTAAGCACAGATGAGTTGATTTCCCGAATATGGTCTTACAGAACCCAAAGATTTAAGTCACGAGACCTGAAGAGTCTAAATTCCAGATCCTAGTCAGGTTCCTTACAATGAGAGGTAAAGGCCGTAATCAAGCTCCATCCTTTAGACTAGACTCAATCCTTAGTTCCAGAAATCAAACTTATTCTTAAAAATGTGAATGCAAATGCAACCATGTTTTTTGTGAAGTGTATTTTCTGAATTTTACTCATTTTATGGATTTTAAGGATTTTGTAATTTTTATGAATTTTAAGACTTTGTATTTTTTATGGATTTTATGATTTTTATAAACAATATTTTATTCATGAGTTTTACCAAATATATTTTATTCAAGTTAAGTATCTAATGTATTTTACAAATTTTATCTAAAAAGTATTTTACAAGGATTGAATGGTTTTTACACATGTTTTAATAAATAGGATTTTAAAAAAGTACTATACAAATTTTAAGTACAAATTTTAAATACAAATTTTAATTACAAGTTTTAAATACAAGTTTTAATCATATTTTACTTATTTACAAGGATTTTATAAACAATATGTAAATATAAGTGGATTTTAAATTAACCTGTACCCACTTTTTATGGATTTTATAGATATAGAAAATACATAAAAGTACGAGTTATGGACGAAAGTATATATACAATATATACGCACCCCCCTATACTTAGCTTGTGCTATGTCCTCATAGCGTCAAAAGAGAAAAAGGATGACATAACTCGTGCTAAGTAAAAGTGGGTGAAAAAGGATATCGAGTACAAGTCAGTCAACCCCCCCTATACTTACGATCAGGTCATCGTAAGTATCACGGGAGAGCAAAAACGGGATGACTGAATGAAAAGAATAAATAACGAAAGTTCAAAAGGAAAAGAATACGAAATCATCGAAATCACTCGGTCCCCCCTGTACTTAGGATAAGGCATCCTAAGTATAGAAAAGAGTGTAGCCAAAAATTGGGAACCAGTGATTCGTGAAAAAGAAAGGCTATACAAAAGAATCAGTACAAAATAAAACGTAAATCAGTGGGCAATCGGTCCCCCCTATACTTAGGATCTAGTATCCTAAGCATAGAAGACGAGCAAAAATGGGGATGATTGTGGGCTACGAAGAATATACAAGTGTTGTGAATCTCCAGAAACGAATGGCTCAAAAGGATTTTGTACAGGAAGAAGTGAAAGAATGATCATGATTCCTGTACAAAATAGATCACTTCAGTGCGGGCCAGATGATCAGTAGTTTCAATGAAGTGCTTCAGCATCTGCCCATTAACCACGAACGGTTCTGCACCAGGTGACACATCTGATATTGCTATACTGCCATTGTCGTGCACCGTTCTGACTATGTACGATCCTTCCCACTTGCTTTTAAATTTGCCTGGAAAAATTCGCAATCTCGCATTGAACAACCAGACTTTCTACCCAGGAACAATGCTTTTGTGCCGAATATGTCTGTCATGCCATTTCTTCACTTTGTCCTTATAGATGAGTGTGTTATCATATGCTTGATTTCGAATCTCTACCAGCTCATTCAGATCTATCTTTCTCTTGGCTCCTGCTTTCTGTAAATCTAGTAATATCTCTCGAATTGCCCACTCAGATTTATGCATGATCTCTACGGGCAAGTGGCACGACTTTCCATAAACCAGTCTTAATGGTGAAGTACCTAAGGGAGTCTTATATGCAGTACGATATGACCAAAGAACCTGATCTAGAAGAAGTGACCAGTTCTTCCTATCCGGTCGTACTAGTTTCTGAAGAATTGATTTCACCTCCCTATTTGAGACTTCAGCCATGCCGTTCGTCTGTGGGTGGTAAGGAGAAGCTACTCTGTCATCGATGCTGTATTGTTTCACTAGCTTTTTCACCTCCTTATTAATGAAATGGCTACCCCCATCAGAGATTAGGATACGAGGGATCCCAAACCGCGAAATAATGTGTTCCCTTAGGAACTTGCAAATGGTCTTACTGTCTGCGGTTCGTGCGGGTATAGCCTCCACCCATCTACTAACATAGTCTACAGCAAGAAGAATGTACTCAAAGCTGCTGCTAGAAGGGAACGGTCCCATAAAATCTATGCCCCATTCGTCAAAAGATCTCGCAAATGATGACGGGTCGCATCGGCATTGCATCTCTGGCACTAACTATCCCTACAGCTCTTCTGACACTCTGGACAACTCTTCACGAATGTGCATGCAACTTTAGTAAGATTCGGCCACCATAATCCACTCTGTAGTACCTTCTGTGTTGTCCTCTTCCCTGAATGATGTCCTCCTGATTCTAAAGAATGACACAAAGTGAGGACACTATTATATTCTTCTTGAGGAATACATCGCCTGTAAATGCAATCCGGTCCTTCACGAAAAGAAGCGGATCCTCCCAATGGTAGTATCGTGCCTCGGAAACTAGTTTCTCAACTCGGTTCTTTGGCCAACCCTGAGGACTTTTCTGTGTGACCAGAAAGTTCACTATGTCTGCATACCACGGATGTTTAGTAACCGCAAAGATGCTCTCATCAGAAATCTCTCTGCGATCTCTGGCGTGTACTCATCTGAAGGCTGATCTGTCTGTAATCGGGAGAGGTGATCCGCTACCACATTCTTTACTCCAGGTTTATCTTTGATATCCAAGTCGAATTCCTGAAGTAATAGAATCCATCTAAGAAGGCGTGCCTTGGCATTCTTCTTTTCCATTAAAAATCTGATAGCTGAGTGATCTGTGTATACTGTGATCTTAGAGCCAAGTAGATATGATCGAAACTTGTCTAATGCAAACACTACTGCCAACATTTCCTTTTCTGTCACTGTGTAATTTCTCTGAGCATCATCTAAAGTTCTGCTGGCATAGTGAATGGCAACGGGAAGTCCATTCCTCATATGTCCTAATACAACCCCGACCGCAAAATCAGAAGCATCCATCATGATCTCGAAGGGTAGAGACCAATCAGGCGGCTGTAGGACAGGAGCACTGATTATCTTTTCTTTTAATGTGAGGAAGGCATTAAGACATTTATCATTTAACACGAACTCGATGCCTTTGCCTAGCAACTCAGTTAACGGTGGGGCAATCTTAGAGAAGTCTTGAATAAACCGTCGGTAAAAGCCGACATGCCCCAGAAATGACCGTAACTGTTTGATGTTGGATGGTGGCTCGAGTTTCTTGATGACATCCACCTTGGCAGGGTCAACCTCCATGCCTCACTGGGAGATGACGTGCCCCAACACGATCCCGTGAGTAACCATAAAATGGCTCTTTTCCTAGGTCAGAACGGGATCTACCTCACAACACTTTTTCAAAAACTGGTCTAGGTGCGCTAAACAATCATCATAGGACTCACCATAGTCCGAAAAATCATCCATAAAAACCTCCAGAAAATCACCGACCATGTCCGCAAAAATAGCAAGCATGCACCTATGGAAAGTCGCAGGAGCGTTGCACAATCCAAAGTGCATCTGTCTAAAGGCATACGTGCCAAACGGACATGTAAAGGTGGTTTTCTCCTGGTCTTCAGGAGCAATTGATACCTGGTTGTATCCGGAGTAACCGTCAAGGAAACAAAAGTACTCCTTCCCTGCCAACCGTTCTATGACCTGGTCTATGAAAGGCAAAGGGAAGTGATCCTTCTTCGTCGCGGTGTTCAGCTTTCTGTAGTCAACACATACTCGCCACGACGTGGTTACTCTCTTTGGAATCTCCTCTCCACTCTTGTTTTTCACCATCTGAATTCCCGACTTCTTCGGGACAACATGTAATGGGCTAACACATTCAGAGTTGGAGATAGGATAAATGAACCCTGCGTCACACCATTTCGTGATCTCTTTCTTGACAACTTCTGTAATACCAGATTCAACCTACGCTGAAACTCTCTGGAGGGTTTGCTGTCATGATCGAGATAGATATGATGCGAACACAAAGCAAGATTAATCCCGCGGAGATCGGATACAGTCCACCCAATAGCCTTGCGGTTTCTTTCTAGAATCTCCATCAGACGAGATTCTTGATCATCGGTCAAAGATGAGCTGATAATGACCGGAAACCGTTGATGTTGACTTGCAAGGAAAGCATACTTCATGTTTGGTGGCAAAGTTTTTAGCTCTGGTAAGGTAGTATCTGTATCTGCCGAAACATCATCTATATTTGTATGGGGATCTGTATCGGTTGGTGATGTGTCTGCATTCTGATTATCCACCATCTCTATGTGCTCTAGAGTCGGACCACAGAAGATGTTCAAGACATCATCCGACTCCTCAGAATGATCGGAAGAGAATAAGTCAGCCAAATGAAACTCGGAATCATCTGAGATGGAGGAATTATGTTGTGTTTCCGAGTCTGAAAAATCTGCAATATCAGAAGTCTGATCCCTTTGCTTCTCATCATCCAGACTAAAGAATAAGGTTCTGTCGGAAGAAATACCCCCTGAGGTCTCGGACCCGTCCTCTGTCAAACATTCTTGGGTCTCTACCTGATACCTTTCGAGGTCGTCAAGACGGACCTCATCCATGTAATCACATGAGGCTAAAGAACTCAAAAAATCTGAAGATGCATCACTAAAAGTGTTCGATTCTCTTGCCATCTCTATATGTACCTTTTCGCCCTCGACGCGAAAAGATACCTTCCCTGTATCATAATCGAAGAGAGCCTTTACAGTCTCTAGAAAAGGCCTCCCGAGAATGATCGGGGTAAGGTGTAACTGTGCAGGGCAATTCATGTCCAGGACCGTAAAGTCCACTAGGAATTGCAGACCCTGCACGGTTACGATAACGTTCCTAAGTATACCCTTAGGTCTCTTTACGGATCAATCAGCAAACTAAAGGATCACGCGGGATTTGTAAAGAGGACCTAACTCGAGCTTATCAAGTAAGGAAGCGGGTATCAGATTGATCGAGGAACCGTTATCTAATAGAGTGCGGTCGAACTCGGCTTTTGCGATCTTGCATATGACATAATGTGCACCTGAGTCTTTCTTCTTCTTCGGTAGCTAATTCTGTATCGCACAAGATGTAGCCTTAGTCTGAACATGTTTTTCTGTTCGGGATCTCTTTTTCCTACACGTGGTGCATCTGTTTTTCAATTGATTATTAAGTGTAGGAAACTGATCTAAAGCATCATAGAGAGGGATCTTCAGAAAGATATGATCTTTGAGTAGTTTTTCAATCTCTGGAGATGCAAGATTATTTTTGGTCTTTTTCTTTCCTTTTCCAAACAAAGCATCGGGAAAAGGAATAGAGTCAGAAGTCAAAAAATCAGGATTTTTATTCAAACTGGAATCAACGTTTCCATCGAGTGTATCAGAATTATTTACAAAACTCTCTAAAACAGGAGAAGAGATATTTTTGTCGGGGCTCTCTGCCTGATCTGGCGTGATGTCATCGTCTGAGTCGCCAGTGTCAATATCTGATGTGTTGGCATTGCTCCCGTCTCTTAATTCTGCGTAATGGTCCTCATCCTCTTGCGGTTTCTCCTCCTCGGCTTTAGGATCATGGTTCTGCTCGTGCTCCTCTAATGCCCTCTCCTCTTCTCCAGCAGGTGCTTGTGGTGATCTACCACTCCTGAGACAAATGAAGTTAGATAAAAATTCAGGAAACGAGATCTTACCTGTAGTATCTACTTGCTCTGGATGCCTCCTCTTGTTGTTCGAATTCATATGAGGCTGGGAGAGTGGTCTTCGGCACGGTTAACTCGTCCAGACGACGGTTAACTTGCTCCATCTCAGTCTTGTGTGCGATCTGGAGCGTACTCAGCATGTCCATGATCTGGTTGAGCGCCTGAGCCTGTGAAGACATCTCTGGTTCGGTGTGGTGGCCCTGGCTTGCTCCTCTCTCCTGCCTTGGCATGAAATGCTGAGAGGTGGAAGGCTGGGAGTAACGCTGAGGTGTGGAGGAAGACTGCTGCGGCTGTTGATAAGGATAATTCGGTGAAAACTGAGCAAGGTGCTGATATGAAGGCTGCGGTCTCTGATGGTAGACATTCGGATGAGACTGCTGCGGCGTGAAGCTCTGGCGGTGCTGAAATTACGGACGTCCATGCTGCGGATGACCGTACGGCTGCTACGGTTGCTGATTCGGTATACTCGGTTGCTGCATCGGAGTATACCAAATCCCGTTGATCTCGAGAGTGGATTGCGACTCCACCTCCATCTCTGCGGTGCTGGTGATCTGGCCGGGTTTGGCATGAGACTGATCCTCGTGCCAATCGATCTGCGGAATCTCGAGCTCTCTCTGGATGTAGTGGATCTGACGGGTGGGTGGAGCGGGTGCGATCCTCCATACTGGTTGCGCGTTCGAAGAAGTCTGCCTCTGCTGGTACCGGATCTGAAGATCAGCGACCTTCTTCGATAAATCACTCAGATGCTGAGGTAGAGATGAGAGTTTCTCCAACTCTCGCAGCGGTTGTAGGTCTTGGACCTGCTTGTGAATAACGTCCACCAACGTTAATTTTTCACTAATAAATCCCATGTTGGTGTTGGATTCAGAGTCCGAGATATTCGCCACCTTGTGATGTTCTCGTTGATGTGGTGGCTATGGGGCTTTCTGAAATGTCCGAGTAGAGTCTACGACTCTCGAGTTCTCGGTCATCCCTTCGAAGATGGCCCAGACTGACTCGGCATCTTTGTTCAAGTAACTGCCGCCACATGCGGCGCTCACGAGCCCTTGTACTTCCAGCTAGAGTCCTCCGAAGTAATTCTGTACGAGCACCTTCATCGGGATCTCATGATGTGGGCATCTCTCCATAAGATCCTTGAATCGATCCCATGCCTCATGGAATGATTCGTGCAACAGTTGCGTAAAATTGGAGATCTGGCTCCTCATCATGTTCGTCCTTCCCAGAGGAAAATATTTGCGCAGGAAGGTGGACTTTAGGTCGTCCCATGTAGAAATTTCCCTCCCCAGATGACTCAGCCAATAAAGGGCCTTATTGGCTAAGGCAAAGGGGAAAGCCTTGAGGCGTACGGCCTCCTGCGTCACTCCGGGATAACAAGCCGTTCCGCAAATCATCTCAAACTGTTGTAAAAACATGAACGGCTCCTCTGCATCATTCCCATAGTACTTGGGAACAAGGAGATGAAGGACGGTCTGAGTTCGTATGGCCCTTGATTCGGCGATAGCGGAATCCAATGGTGGAGTGTTCTTGCACCCGGGTCATACTCGTCCCGTGAAGTTGCGGGAACCGCAGGCGGTAACTGTTCCCGGCCCCTGCTCTCAGCACGGCTATTTCAGCCCGCAGTTTAGTCTGAACTCTATATTGTTCTCGAATCTGCAAATTCATCTGCTGATGTGTATCGCGAATGCCTGTAGTGACATCTGTGTTCAGCTCCGGTCTTCCCTCCTGATGTTCTCCGGCTGGTGGCCTCTCGTCTGCTGCTGGTCCTTTCCCGCGAGCCATCTGATTGTCTGTAAAGTAAAAACTCTTGTAAGAACTCAGCGAAAAGTACTCAGGAAATCTAGATGATGTATTGAGGCAAGGGTCTGCCTCAATAGTCTGGCCAGGAGGTAAGGGAGTCTGGGTCTGACTCGCCTCGAGATCTGATGGGACCGGCTCGGGAAGAGGGTCATCCTGAGCCTGTGAAGACATACGCTCGACGGTGGACGGTCGAAGGCTCACAGAGTCTGAATCGAAAAGCCGTCGAGAAGTCATCTTCGATGTCAAGAGAAAGTTGGGAGAGCACGTTTTCAATTCAAATGAGAGAGGAAAAGTGCGAAAGACGCGGAAACTCACGCCCCGCAAGCAAACACAAAGCAAACCCCGTTTTCACCAACTCAACCCTGATGAAGACCGTAAGAGTTCGGTCTTTTTATCTTTTCGGTTTTAGGATTGTGATTAGCAAACTTTTCGGTTACACGGGCTGAGCAAGCCAATAGGTGCCCGATGGTTTCCCCGAAACACTGGCCCGAATCCTTACAAGAGACCACTCACACTCAGCCAGTATGGGAGTAAGTACGGACCGTTTCCGGCTACCCGTGTTACTTGAGGACGGAGCCTTGCACAGTTTCCTCTAAACCTCCCACTCTTCTAAGTAAACCCGGACCGTTTCCGGCTACCCGAGCTTACCCACTGAGGAACAGTGATCAAATGTATGGACCCAGTAGTATCTCACAAGAAATACGAGGTTTGGGCTCTATCCTTAAGTGTCGGCTCTCGAGCTCGCGCACTTTGAGAAATGTGCGGGGGTTACTCTCCCAAATCACTTGAGTCGATTTACGGCTTTAAGTCAGATAGATTTAGCAGTCCCGATTTTAGTTTTGTAATTTTTATGGGTTTTCTTCAATCAACGTCTATCGATTTTTTCTTTTTATTTTAAAAACCCTAAAGCATACAACTAGGTTGCGAGTCCTAAGACTAACTACGCGGCGCAAACAAATAGAGTAAAGAAAATCGTAAACAAACATCTAGAAAACCGCGGAAAGCCGATAGAGATGAAAATCGCGGTGGGTGCCCTGATCCTCAGACACACTGTATCCGACGAATCAGGCCCAAAAAAAAATGGGGGGGGAGTTTGTTTATTATGTAATTACATACTCTCTCTCCTTTTCTCTCTCTTTTACAAAAATACCCTAACTACTCTGCCCTCTGCAGCCGACTCGTGAAGAAGGAGCCGGCCTCTGCTCTTTCAACTGATTCGGCTTCCGAAGAAGCCGGCTGATCCTGCAGGCCCTGCACAGATAGTTAGCAAAAGATCGATCGAGAAAGCCGCGAAATCGAGAAAGCCGTAAGAAAAAAACAAAAGAGAAACTTAGAAAACAAAACACGAAAAAGCCGTACGAAAAACCGTACGAAAAACGAAACAAAGAGAAGAGAAAAAATAAAATCACGAAGAAAAATAAAAAAATCAAAAAAATCTAACGCCTCCCTGGCAACGACGCCATTTTGATTAAGCTAAAAATTGGTTTCACGGCTTTTCGTTTTTAGAAGAAGCACGGTCGATGTAGCCAAAAAGTCGCGAAACAAATCGATCTTCAACTTATCAAACAAATTCGGCTTTCCTTCGGAAAACCTACACTAAATCTTTTACCAGGCAAGTGTTCTTGGGTCGAACTCAAGGAGGCAGAATAGATTCCTTCGATTTTTATCTTTGTTATTTTATTTTTACCACTTCTCAAAGTTATCAAGGCAAGAAGCTTTTTTGTTGATTTTTATTTTTATTATTTTTATTTGATTTTATTATTTTCCAATTTTAATTTAATTTTCAAAAAGGGATACTTTTCAAAAATATTTATTTATTATATAATAGGTGGATATTATATAGGTGGTAAAATATAGTGGAGTAATCGAGGTTCGAGCCGCGAGCTCGAACAACTCAAGAAAACAAAACAAAACGAGACGGATTTCGAAGAATCAAAACACGTCGAAAACACGTTAAAATCCCACGAAAACTTTATACAAGTTAGATAGGGTAGTTGTGTAACTACGCTAAAGAAACCGTCAAAAAACGAAGTCAAATGAGGTCCAAACAACCCCTACAACCTAGGGGCATAAGCGCAAGAAAAAGCTATTTAAAATGTTTTCAAAAAGGTCCTCAGAGACTGTTCTGGAAGCAAAATATACAAATATTTACATTTAGGTCCCTGCAAAGGGACCTAAATGTAATTAACGGAAACATGGGGGGCGGGATGAAGTATCTGGAAGTTCGCTGGGTTGAAGTTGTAAATGTTACACCCCTTCAGAATCGGCGGCTGATATTAGAACGTGCTGGCACCGATCAGACGCTCATGGGTGCGCCACGTGTCGCGCACCTGTAGCTTCTGTGTTCTTGAGCGGTTGGAGTCGCTGGTGACGAGGTCTTCTTCTCCGAATTTTCACGGCCAACCGACGAAGGCTTTGGCGCTCCGGCGGGGCCAGAGGGGTGGCGCCTCCACCCCTCGAGCTCGCCCGCGGTTGGGGTCGATCGACGGTGGCTCTAAGCGACGGTGGTGCGCCGATGAAGACGGCGATATCGACCAACTGGAGGTTGTTCAGTTCTGGCGATCCATCTTTGGAGATGGATTCCGATGAAGATTGAAGGCTTCCAGCTCCTAAGAATGGCTCCCGATTGAAGGTAGATCTGCAAATAACAGAATCATATGCTCGATTCTCTAGGAATCGGCCCAGGGGTAAAGTAATTGCAAGATCAAATCATAGATAAAACTTCGGATTCCAGAAGAACTATCAGATGCGCGAAGATGGCAGTGACATGAAGATACGATTTGAATATATTTTGAAATGAATCGAGATGAATCTTTGAAACGCGCCTAAGAAGGAGAGCTACCTAATGACGCAATTAGCGTCGCTAATCCCTACACGCATATCGAGGCGAAAAACTAAGAAGGTGAAGGAAGAGGTCTATGAAGATCCAAGGTGTATTACCTGGAACAACTGTTGGACGACGACCTTTGACCGGAGCTCCGACGCACGCTTGGGCGACGATGCAAGGCTGGCGTAGCCTCGGAACCTCCTCTGATGATTCCTCCTCCTGGCGAGCTCCTCCAAGGTGCTGTCACCACCACAGGTCGGCTGGAACGAGGCTCGGAAGTAGGGGGTCGGGTTCTGGATCTGGGGGTCTCAGATAGCTGGAGAGTTAGTTGTCTATGGCGACCTTGAGGGGTATTTATAGCTGGGTTTTCGTGGGCACCAAGCTTAGATCTAGGGTTGGCGTTGAAGTAGGTTGTTTGGAGAAGGGTATCAATGGATTGGATCGCCTGGAATGTTCTCGAATCGCGCGGGAGAAATTATTGAAGGTGGTCGGTCGAGCAGGCTCTGGTGCAACAGAATCTTGGGGAAGATAAACAAGGTTCTGACAAGTGTCAGCACCTGGTTGGCCCAGAAGTGGAAATTAGCTTATAAATAAAGGATTAAATAGTAAATTACTTTATTTTAAATAAGTTTAAATACAAAAAGTGTAGATAAATTAATTCTCTAATTTATGAATTAAATACTTTATATAAATAATAAATATTATTCAAATTATAAATATTATATTAATAAATATGTATTTATAAAAAGGTTTTAGATTTTTAATTTAATAAATAAATACTTAAAAATTATATAAATTTCTTAATTATTAGAATATTAAATAAGGTTGATACGAATTTTTATGGATTTTAATAAGTTAATTTACATATTTTAATAAATAAGATAAGTAACTAGGTAGTTCATTTATACCTATATTTTAGGTTTTTTTGATTTTATTAAAATAATAAATATGGTCCAAAAATTATGAAATAATTTATGGTGAAACTACAAGATCATGTAATAATTTAAAAATTATAAAATTAAGAAAATCATAAATAGTGTGTGTTACAGAAAATAAATAGCCCAGAAACCCCGTTGTCTTTTGGTCCCAAAACTGACTTTTTGCAAACGGACTCCGAATTCGATGAAACTACCTTTATTAATTAGAGAATGTTATTTTATGAACTTTAAAGGTGAGTAGAGTGAAATTAGAGTTCGTATGAGGAAGTTATGATGTTCGGAAGTTGAGATTTTGACAATTTCCAGGCTGAGTTTCTTGGCATATATACAGGGTAATATTTTTAAACTTATTTTTATATTTTTATATATATTTTTAGAAATAATTAGGAGAAGAGTTTGGTGAAAAATATGTTCATATGAAATAATTAAAAATCTTTGAAGTTTTGTATTTATTTTATAAATAGTGGAGGGTGTGTGTAGTGTGTATTAAATTATTTTTTATGTTTTCTTTCCTTATCTCCCCCTACTTATTGGTTTGTCAACCAATCCATGCTGACTTGGTCTCGGGGGTTGGGCTATAAATATATCTTATAGTTATATTTATATTTTAAGTCATATTGTATATATATACATATATTCAATCTACCTTTTTCTTTCTTTTCTTGTTCTTTATTTATTTACATGATTTTAGTGGTTAAAAGTGAATATTTACACATGAATGGTGATTTGTTAAAAAATGAGAATTAATGGATATTTACATGTATTTGTTAAGGGTTTTAAGACAAAATGCGACAGAAAAGTTAATGAATCATGGATTCATCAACATGTACAGTTCACAGAGACTGCCACTCATGGTGATTTATTGGATGACATTGCTTCATATACATTTGATGCTGACTTTGTTACACTTGGGAGTGGTAGGATGACGGTCAGCGATACCTCATCTGAGCGACGACACCACGAGGATGCAGGAGCGCAAGACGAGGCTGGTAGCGGTGTTGATGCTGCTTAGGAGGATGATGACGGTGGTGCTGACATCACCAAGGATGTTGATCCAGCCGAAGGTATTGAGGCCGTCGCTTCTCCAGATGTAGAGGGTCGTACTGATGCCACCAGAGATCTAGATGATGAGACAGAGTGTGGTGTTGATGCCATAGTTCTCGATGTTGTGCGTGGTATTGAGGCCACCCCTTCCATTCCAGTAGTGTTTTCTCCAGTTGTTGTATCTCGGGACTTTACAGAAAATACCGAAAAAAGTAATAAAGGAAAGGGTTCTTCATCTTCGAGTCCATATGTAATGCATGATGATACTTGTATGGATTTTGTTCCTTCTCAGCAGCAGGAACCCATTCCTAGCCGTCTACCTGAGGAGGGCCCGTCCATCCCCTTCCCTCAAGCACTTCACTTGGCAAAGGGGAAGAAAATATAAAATCCAAAAAAATCACAATAGTTAGAGTTCATCCAGCAGATGATTGATAGATTTCAGATTCAGCTGACTCTAGAGGAGGCACATGAGCATATTCCTCTTTTCAAGAAGAACTTGAGAGACAATACCATTATCCATAGGAAGAAGAGGAACCACAATGCAGAAATCCGAGTGCTCACTCGTGCCACTTGCTTATCCATCCAGAATCGTTTGCCAGCCAAAAGTCCAGATGCAGGAGCTCCCTATGTCATATGCCATATTCATGAGCAGAGATTTGTTCGGACCCTATTAGATAATGACTCTTCCATCAACCTTATCCCGGCAGCCTTGCTCGATCGATTCGAGTTTAGCCCTCATCGACAAAGCAGGACAGTCCTTCAATTTGTTGATAGATCTGTCAAGAGGCTGAAGGGGTTGTTGAAGGACGTGGTCATCATAATTCAGGGTCTGAAATTCCCCATGGACTTTGTTGTGTTGGACATGGAGATCCCTGAGTCTGTGACCAATACCCCCTTCATTCTAGGCCATCCTTCTTGGCCACATCCAAGGCGGTGTCCAACCATGATAGTGGGAAGGTGTACTTTCGCATCGAGGGAAAGAGTATACAAATAGAGACGATCAACAAGACCAGAGCACGAGACTCAGCTTGCTCAGAATAGTGTAGTGACACAGAGCAGATGATAGAGGCAGAGCGAGATGTCTACAAGATGTGCGACTTTGTGATCACCGATATTGAAGCTACTTGGTCCGATCCCATTTCACGAGCCCTTCTCTCACATTCAAATGCTATAGATCCATAGCTTCCAGCATAGGAGAGTTCAGAGATCACACTCTTGGCCGAGACACTTTTGAGGCTGACGATCGTGTTCAGGATATTGAAGCATAGTATATTTCTTGTTATTCCGATTCAGATCCCTCAGATTCATACATAGATTGGGCATATTTTGATGATTTATTACCTAGTCTGATTTCCACCGAGCCAGTAGCTAGGGCGGAGGCCGTGCCAGCACCGAGTACAGATATACCTATTGGGTCGTCATCACCAGTTTCGTATAATAAGCAAGAGTTCTCTCATTAATATATGTTCGCATTCACTCAGACCTTTTAGAAGCCAGATTTGTCAGCTCCCAGTTGCCCAGAACTAAAGCCTTTGTTGTAGTAGCTGAAGTATAGGTTTCTTACGGGTGAGCATAAGATGTACTTAATCATTATCTCAGCAGATTTGACTGGGGAGCAAGAATCTTGATTGATGGAGGTTCTTGAAAAGAACTGCAAGGCAATAGGATGCAGCGTAGCTGATCTCTAGGGGATAAGTCCAGCCATGTGCTCTCACCATATCTATCTTGAAAAGGACGCGAAGCCGTCACGTAAGTTCCAGCGACGACTGAACCTGAATCATCAAGAGGTAGTCATGAAGGAAATATCGAAATGGTGGTGCACTGATTTTATCTACCCCATCTCCGACTCCAAGTGGGTTAGTCCATTGCATGTGGTGCCTAAGAAGACGGACATCACTATAGTTGTGAGCGAGTTTGTAGAGGAGATAGCTACGCGGGTAACCACTACTTGGAGGGTCTGTGTAGACTATAGATGATTGAATCTGGCCACCAAGAAGGATCATTTCCCGCTGTCTTTTATTGATCAGATTATAGAGAGGCTAGCTGGGAAGAGTCATTATTGTTTTCTTGACGGGTACTCCGTATACAATCAGGTGGCCATAGCGCTCGAAGACTAGGACAAGACGACGTTCACCTGTCCATTTGGAACTTATGCTTTCAGACGGATGCCCTTTGGTCTATGTAACGCCCCGGCGACATTCCAAAGGTGCATGTTGTCCATATTCTCGGACATGGTGGGTGACTGTTTAGAGGTCATCATGGATGACTTTTTGTTCTACGACGATGGGTTTGATGCTTGTCATGACTGCCTAGACCATGTACCTCAGCGATGTATCGAGGTCCATCTTGTCCTATCTTAAGAGAAGAGTCACTTTGTGGTGACTTAGGGGATGATGCTTGGTCATATTATCTCTAACAGGGGCATGGAGGTTGATCCGGCCAAGGTGGACATCATCGGGAAACTCAATCCCCCATCCAACTTACGACAGTTACAGTCTTTTCTAGGGCATGTCGGTTTCTACCTGACGGTTCATTCATGACTTCAGCAGGATTGTCTGACCATTGACTGATTTGCTGACAAAAGACACCGAGTTCATTGTAGATGATATGTGTCCTACGTCATTTGAGACTCTCAAAAGCTTAGTTGTTTAAGCTCCTGTTCTCCATCCGCCTGATTGATCTCTCCCTTCGAGATCATGACAGATGCCTCCGATTTTTCCGTAGGGGCAGTGCTAGGACAGAGGAGGGATGGAGTACCATTTGCCATTCACAACGCTAGCCGTACATTGGATGTCGCGCAGCGGAACTACACTATCATGGAGAAAGAGATGCTAGCCATAGTTTTCACCTTGGATAAATTTGGATCATATATTTTGGATCCAAATTGACTATCTTTACAAATCATACTGCCATCAGATACCTCATGGCTAAGAAGGACGCCAAAGCGAGATTGACTAGATGGATCCTTCTACTCCAGGAGTTTGATATTTAGATTAAGGATAAACTTGGAGTAAAGAATGTGGTGGCGGATCATCTCTCTCGGTTAGAGAATCTTGAGGAATCTGAGCAGACTGATTCCATTACAGAGACCTTCCTAGATGAGGTGATCCTTGCTATTGCCTCTCTCCCATGGTATGTCGATATTGTGAACTGCCTTGTTGCAAAGAAAGTTCCACAAGGTTGGCCTAGGTAGTGGCTTGAGACCTTCCTTGCGAAGGCCAAGTTCTACCATTGGGAAGATCCCATCCTTTATCATGAAGGAGGGGATAGTGTCTGATGTCGGTGCGTTCCTCAGGAGGAGCACCACATCGTCCTCACATACTGCCACAAGCTTGAGGTAGGAGGACATCATTTTGGGAGGAGAACATCACAGAAAGTGCTCCAATCCAGCCTATGGTAGCCTACCCTCTTCAAGGATTCTGATGAATTAGTGAAGAAGTGTACTGACTATCAGAGGATGGGCACTTTTGGACAGCGTGATATGATGCCGATGCAGCCCATTCACTTCTGTGAGGTTTTTGATGCATGGGCATCGATTTCATTGGTCTATTCCCTAATTGTCAGGGATTTGAGTACATTTTGTTGGCTATTGATTATGTGAGTCATTGGGTTGAGGTCATACCTGCCCAAACTGTATATGCTAACACTGTTTGCAATTTTTTGAGGAGGAATATTATTTCATGATTCGAGGTGCTCAGAGTATTGATATCTGACGGGGGGTCTCATTTTATCAACGACAAGGTAAACGCCTTTGCTAATGAGTTCAGTATAGACCATCGAGTTACCACTCCATATCACCCTCAGACCAATGGTCTTGCTGAAGTATCGAATAGGGAGAACAAGATGATATTAGTTCGCCCCCAGACCGAAAGGATTGGTCATAGCTTTTGGACTTGGTCTTGTGGGCATACCGGACTTCCTTCAAAACTCCTTTGGGTACATCTCCCTTTCGTCTCGTTTATGGCAAGCTCTGTCATTTACCTATTGAGATCAAGCATAAGTAACTTTGGGATATCACTGATATATTAACGGATCCAGAGAGTATAGGAGATTAAAGGAAGGCATAATTGGCAGCCCTGGAGGAGCTTAGAGATACATCCTTTTCAAGCAGCCTATAATACAAGGAGCGAGTAAAGATATGGCATGATTCTCATATCAGCCACAAGCAGTTTTATCCAAATAAGAGAGTATGATTGTTTGATGCCAGGCTTAGATTATATCCAGGGAAATTATAGAGCAAGTGGAAAGGACCTTACCTGGTCCGAAAGGTGCATGAGTATGGTAGTATCGACATATCTGAGATGTCATCTGAGTCCACCTTTTCTGTTAACGGTCAGAGCCTCAAACCATATCTAGATCATGAATCGTTGATCATTGACGTCGCCCCGATTCATTTTGCATGAGATGTAATCTTTGACTTGCATCAGTTGCATCTCGTCCCTGATTATCACTGGCTTCCGCCTTGTCTAGATCTAGATGTCCATATCATCTAATTCTTTAGTCTAATACCCTATCTGCATCTCATAATTATGCTATACTTAGGGTGTACTTTACCTTAAGTATAGGGGGTGTCAGATTTTTGATTATTTTGTTGATTCTTTTTACCTCTGTTTTGCTGCCAATACTTTGGGATATTTTACCTAAAGTAAAGGGGAGGTAGACCCTGTGCATCCTTTCACTCGATTTTCCCTTTGTACACATTCCTCTATACTTAGGATTACTTGATCCTAAGTATAGGGGGAATCACCGAGCCCTCTTCTCTTTGATTCGTCGTTGTATTATAGCATTTCTTTTCACTTCCCCATAATAAGCACGAGTTATGTCTTCTTCATCGCTCTTTGTTCTCTCTAAGGACATCGTTCGAGCTAAGTATAGGGGGTGTTGATTATAATACATATATACTTTATCCATAACTCGTACTTTGTATGAGTGTGTTAATAAATAAGATGGATAAAATTTTTTATCTAAAAATTGTAAAAATTTAAAAATTTATCTTGTACATAAAATTCTTTCTTGCACATACATAGATATTCATAAAAATTATTTTTGTACAAATGTTTGTAAAAATGCTTTGTTTGTAAAAGTTTGTAAATATTTTTGTATAAAAACTATGTATATAGTACAAAATTTTTGCAAAAATGTTTGAAAAATAAAAGTTTGCACAAATACTTGTGTAAATGTTTGTAAATAGTTTGCAAAACCACTTTACTCATGCGTTCATTCAAACATTTTTGAAAAATTTTGCACATTTGCAAATACTTTGCATATAAAGATTTTTTTATATACTTGTACAGTCATCTAAATCATAGTAGACATTTAAACTAGCCTGTATTTAAATTGGGAAAAGGATCTTGGTTAAGACCTTAATTACCTAAATATAAGAGGAACCTTATAAGATTAAGGGTTGAGACTCTTCAGGTCCATTGGTGACTTAATTCTTTGAGTCCACTAGGCTATGATCACATGTCATCTTGATGAGCCTAAGTAGAACATTTAACAACGCACACATGACTCTCACAGACAATGGATTTACTTGAACCATCACCTTACACATAGCTCTCTATGGATGAGGTGATGAGGAGGCAGTTTCCTTTAGCTTGGGGTAGCAAACGAGGGTAGTATTTCTAGACGGAACGTCTCGTTTTCCTTTAGGGAAGGTAGTGCGCTTGAACTTGCTATGGCGGTGTTGAGGTCTAAAGACAGGAGTTGTGGGTTGAAATAATGCTTCAAAAGAGGGATAGTCTACTGGCTCAAGAGGAAAAAGCCCTTATGTATATATGTTGCACCATGTAGATATGTTGTACAAATGCACATAAAAAATGTGCAAAAGAAAGAAAAACTCCAAAAAAAAGTGACGGGTCTGATAGAAAATGAAATTCCTGTCGGAGTGTACATAGTCAAATAAAGCAAAGCTTATGTTACTCACTCTCATCTCATGAAGATTGCAGCAGGAGAGTTAGCTACACTGGCTAGGCACCCAGAGATACATGGCTACACTTGCCATGGTCCATTCTCTTCTTTTCCCTCTTCTTGAGCCGGTTGAACTTGAACTTAGAAGGGAATACCCTGCTCCTCGAGGAAAGAGCTGATAGACTAGGGCATTAGAGTTACTTTGTTGTGGGAGGTTGTTACCTTGTCATCTCTAAGGTGGGGAGCAACATATGACTTACACCGTACAAGAAAAGATTCATGGTCATTAGGGTTTGTGTATGTAGACTTGTTCTGATCTGGATTATTGAGGAGTCTTGACCATAGATTAGTGGAACTTAGAGGATGTTGAGTCTTAAACCTAGGTCCAAATAAGGTTACGACAAACTAATAATCCAAAGGTCTGACTAAGCTCCATACTTCAATTTAATGAAGACAAGTTTAATAATCAACCTTGATTCTCCTTCTTTTTCTTTTCTTTCCTTTTTCACTTCTTTTTCAAATAAGTGTTTGCAAAGGGACTAGCAAAGTTAAAGTATAGGGGTTGATGAATCTTTGATTATCACTCTATGTTCTTTTATTTTAGCTTTTTATCTTAGCTAGGCATCAGGTAAATAGGTGTAAACACAATAAGTTAGAATTTGACATGCACATGTTAACAATACATATTTAGCATGTATTTATGAAAAAATAATAGAATAAACGAAAAGAAAAAGCAAGGAGGTATTTAGAATAAATACAAAGTAATCCAAACCCCAAGAGAAGGTCAAATATTGACCTAATTGCCAAATAAAATAAGTAGAGAGAGATAGGGCATACTCTATATTGTATCCATCATTTATATCTATAAATAATTATTTTTGAAAAATAAAAAAAATAAAATGTTCTTTTTACCTCCTTGTATATAGTCGCAAAAATAAAACAAAAATCAGAAAGGAAAATAAAAATTTAAATTAAATCATCTCTCACTTGTACAAAATATATGTATACATACAACATTCTCTGTTTATTAGACACACTTGTAAATAAATAATAAAAATAAAATAAAAATTATTTTAAACTCCAAAAATTATGTTGTAAGTAAATAAAATACAAAAATTGGGATATTTGTGCAAAAATAACAAAATAAAAATTATTGTACACAATACATAGGTATATTATACATGTATATAATACATTATACTGTATAAAGACTAATTTTATTTTCCATAAAAATAAATAAAAATCACAGGAAAATAGTTTGAAAAATAATAAACATTTTTCAATTTATACACTTTTTATTTTAAATCTATTTACTATTTTTTATTGAATTTGACATTATTATGTAATTTCCTATTGGTCCAAGTCACTTTGTTGACTAGGGTCAACGGCCTCTTCCCGGCTTGACCCGACCCGATCCTGTTTGCCGAACCAAGTTCTCCCAATTCTTCCAGTCGGGTCACGCCACCCTTCACCCCGATTCTTCGCTCGTGACCTCTCCTTGGATCCAAGACCTTCGTGGATCCCTAGGAAGGTGCAGATCTTCCTAGGGTTGCGTGCCTTCGCCAGAGTCTTCCAGCCTCCTAGGATCCTATAAATCATCTCTTCCACCTTCCAGGAGCAACAGCTCGTGCCTCACTCCTTCTTATGCCCTTATCCACCTCAGGTCGAGTGATAGCTTCTAGAGGGACCCTTCGGATCGGATTTGGTGGAACATCCATGTTGCTCATCCTCGTGGCTGGCGTGCGCAGCCGCGAAAAGCCTCCCAGCCATCCATGGCTTAGTAGAGGCCATAACCTCGCTCGCCACCTTCGCCTGAAGCTCCAGAGTTCATCTTGAACTTCAGGTATCAACCATTCCGCTTCCTTTCATCCATTTGATTTGTTCTTCCATTTTGCACCGTCGTACCTTCCTCCACCCGGCTTTGGTCGTCAGAGCCCCATCTCATCGTCATACCCTTATTGATCGAACCCCCCACACATGATTACACTTCCTCTGCAATCTTATCAACCTTAGGCTCGACCGTTGGGTTGATATTGATGCACGGATCTTCTCTACCACCTTCACCGGAGAACGAATCCCGTTCCCCTTCGCTTCTTTCTGTTTCTGCTCCAATAACCAAGACCAGAGCTTCGCACCGAGTCTTCTCCACTCTTTGCAGGCACCTGTGCGTGAGGGCAGCTCCATCGAGAATCCCAACTGATCAGGTGAAGTAGCTACCGGCAGAGCCACCCCGCCTCGGTCATCCGACTGTTGTCACCGTCCTCGGAAACACCCACTAGACAAGGAGTATCTCCGCGATCGTGTTGAGCTCTTCAATACCTCCATCCGAGTACTGGATCTCCATCCTTGCTTGGTTGAAGTTCGCCCCTGATGAGTTCTTCTGGGACCTTCAGCCACCGTTGATCAGGAATGGCCCCTCCAGGTTTCATCACAATCGTTTGCCACCCCCTTTTGTCAGACGCGTCAGATGCACGATTAACGTACACCCAGGCCGACATTCCCTGCACCGTCTGATTCCCGTAGACTCCATCTCGCACGTACACCTGCTCATGTGCCTGCACCGTCAGATCATCAGCCGAGCAGATAAGAGACGCCAACAGCCGCTACCGTTAGAGCACACCACGTGTCCCCCACACGCTCCACACGTGGCCTGCAAGGGTATATTGCACTATCTTCCCTACCGTTTTTATGCTTTACTTACTAGTTTGTTAAATAAATTTGTAGTTCAAACTTTTTGCATATTAGACCCTTATGTTTCTAGTATTTACACTTTAATCATTTGAGTCTGGATACACGTGCATGATCACGTGCTTCTGTGGTATTTTTGCAAGAACTGTCCAACACTTTTTGATGGTTATGATTTGAATGAAATATTTCCTGTATTTGAATTTAGGCCCTTATGCGTAATGATTTGAGCTTGTGCGCTTATTCCGTGGACATTAAGCACTAGTTCCCTTGGACTTTTTGCATGCGTTAATGTTTGATGTGGAAACTTTAGGATAATTGCGATTAGGTCCCCGCAACCTATGTGTTTGATTTTACATGAAATAAATATTATTTTAATTCCAAAAATTCCGTAAAAATTTCCATGAGTTCCTAGTAGCTCCTAGTATTTATTGTAATTTTTGGAGTTAATTTTATTTGGTATTTTATTTTTTAAAAATAAAAAACTCTTAAAAACATGTTCGTCTATTTTATAAAATACCAAAAAAATATAAAAACAGTCTCAAAAATTCTATAAAAATTCTTGTGTGTTTGTTTTAGTGTATTCTTACTTCTATCATTTGTGTTTCATTATCATTTATAAAAACCCTAAAAATCACAAAAGACTAAAAATCTTATAATAATCATATAAAATTGTAAAAAAGTAAAAAATTAGATTTCATTTGCTGTAGTTAGGAATTTTTATCTACTTTATCATAAAAATTACGACCATGACTTTTGGGCATTTTGATATTTTAAATTTGCCCCATAGTCCAGGATGTGCATTGCCTTGCTTTTTTGTGTTTGTTTCATTTTTAGAATATAATATAAAAATAAGAAAAATATCATAAAATCATCAAAAAACACTTGCATATTTGAAAAATATAAAAATATTTATATTTATAATTTTTGAGCATTTTTAGTCTTAATAAAAGTTGTTTAAGCTTGATTTTCTCTATCTTTTTATTTGATTTCCTATAAGAAAATATAAAAAAAATTGCAAATTTAAAAACCACAGAAATATACTTTTTCTTTTCTGAATACTGACTACTTCGTAAATTTCTGTGCTCCTTGTTTTCTACCCTGGTCGCTATACCAGGTTAAATAAATAGTAGAGACCGTCACATTGCTTTTTTTGTGCATGATCGTTTTATTTGTGGTCTTGAATTTTCTTGTTGAGTCTGGTTCGGGTGGTTGAGGTCACAACGACCTTTGATATCAATTAGCCTTGATCGCACGAGCGCTCACCATACACCAGAGTGTGTATCTTTTGAGTATCTAAGATACCTTCAACACCCAGACTTATATCACTATATGATGGAGAGCCCTTTTTGTGTGCTAGCCCGACTCCTGGTCATAATAACGGTGTCCAAGTTGACACTTTGAAATGGTTGTGAGAGCTCACCTTTGGTGGATGCTCTTTGATATCTGACTTTGTATGGTGAGAGTTTTTCTTTCAACACTTTTTCCTTTTTTTTGAAATTTTGGCTAGCTCCGATGCTTTTACCAAAAATTGGCGCACAATGATAAATAATTTTTTAGATTTCATCACATCCTGGCATATAGGTAATTGTCAAGAGATAGTACAAGATTCATGTTCTCGTATTGGCTAAAGTTGCTGACACTCAGGTTTCATGAAGTCTCCGTTAATTTTATCCCATCCTCGAGCATCATAAAATCAAGACCAAACTCAAATCCCTCATCCCAATTACACAAGTGAAATTTCAACTCATCTCATCATAACTACAATCGTGTACGAGAGGTGTAAGGTAGAGATTAAGAATGTAATATAGCACACAAATCTTTCAAACTAGGGAAATGTGAATAATAAGTGAAAGACCCTAATGACTAAAGTTAGTGAACTCAAAATCTCAAGACCTCAAAAACCAAATGTCTTGAACTTCACTAGTCTTGTGTGAATGTGTAAGTGTCAGGGACTAAAGCAACTTATTAGTTAGGGTTTTTTGTGAATTTTTTTAATTTTTAAAATTTTTAAAAAAGAATGGAATTTTTTTGTTTGTTTTTTTAAAAAGAAAGGAAAAGAAGAAAGAAGATTTTTTCTGAAAAGGTTTTTGTTCTTTTTTTTCAAAAGTTTATTTAAAAAGAAAGGCAAATAAGAAAGGATGCTCATTTTTTTGAAGAAGTTTTTTTTTGTTTTGAAAAGAAAGAGGAAGAATATTTTTTTGAAAAGGTTTAATTTAAAAGAGAATTTTTTTTAAAAAAAGTTTTTTACTGTTTTTTTCAAAAAAATGTATATATTTGAAAAAAGAGAGTTTTTACTTTTTTTATTTTTTTGAAAAAAAAATTGTAATGAAGAAATTATTTTGTCATACCTCTTATTTACAACAATTTACCCATATCTTCTTATTGTAATTATAAACAAGTCAAAGTACGAGCTATAGGTTAAGTATATATGTAATATATACAAACCCCCTATACTTAGTAGCATGTGTTATGTCCGCATGGCACTAGGTGACAAAAAACCATATCTCGTACTTAGCATAACTTGGCAAAAGAATAGAAGAGAAAGAAAAAATATAAGAGCGTGGGGAATGCACAACGGGCATCGGCTCCCTATACTTGGGCTTTAGTAAGCCTAAGTATTCGAGAGAACACAAGATTGAGGGACAGATGAGGGTGGGAAAGAATATACAAAAAGAAAATAAAAAGAAGAGACGGAGCAACTCGGGTCACTAATCCCCCTTATACTTAGGATCTAGTCATCCTCATTATAGCCACAAAATAAAAACGATACGGAACTGGGGCGAGTGATGCGAATCACGGAGGACGGATGCAAATAAAAGAAAAAAAATTATATAAGGAGGCGTGAGAATATATAAGGATCAAGAAGATTTGTGATGAACCTTCTTGCGGGAGTAATGAGTTGGGTAGTATGCATATGTGTCGTTGTCAGAATTGTCATCGGAGGAATAATAATGAGGGGTAGGGAACGTCCAATGAGGGTTGACACACGGCTGCTTGCTCAAATATAGCTTAAGAACAACCGACCTGATCTCACTTATATAGATGACCTCATCCGGACCTGATGAGGACTCCTAGGAAACTTCCTTCTCTGGTATATCGAAGGCAACTTTCTTATCTAGTTTTCTTGAACCTGAAGCATCAAGAGGAAGAGGAGAGTAATACATCTTGATGAGTTTAGGGGAACACCTTAAGGAATCAATACTCTTCTACTTCTTACAAGATGATCGACTAGAAGATGGAGAAACTGATTTATCGAGATTGGTCTATTTGGTCCAAGTTGTCTCATTTGGTGTAGGTTCTGGAAGTAGTGTGTGTGTGGTGTTGACCAAAGGTTCATCATCAGATGAGTCACCATTTGCATTGTAATACTAATGCAGGGTCAGCACACTTCTCTGGTATGGCATAGCGTTCTCAATTGGCTTGGCATTTATCATCTCATGCGTCGGATCATCTAAATCAAGGAAATGCCTGACTCAGGGGTAGCTTCTGGTTGTGGGTCCTCTCTAGAAGCTGTCACGGAGGTGGTGATGCTAGTAGTGGGTGATGTGGAGGTGTAGGGAGTCTCTGAACCAATGGTCGTCTGGACAGTCGGTATCTCAGGTGTATTAGAGAGATGGGACTCAACTATCTCTCGGAGGTCACGCTATCTGCAACTTTACAGGTTACCTTAGAATATCATGTGTCCTCAAAGATTGGGTGAGGTCGAAGTGCTCCCAATGTAGTGAAATCGATCTCTTGGGTCTCGTAATCTATAGTTGCCTTAGCCAAGGCTAAGAACGGCTTCCCGAGAATGATCAGACACTGGGTGAACTCTCCTCGGTGCTCAATGTCAATGATCGTGAAGTCTATCTGGAGTAGAGCACCTTAGAAAGTAATGATGACTGAAATGGTTCCTCTTAACTGTTTAATGGACCAATCAACCAACTGAACAATCTCTCTTGACTTCTTAGCAGATCTGAGTTTGAGCTTGGCAAACACAGAGGTTGGGAGGATATTTATGAGTGAGTCATCATCGATTCTTGCATGGGTGAAGGTAGCAGCTCAAATATTTATGAGTGAGTCATCATCGATTCTTGCATGGTTGGGAGGATATTTATGAGTGACCCTAGGCAACAACTTCACTATGCGGTTCTTGGTTTTTCTCACTATCACCAAAGAGGTGGCCATAGACACTATGTGTATCTCAGTCCTTATCCTCTTATTGCTTGACCTTTTAGGCATCAATTTACTTCTCACAAATCTTTTGAAGTCAGGAAAGTGTTCAGTGGCCATTATTATTGAAAGCTCAAAAATCAACTCTCTATCAATCGCTTCCCTAACTGCAGGGTCCAATTTTTTCAAGTCTTTTCCATTTTCAATTTTATGGTAGTTTTGGATTTTTCAATTTTTTGGTGTTTTTGATAGATGAAGGAATAGGAGAATGTACAAACTCTGGCTTGGAGGGAAAGTAGTTAATAGAAGAGGGAGGTAGAAGGGACTGCAGTTGTACATGATGTGTGGTCAATCCGGTGTCTTCCATGTTTTCAAAATTCAATCCCCAAAGTCCGTGATCCACCTTCATACCTGGACTCTTGATCATTCAAGAACTGTCATCCTCTAATAAGTTCTCTTGACACATCATGAAAGAAGGCTGCTCAAATTGGAGGATACTGCTGAGAACTCGGGATCTTATACTCAACATATCTTGACTCAGGAGTGTAATGCTGGGTTGAGAATAGCCCATCTGTATGGCAGTTGTTGTCCGGAGCCTCATAAGGTGGAGTCAGTAGATAGGGGGTCTGCAGATCGGTCTCATGAATCCAATCCCCTGTATACGCTGACTCTACGAATGGGTAATATGAAGGTTGGTGAATATGTGCTTGATCACTCAGGTTAATCAAGTCAGGATGTTCATGTAGTCCAAGTCTCTCCATTCGGTCTATTTGGTCTACCATATTGTAACCTAAGGCCAAGTCTGGATGTGTATAGGTCAATTATTGTCCGGTCCCAACTCGAGGTGAGAATGAGGTCAGAGGGGGAAACTGAGTCTGCCAATCATTTATCTCAACAGTGGCTTGCCACTCGATTTGTTCGTTGATCCCAGCAAGCGGACGAGAATATGGTGAGTCAATCCAGGGTGGATGTGGGTCATGGGTGTAAGAATGTGGGGTAGGTGAGAAGTACCAAGAAGTGGAGAAGTCGGTCGGAGTTCTGACTTCCCAGTCGGGGAGTGGATATGAGGAGGAATAAGTGGGCAGAGATGATTGGAATAAAAAAGAGTGACATGGATATGACGACCAATATTCTGACATCTTTGAAGGGAGATCGGAGAATGAAGTGGATCGAGGAAGAAAGTGTGTAAGTGCATCGAATGACACATAAACAGACAAACATAAGAGCAAACCCTGAGTTAACCTACTCAACATAGTGATGGTCGCAAGAGTCCAACCATTTACGTTTCAATTTTAATTAGGTGATAAATCTAGATATACGTCCAATTAAGCAAGGCATAAAAGTAGGTTTTACGCACTAGCCTAGGGATGCGTCCTCACCTCTCAAAGATCATAATAGCACAAGCATAATGAGGGTTTTTCTCTCCCAAAAACAAATGTTAGTTATAGTCAATTTTTTCGTCAACTTTGATTAGCAGTCCTGATTTTAAGTTCGGTTATCACTTGATTAATCCACCAAACATGGCACGACTAACGATCAGTCTCGATTTCCTTTAAACCTATGTTTCAAAACTTTGGAGAAGGGGGTCATGAAAAACCTATGTGAATATGAAATCAATGATGCATGCCCAGTTCAGAAGACTTACAGCGATCCTCGCACTCTATATGTGGGATGCAACACAAAATTGAAATTTTATACTACATGAGATGCAAACGAGAAAATCGTTCCTAGACAGGCAATTCTATAAACGAGTGATGAACAATTTAATTTAGACTAATAGCTTTGCGGTCTAAGTGCGTCTCATAAAATGTGATGTGTGGTCCTAAAGATTGCGAGCACAATCAAATAATATTCTAGTAAAAATGCTCTAAGAAATGTGAGTGCAAGTCCTATTCTAGGTCAATCAACCACATGACCACGAACGGGTCAAATGTCCAATCCGGATATAAGCACGAGCTCTCAAACAAGAGCTGCTATAAAGAGAGTTTTACCTAAATTATTACAACACAATAATTACGAAAATTTACAAAAATTAAAATGCTCTCAAAAAAAATTTAAAAATTCCTTGATCTTTAGCAGTCGACGCATGCCACATCCGTCGACCTCTGATGTACTCCAAGTCCATCGGGCCCTCGTATGGAAAATAAAATTTATATTAGAGAGATAGACAACAAATATATACAAATCTGAGAAAATAAATAATTGAGAAAAAAATGGATTAATTACAAGGTGGTTCGGTGGTCAGACTACTCGAGTGAAAGAAAACATAAATCTAGTTTTCTAAATTAAACCTAAGTTGTTTGCCTCCCCGACAACGACGCCATCTGATGAACTGCCTGAGTGGTTATACTAATCGTACAGTTGCATGCCACACATCCAATTTATCAAAACTAAGAAAAGATCTCTGCAAGGAGTGTCTCGGCTTGAATTTATACCACGGGCAAGTCCGGGGTTGAACACAGCGAGGCAAAGTAACAACTCTGGGTCAAATAAGAATAATCAGGTCTACACTTCGAATGCAGTTTTTTTTATAATGCAAAAATGAATGCGTGCAAAATGCGGGTGAATTAAGTTAATAAGAAAGCACACAACTTAGCCAAATTAATCTGATTTTGCCAAATTATATTTTTTCTAGAAACTTAACCGAGTGATGAATTTAAAACACATTTTTTGGAATTTTTAGGGTTAAAATGCAACAATGAAAAATGCACACTTTTTATGGGTTTTTACACAATTTTTCACTCAAACAGAATGAAAAATTATGGAAATTTTACTGAAACATAGACATGATGCAATGATGCTACAGTAATTTTTTGGAATTTTTTTAGAACATATGATTTTTTTATGAATTTTTAATGAAAATAGAGTGATTGTGAGTATTTAATTCTTACTAAATCTACATTATCAAATCATCCAGAGAGCAAATTATCTCAACAAGATATTTTAATATGTAATCAAGGAGAGTTGGAATTTCGTAAAAATATTATGTGTGGATTTAATTAAAAATCATCTACTAAAATAATGCTATAATTTGATTAAGGCACAAGACAACTCCAACTAAGAAGAAATTTTGATATTACTTTAAGCACATTTTAGGACATCATTCTGATTTTTGCATAATTTTTGGAGCAATCATTATTTAAATATGAATTTAAGACCACGGATTGGGTAAAATATGCAATTTTTCACTAAAATAATTTTAATTAACTTCCCAGAGCTCATAAAAATCAAAATAAATATCGAGATGATAGAGAATTAATTGTTCAACATGACATTTTTCTTAAAATAAATGATGTAATAAAGATGTCCAAATTAATGAATGTACATAGGGGTATCCATGCAATAAAAAATTAAAAACAGAATGCAAACTGTGCACATGAGCACTTTTGGAATCACGAAAATTGTGCGGGAAAACATGTAATTTTTACAAAATGGAAAAAATAAAAAGGAAACCTTCTTCTTTTCCTACTGTTATGGCACGATGGATGGGGGGTAGACTTGGCAGCGTGACAGGGAATGGCAGGCGGCAGAGCTCTCGTGTGTAGGGGCACTAGAGGAGGACCTGCAACTGCAGGTGTCTATAGAGGAGGGGCTCGGCGATGGAGGAGTTGGGGCACGGGTGGCTGCAACTTGGAGGTGCAGGTGGCTAGGGTGCGATAGAGTCGAAGGGCGACGGGCAGGAGGTACGCGCTGGAAGCGCGCCACTTGCGTTCTTTTGGGGCGATCGTCGGCGAGGGCAGAAGGCAACACATGGCAGCGTTAGGGCACGGTGGAGGACGACAGCCTCATGTGTTGGAGGAGGTCGGGGATGGGCATGAGGGAGGAGGCCAATGATGTTTGGAGGGGGCTAGCTGCCTACCCTTTTATTATTATTTTTTGTTTTTTACTATTTAGTTTAAATTTTTTTAATTTTTCTTTTGCAAAAAATAATAAAATGGAGAAGTGGTAGTGATAATCAAGATGTGGGAGATGTTGTGATGGTGATATCATTTGGATGTTGTATTAAAAAATGGATATGACCAAGAAAACAATGATGTTAAATAATATAAAATAACAAGGGAAATGAGAATGGGAACACTTACCTTAGGTTCGTCGAATTTGTGGAGCAGCTACGCTGGACTCCTGTCGTGGCCTCGATCCGATTGGAGAAAAAAATCGGAGAAGCTATGTGAGCTTGACGGAAAGCTCGTGACACGACAATGATGTTCGCCACTGATCTCGTCTGAAGGAGGTCGCTTGAGGATGATGCTCAACCGCTGTCACCGATAAAACACTCCAAGCTCTCTACTTTTTCTTTAAGAATGGCAGATGGCGAAAAATGAGGATGAAGAGAAGAATAATAAGAGAAAAAATGGAAGTTAGTAACACGGTGGAATGGTGGACTTGAATGGGAGGTTAAAGAAAATGGTGGAGTTGAATGGGAGGTTAAAGAAAATGGTGGAGGAGATGGAGTGGAATGGGAGGTTATTGTAGAGAATGAAAATAAAATACAATAAAATAAAATAAAGCAGGCTACTAAAATAAAAAAATAAAGAGAAAAGAGAGTAGAGAATTTACAAAAGTAAGTACACGAATAAAACAAACAATATGTACATGGTTTTCTTGGCCAATCTAATTTTATATTTTTTGTATTTTTAATAAAATATATTTACAAAATAAATATAACATATACTAAAAATAAAATAAAACATAAAAAATAATTTTTTTGGATTTTTAGCAATGAAGAAAAGTAAATAAAAAATGAGAAAAGAAAAATGTGTACATTATATACGATGTACAACTAGGTCCCACAACTCAAATTTTGCAAACGAGCTCTGATTTTTATGAAGCCACTTTCATTGGATAGATAATTTTCCAACTTAAACTTTAATAGTGAGTTTGATGATGTTGGAGTTCATATGGAGCGGGAATTTGGATGGGAAGTTGGACTTTACGACTTTTTCTCTTTCAGATCTACGACTATTTATTTCAGATGAAATTTGTTTATATTTTTGTATTTTTCTATATATTTGTATAAACAATTCAGAGAAATAATTAGCCAAAAGGATTTGAAATGATTTTCTAAAAAAATGATGTTTTGGGCTATTTACAGGTGAAAAACTCCTTTATTTTGTAGCTTTTATTATTAATTTTTTTTGTACAACATAATATACACTAATTACTATAATATACACTAATTACTGTATTTTATTTACAACAGTCATTTTATTAATTTATTGATTTTATGGATATTTATTTGAGATTTAGCTCATGGATTTTGCTACGATCAATATATTGAGATGAATAATCGTGGATTCATCATGGAGTTTTCTCAGGGGTCAGGGTTGCGGTGGCGCACAAAGTGAGTCGGCAAAGGCTGGAGGTAGAGTGAGATTCGAGGCCATTGAAGTCGATGGGAGGGGCAAACATGGCAGAGGTCTTGCTGATTGAGAATGAAGAGGACCTGATCGGGCTGGACCCTTTGCGAGGGATGACGTGATTTGAAATAGAGATTGGGGATTTGATTAATTGAAGAAGAATGAAGGGATGAGTAGACGATGGTCGTGATTTGGGTTGTTGTGTGGATTTGTATATGAATTATAACGGAGAATGCGAAGATCACAGAAAGAGAAAGAGGAAAGGAAGAGGAAAGAAGGTACATGGAAGGGATGAACGGAAGGGGGTGCCTGTGAAGAAGATTGAGGATGAGCTACGGGTTATCGTTTAATGGCTGGATACAACCCAATATTAGCAGCTCTGAGGTGGGTGCTACAACGGTGAAGAGATCATCGAATCTCGCCTGGCAAATGGGGGCATGTTGTCGCTCACCAGCGGCAACTCTCACTCGCTATCATCGAAGAGAGGATTGAGCTCGAGGGATTTATCGCAGGCACGATGGTGGATAGAGAGAAGAGGGGAGTTATCGCAGGCGGTTAGGTAGAGAAACGGGGGTCGAGTCGTGGGTCCGTGCGTCGTGGACGGACGGTTGTTGTCAAGGAGAGAGAAAGGCAAGGTAATGGAGAAATGGAGGAGGTGGACAGGGTGACTGGGTGTCACGATGAGATGCAGGCGACAAGAGGCAAAGGTGCATGGTCACCCAACCACCATGCAGGGGAAGGAGGAAGGAAGGGGGAGGTGCAACGTGGCGAGCGTAGGGCATTGCCACATGGCAACGAAAACTAAAATGGACATAAAAAATTAATTAAACAATAATAGTAATAAAATTAAATAACTAAATAAATAAATAAATAAAATAAAAAAAGAAAATGAAAAGAAAATAAATAAATAAAAGGGGATGACACATGGCACCTCTAGGAGCAGCCACATGTCGCTCCCAGAAAAATCGAAAATTAAATCAAAAGAAAAATAAAAAAGAAATATCAAAAGAAGTTAAATCAAAAAGTGGTAAAATCAAAAGTTGCTCTTCTCTATGAGATCTGCAACGTTTGTGAAGGTTCAAAAATAAAAATAAATCATCTATACAAAGTATATTTTTAGGTGGTATCTTATAGGTTTACATTACCACATTTTTATCTTTTGCAATTTTCTCATTTCTTAAAATACAAAATAAACTTAGATAAAATATTAAAAAAATATTTATAACTTAAATTCATTTTTTGTATTTCTAATAACTATGAAAATAAAAAGATAAAATAAAGGGATAGTTTGGTCAATATTTACAATATACAATAGGGACCCAAAACCCAAGTTTCACATACGAACTCTGATTCTTTTGAATTTGATCTTGTTTTGAAGGTAGTTGAGTGTGCATTAATTCAAAAGTGAGTAGGAGTCCATAGGAGACTATATGAGAGAGATATTCACGTTTTAAGGTTCTTAGTCTCAAACCAGGGTTACAGTTTTATTGGTCTATTTTACAATTAGTAATTTTTTGATATTTTTCATTTGTTACTGTTAGTAATATATACACTATAGAGTTGATTTTTAATTCTATGGTTATTTACAGGTGATATTAACAAGTGAATTTGGCTTCGTATTTAATTCACAAATGCATGCTAAAATGCAGAGATTAATTCGAAACGCATGAACAAGAATAATGCAAAATAAATAGAGAAATGCAGCTAATTACTTAGGAACGAAGCTCTCTATTTTCGACTTTCAGAGTGATGAATCATAGATTCATCAACCCCTATACTTAAACCTTGCTCATCGTAGAGCAACTAAAATGAAATGCAAAAGTGAAATGATTTTGGGTTCCATACCAAGGTCAAGAATAAAAAGGTGAAAATGGAGCTCGACTCGACCTTTGGACTAATAATGTGGCACAACCTTATTAGGAATGGAATTTAAGACCTAATAGTCTTTAAGTTTAACAAGTCTCTATTCAAGTCTCCTCAACAATCATGTTGAAACAGATCCTCATATGTAAATTTTGATGACCATGAATTTTACTTGTACGGTGTAAGTGATAGCTCTCCACATCAGAAATCACAAAGAAGCAACCTCCTCTAATGAGGTAACTCTAATTCCTTGATCTAGAAACTCTTTCCTCGAGGAGCTAGGTATTTCCTTGTAAGTTCAAGTGCTACCAGTTCAAGAAGAGGGGGTAGAAAAGAGAATGGATTATGACCAGTGTAGTCATATATCCGTGGAGCTTGACTAGTGTAGCTAAGTCTCCAGCTGCATGCTTCCTTGGTATGAGACTTTGAGGCATATGCCATGCTTATTTGACCTTACATACACACACTCCGGCATGCATTTTACAATACATACACACACTTCGACATGCATTTTATTTTCAATCAGGCCTACCCTCTATTTTGGAGTTCTTTCTTTTTTTGACATATATACAAGGTGCATCATGTACATAAGAAGTTTTTCTTCTTGAGCTAGTAGACTATCCCTCTTTTGAAGCTTTATCGCAACCCACAACATCCTATCATTAGACGTCAATGCCACTAGACTAGGTTCAGATGCACTACCCTCTCTAGACGAGGACGAATGTTTCCACCCATGTGCTATTCCAAGCCAAAGGATTCTGCCTCCTTTCCACTTCATCAATGAAGAGCTACGTGGAAGGTGCTTGTCCAAGTTAGGTCACTTTCTAAAAGAATCATGCGTGTATATGAAATATTCTACTTAGACCAATTAAGATGACATGTGAACATAGACTTGCGAACTCAAAGAATTAAGTCACTCGACCTGAAAAATCTTAACTATGGTTCCTATAAAGTTCCTCTAAAATAAGGTTGATTAAGGTCAAATCAAATCCATCATCGACTTCTATTCATAAGTTGGTTCATAACTTTCTGCTTTGTATATGCAAGATGAGATGCATATGACATGCAATGTATATGAATGAAGTGACCGACATTTTTTTCGAATGCAAGCATGATATGCAGAGTAAATAAGAAGCCTTATTTTGTTTACAAATATTACCTACTCCATAATTATTGCATAATATATACAAAAATACACGAAAGTACAAGCCATGGGTAAAGTATATTTGTAATATATACACATCCCCTATACTTAGCATGTGTTATGTCCTAAGAGCACGAGAATTGAGTAAAAGACATAGCTCATGCTAAGCATAGGATAGTTAAAAGAATAAAAAGTATAGAAGTCGATCCGCCCCACTATATTTAGGCTCTAGTCAGCCTAAATATAGAAGAAGAGAAAAAATAGGGCAGCTGAGCTCAAGAAGAGAAATGTATGATCATATACACATGGCGGGCATCAGTCCCCCAGGCTTTGGTCAGCCTAAGTGTAGGATAGGGATCGATATGAGAACCGATGGGATTGGGGAATATACAAAGAGATCGTAATCTGAAACTTTTTGATGCTGTTGATGGCTAGAGATCAATGTTGCAAGGCCTCATGCACAACTCTATGTATGTCATTAGAATCTTCCTTGTGCATGAAAACAATCTCCTCAACAGGACTAACTATTCATTTGGTTCGACAAAGTGTTTCAGCAGTTGTCCATTCACTAGGGATGTCAGTGATCCATCTATAAGATCTGGGATCTCTACACATCCACTATCATTCACAACATGGACTATAAATGGACCCGTCCACTTGGATTTGAGCTTCCCTTGGAAGACCTTCAGCCTCGCATTGAACAACCATACCTTTTATCCAACAATAAAGGTCTTTCGTCTAATAAATCTATCATGCCAACACGTAACCATGTCCTTGTACATCAAATTGTTGTTGTATACTCTGTTTCTAATTTCCACAAGTTCATTTAGATCCATCTCTCTCTATTTTTGCTCTAGGTGTGTGTTCCAATTGGCCTTCTTAATTGCACATTCTGATTTATGCACTAACTCTGCAGGAAAATAGCATGGCTTCGCAGATACCATCCTGAATGGGGAGGTTCCTAATGGTGTCTTAAAAGTTGTCCTGTAGGCCCAAAGGACTTGGTCTAAGATCTAGGACAAGTCCTTCCTGTCTAGGCAGACGAGCTTCAACAATATGGTCTTAACCTCCCTATTCAACACCTTTGCCATGCCATTGATCTGTGGGTGGTAAAAACTAGAGATGCGGTGCTCGATGTCGTAATCCTTCAGAAGTTTCTTCACCTCTTTATTCATATAATGGCTACCCCCATCAAATATCAATACTTTGGGGACCCCGAACCTAGAAATGATATGCTCACTATTAAACATACAAACAGTTTTGTTGTCTGCTACTCAGGTTGGGATAGCCTCTACTCACCTTGATAAATAATCCACAACAAGAAGGATATGCTAAAAACCATGACTACCAGGAATGGACCCATGAAGTCAATGCCCCAATCGTTAAAGACATCACAAATGATGACATGCTGCATCAACATCTCATTTTTGGAACCAATGATTCCTCCCATTCGCTGGCATACTGGGCACGACTTCACAAAAGTGAGAGCATCGTGAAACAGAGTCGGTCAGTATATGCCACAATGTAATACCTTACATGCAGTCCTCTTCCTGGAGTGGTGTCATCCTGCCACCAGACTATAGCAGTAAGTAAGGACACTCTTGTATTCATCTTGAGGAATATACCTCCTCTAGACACAATCTGGTCCTTCAAAGAAAAGTATCAGATCATCCCAATGGTAATGTCTCAAATCTGACTTGAGTCGATCTATGCTTCTCTTAGGCCAATCTTCAGGTGCTTTCTTGTGGACAAGACAATTCACTATATTGACGTACCAAGGGAATGAGTCGATAACAAAAACTGACTCGTCAGGGAAGGAATCTTCGAATAGGTGTATTATCAAAAGTATCAACAATCTCGAGATGGAATGTGTGATTAGCCACTACATTCTTCTTTCCAGGTTTATCTCTAATGTCCAAGTCAAACTCCTATATAAGTAAAATCCAGCTAAGAAGACGTGCCTTCACGTCCTACTTTTCCATGAGGTATTGTAGTGTTGTATGGTCTGTGAACACATAACCTTGGATCCAATGAGATGAGATCTGTATTTATCCAAGGCAAACACTACCACAAGCATCTCTTTTTCCGTAACTGTATCTTAGGCTGAGCAAGATGAAGCACTTTGCTTGCGTAGTGTATAAGAAATGAGACACCATCCCTCCTCTGTCATAATACAACCCCAACAACAAAATCTGAGGCATCTGTCCTGATATCAAAAAGGAAGAGACCAATCTAGGGCTTGTAGGATCGGAGCATCCATGATCATCTCTTGAAGTAGCTTCAAGACATCTAGACACTTGTGATCGACAATAAACTCCAATTCTTTTCCTAAATACATTCAAAATATGTTTTGTAAAATGTTTTGTCAATTCTTTGTAAAATGATTTTTGTAAAATATTGTAAAATAATTTGTAAAAAGTTTTTAAAATTTTTTTGTAAATTTTTTTGAAAATTATTTGTAAAAAGTTTTGTAAATGTTTATAAAATACATCAAACAGTTTTGTAAAATTGTACTGTAAAATCTTTTGTAAATATATTTTATTAAATTATTTAATATATTATGTTTTGAATAAGTTGTAAAACATATATATAAATTATGTTGTGTAAAATTTTGTATATAAACTTTTTGTAAAATTCGTGTAAAGAAAACCCACAATTAATTGTAAAATATGCATATAAAATTCTTTTGTATATTTCATAAAAGCCGTATTTAAAACTTTTAAATAAAATCCTTTTGTAAAAAATGTATATAAAACTTGAAATTAATTTATTTTATAAATAAAATCTTGTATAAAAACTACATATTTTTTTTATATAAATTTGTATAAATTCCTTTTTGAATATGTACATAATCCTTGTTAATAGTTGTAAATATATATAATTATCTAATTCTTTTAAATTTACCTAAGAGTACATTTTGTTGACTGGAATTTTCCTGGATTTTATTTAGTTGAATTATTCACAAAGGTCGTTGCAACCCAAACAATCATTAAACAATTTTTTTACTTCTCAAGCCAAAATAAATACAAAAATGTTGCAAGAAAATTTGCTATTTAATTTACCTGTATAGCAAACAGGATCGAACTCAAAGAGGGTACAAATTGATGAAAGGATCAATGAAGTAAAAAAGGATATTCTATGAACACTACTCTTGTTTTTATATTATTAATAATAATAATATTTTTATTTCTTTATTTTTGAATTATAGTGGCTTTTCGTTTTGAATATTTTTAAGTTTTAAAGAATATAATTTTCAAATAATTTATATACAAAAACCTAGGGGGGCTATTTTTTGGATTTTTTAAATATAGTGAAAATGATCATAAAGGTCAGAATAAAATGTTTTTGTTGTTTATACTTTTTTAATGTGTTTGCTGATTTTTTAAAGATTTTTCAAGTTTTTATGGATGTTATAAGAATCTAAAAACTCAAAATAATGTTAAGAAGTGAACAAGCAGGAATATTTTCCAATTTGAAAATATTAAATAAAATAAAAAATTACTTGTCTTGTTTTTCCTGAAAACTATAAGAAATTATCTACTAGAAATTAGTTGAATTTTTGGGTTTTTCTGCACTTTAATATGATTTATTTAACATTATTGACATTTTGCTAATTTTAAGGTTTTAAAAGTATTTAATGCACATAATTTACACATGAAATAAAATATAGCAAAAGCAAACCATTCTAAATTTTTTAGAATTTTTGAAGCAATATTCGATTTTTTTTATGAATTTTCTAATTTCAAATAACAAAAAATGATATGTTTTTAATTTTGAATAATATCAAAAGCTAAAAAAATACAATGAGAAAATAAGAAAATGAAGGAACACAAATCAAAAGCTTAACCAGATTTTTCGAGAATTTATCGAGTATGAAAAACATTTATTTTAACTAGAAAAGCAAGCAATTAGAAGTCTGGAACACGATAGAAATGCAATTATTCAATGTTTTTGCATTAAAATGTAACATGAAATAAATGGTATGCAGAAATCGCAAATTACCACAGTTGGTGTGCACTACATGCACGTGTGAACTAGCAGTGGCTTCTTTGTAGTTTTGAGAAATCAGTGGGGCTGGATGATATTTGCCCGAAGATATTTTAAGCGATGGCATGCACCTCGCACATGCTCCACTTAGGGTTTAAGCGTTGCGGGTCGAGACTTCGTTCCTCTTGCCACAAATCGAAGGAGCGGCGGTGGCATGGTGGTCTTCTTCGAGCAGGTGATGGGTCGAGCTATCCTCTTCTATGAGTGACTGATGAATATGCATTTTTTTTCATCATCTTTATTCATTTATTTTAGCTTAAAATCCCTTATAAAATACCCGTATATAATACTAACTCCATATTCTTACTAACTTGTATCTATGTGTAAATATTGTACACTTCTTACCATTTTAACCGAAAATAAATAAAGAAAGAAAGGAATGAAAATAAAGAAAAGAAATAAAAAAAGGAAGACTGTATATATGTAATATATATAGGCTGACCCGAACCCTAAGAGAAGGTTAAGTCTTGACCTGATCGACGAGGAATAAAGTAGGGGGAAATATGGTCCTTAATCAGAAAATCCAAAAAAAATTGTGTGTTGTGTATATTTGTATACTACAATATTTTATTTGTACATAAATTGACCTCAAAAAAAAATAATTTTCAAAACAAAATTGTAAATAAAAATCTTTCCTAATTAATAAAAATAATTGCATAATAAAATCATATACAGAATAAAATCAACCATACTTGGAAAAAACCACTAAGCAATACTTGAAAGACCAATTCAGGATCCATATGAACTCAAATTGAACCAAACTCACTACCATTGTATTCAAAATTAAATTATCTTTAAAATGGTTGTGATTTCATAATTTTTTGATTACTGGTTAAAAGTCGGTTTTTTGGGTGGTTTGTCAATTTTCCCATGTGATTGTGCATATTGTATTTGTAAATATTTGTAAATATTTTTAATAATTATTTAAAATAACAATAAAAAGTAAAAAATTAAAAACAAAGAAATTAATTTCCTTATGTAAATAATGTACTATATGTATATAGTTTATGTATATAGTTAATTTTCTTAAATAACTACCACAAAAAAATAAAATAATTAACATTTAATTTTCAAATTAATAAAGTGACGAAACTACAAAAAAATTAGTTAATTTTTGTAAATAATTTTAACACTAATCTTTATCTTTATCTCATTTCAATATTTCTCTATTATCTCTTATCTACATTCAAAATTTCAAAAAAAATCAAACTCCATTATCTTTTCTATTTATATGGTTCCTTCTACATCATTCCAACTTGATCAATCTTTGGTGAGTAGAGCCCGATCTCCGAGAATATTCTTGTCGCAGAAGGGTGCCTAGTCTCCGAGCCGCCTGGTGACAGCGAGTCGGCCTTCGTCGAGGTGATCATGGTTTTTTCCGTTCCTAAGGTGAGATCCATCATTTTATTCTTATTTTTCATCTATATTAACCTTAGTTTAATTTTTACGCATTTTAATATCATCATCATTTTTTTCTAGATTTTAATATCCATCAGGATTTGATCTCCACCAACTCGATTTTTCATCTCACTTTCTCGATCTCTTCGCGTTCTTTTCTACCTATCACGATCTCTCAACTCCGGCCACGTAAGGTGGCCGGAGACTTGGATCCATTCCTCATTTTTCGTCGGGTCCCCATTCACGTCTTCCATTTTGATTTTGGGATCGAGCTGTCATGCTCGCATTGTCATTTGTTTATAAATAAGGAAAAAAACAAAAAATATCTAGCATTTGTTTCTAATATTTGTTTTACAGGGACAAATTTAAAAGAATTGTTTAAAAAAACTAATTATTTACAGTTTTGTTTCTTAAATTTTTTTTAAAAAAATTGTTTTATTATTTTCATACTACTGTTTACATTCAAAAAATTTAAAAAAAATAAAAAAATTGTTGAAACAGCGGCAGTCCATGCTACCGCCCTACCATTTCCAGGGTGTTGCCACTATGCTATCGTTGCCATTCGAAGCGGCTAACCACCGCTGCCTCCACCTGTTGTCTTCTATGCCAGCCACCGTCTGGGAGCCTCTTCATCGCCGCACTACCTTCCGTGCCTCCAGTCGTAGCCTCCATCGCGCGCCCCTGCGCAGAAGCCGTGAACCTCCAGCGCGGCATGTCGATGCCACCTCTTTTGCTCCACCACCTTGAGAACACTGGCGCAAGAGCGCCGACATCCCCATCGGCGACCTCGCATCAAAGCCGTGCTCCAGTACGTTTCGCATGCCCAGAAGCGCCACCAGACTGATCACCAAACCTCCGCACGAGCGGTAGGAGGTATCAGCTCCTCCGCAGCACAACAACCTTCCGCCGACCGCTGAAGAACACCGCCATCACCATTGTCCTGCATGTTGGGCGTGGAAGAGGACCAGGGGTGACGACCGCCCATGCCCTTTGACTTTCTTGAGAAGAAAGAAACGAAAGCACAAAAAGAGCCCTAGGGTATTGTAAAAAATTCATAGAAACTACATATATACCCCTAGGAGTTCCTAAAATTTCAAAAGAGCCCCACCAGAGCTTTAAGTCACGTGCTTGGCACATTTATTAGGTAAATTGTAACATGTTCTTGCAACTTTATTTCTGTTATATTTTATGAACAAACATTGAATAACTGCAGTTCAGTCCTTATTCGATAGACTTTATTTTGCTTGCTTTTCTTATTGAAATAAATAATTTCATTGGTCAACAAAATTCCCAAAAATCATGCAATGCTCCTGATGTGCTTATTTTTTAGCGTAAATTTTTCATTGCATTTTGTCATCATTTATTATTATTAAAAAATCAAAAAATTGTATTTTTCTCTTCCTGAAATTCAAAAATTCATAAAAACTTTATTATTGGTCTAAAAATTCCCAAAAAAATAGAGTTGTTTTATTTCATTATCATTTAATTTCTCTCCAAATTTCATGCATTAATTCTTTTTAAAACCCAAAAAAATTAAAAATATAAAAATCATAAAAAATTCTATAAAAAACAAAAAATCGTGATTTCAGTTCTTGTCTGTAGATATTTGCCAATTTTAATCATAAAAATAGTTGCCAGGAGTTTTGGGCAATTAAAATATTTTTAAATTGTAAATTACTCCTAGTTGTGCACTGTTTATCATTTTTGCCACTCTTTGATTTTAAAAAATACAAAAATATCTGAAAATTCTATAAAATTCCCAAAAACATTTAAAAATATTTAGAACAAAAGAAAATTTCTCAGTATTTTTCTGAGCACTTTTGATATAATTGAAAAATACAAAAAGAGTTTGATGTGCGTTTTTCTTATCTTGTGCATATCGTTCCTTATTTGAAATTTGAAAAAAATTGCACAATAAAAATTACTAAAAATTTGAAAATCAGGAAATAAAAAAATTAAAAAGAGAAAAATTCCACAAAAACCAAGGATAGTTTGCCTTTGAGATTCCTATTTTTTCGCTTAACTGATTATCATTGATTATTTGAATAATCCTCGGGAATTGTAGCCTCCCTGAGTTCGATCCTGTTCGCTATACTTGTAACTGAGTAGCAAGACATTTTTCCTGCTCCACATTATTTTCTGTAATTGTTTTGCATCGAGAGAAAAATTTTTTTGTTGGTTTGATATGTGATTTTTTGGGGATAACGACGACTTTGTATCATCAGTAATGATCAATTCTCGGAGAGTTTTCCTTGTCAACAGCGGCGGAGACGACAATGGGGGAGATCTGGCACCTTCGAACTGCTCAAGGGTGTTTCTATAATGAACGGTGGCTTGGGTTCTCCTCCATGTGATGTGAAGTGAAGGCAGGGCTTCTTCGGTGGAGCTCAGGGGGTTGTGCGGTGTGTCTCGAGCTTGCAATGAGGGTGATGCTGCGATAAGACCTCGGAGGTGATGAGTTCACATCCAGGTAAGTTAAGGTCTGCGGAAGAGACCGGCAATGGCGAGTGGTGGTTGATGGAGATGGTGTTCTCCTCAAGGTGATCGAGCAGAAGAACAATGGAGATGAGGTGTTGCGGTGGTGGAAGCTTTTCAATGAAAGGTTGGCAGACGAGGTCTCCTTTGAGCGACGGTTGATGGAAGGGCTCCAAGCAACGATCGACGGTCACAATGGTGGCGTGAGTTTAGATCTAGAGGGAATGTGATCCGATGAAGGTTTCTTCATGTATGCGACAGAGATTCTTCCTGCAGTGGCAGTGCGTCTGGATCTTGCAATGAGGGTAGTGCTGCCATGGGACCTCTGGAGGTGATGGGTTCACATGCAGGCCGGTTGAGGTCTACAGATGAGACCGACGATGGTGACCGGAGGTCAGGGAAGTAGGATAATGGCGAAGCTCACGAGGCGGTTGGCGCTGAAGGTCCTCTTCTCATACATTGGTGAGGATTGAGGTGGACGGTGAGGGACACAACTCCAGATGGCGGCAGTACTGCCCAAGAAAAATATATCTTTTGTATTTTTTTAAGAACAAAAACTGATTTTTTTATGTGTCCCAGCTATAAAATTGAACAAGAACCGACTCGAGCATGATAGTTTGGTACAACAAAAACCAGATAGTGATTAGTGGATGGAGCTTCTGTTGTTCGGTGATGGAGGGGATCGTGTCTCAGGCCACCGTACAGGGCCGGAGGTTAGAGATCGCGTGAGATAGAATGCGAATGTGTGTAGAGAGATCGAAAATGAGGTGGTCATTGGAATGCATCATGATGATTGATTAAGAACTACGATTAAGGATCATGATATAATATTTAAAATTAATGACAAATTTAAAGCTAAAAATTAGACCTAAATTATCTAAATGAAAGATTGAAAAGAAATAACGGAGTGGATTTTGATGTCAGAGCGGATGAATGCGGTAATGGACTCAACAATGATCAGCATGCTATCACCGTATGGCTCGGATAGGGGTGTTCAAAAATATTCGGGTCAACGGGTACCCGGTTTGACCCGTTCATTTTGACCCTAAACTCTCGGGTACCCGTTTAAAAAGATGGGTCGGGTACCCGCTATGCCGTGACCCGTGCCCCATATAAAAAACCCGACGGGTACCCGCGGGTACCCAGATGGAAGCTTCCATTATCAATTAATTCACAAAATGTGAATGATTAGATACAAATACCAATATAGATGTTACATTATTTTTATCTATTTTAAAAATATAGATATGGACGTGGATACAAATATCGGTGAATATGGAATATATATTGCCAAATCATTAAAAATAAATGCCGGTATGAAATATATGTAATTTAGATAGGAAAAATAATAGAATTAAAATTGTATAGATAAGATAAAATTTATATGTATGGGAGGGCTCATATATGTATCTATTTTGAAATCAAAATATATATAGTTGTCAACATTTGAATTAAGATATATGATAATGAATCGGATACGATCCAAATCGATATACATACATCATGACATCCAAACATGATGGTATTGAATACAATTGAATGCGAATTGTATCCCATACGCACACGTTCATGCGCACACGCCCACCCACATGCGCACGTGCGCTTGCGCTCGTACCCACACCCATGCCCACGTGCGTGCGTGCATGCCCACACCCACGCGTACACGCACACGCGCACACACATGTGCATGCACACAAGCACACACACACGCGCGCGCGCACACATTGCAATAACCAAATGTAGTGATAACTAATATAATTATTTACGAATAGTAATGTATACTTATATATCGTTTGTCATGTTGTCCTCTGATTATATATATTTACATCTTATTTATCCGTATTTGATTCGTTACATGGATGGACCTACATGAATGTATCATTATTGGATCCGTATTTGATTGTATTCCTTCCAATTTCATATATTCATATAGTTTACACTATCCACGTAGTTTTATATATCCTCATTAATTTATTTATCTATGTTTATATATCCCTATCGGAATGCATTCCGTACCATTTAGATTTGCATGTCTCGGCATTATCATTATGAATATGATATAGATATGAATATACATAGTTGGATATATCGTTTGCATTTTTATACTTTATCACCTTTCACTAGAAGTGTCTCTCTTTATCTCCACGGGTACCCGCGGGTACCCAATATCCATTTGCATTAACCGGGTACCCGTTACAATTGGGTACCCGTTGGAATGGGGCGGGTCGACCCGTGATCTAATGCCAATGGGGCGGGGCGGGTCACGATCAAATGGGGCGGGTACCCGCCCCATGGACACCCCTAGGCTCGGAGGCTGGGCATCTTTCCACTAAAGATAGCTCTTAGAGAATAGGCTCCTCTCACGAAAGGCTTGATCAAATTGGAATGAGGGAGGATGATCCAAATAAATAGAAAAAATTGAAATTTCAAAAAAAATGAACTAATGGGGAGGGAATAAAGGGGAAGATGTTAGTGGTGGAATTAATTAATCAAATTATTTAATTAAAATAATTTTCCAAATTATATTAATTAAAATAATAATAAATGTCCGAAACTTAAAGAGCCACTTTAATGGTCGGATAATTAAGGAATTAAATTATATACATATGGTATATTATTTACATAATTAAATAAATAAATCATTTTCGTCATTAATAAATTTAAATAATAAACGTTAGTTTTTTATTTATTTAGTGGTGGTTATTTAAGGAAATTTTTTATATACATATAATATATACATATGGTACATTATACACATAGTTAATAATGAATTTTTTTATTTTATGTTATATATTATATTTTTTATTTTTATTTTAAGTAATTATTAAAAATATTTACAATTATTTAAAAGCACATTGTGTATAAATATAATAAAGAAATGGTAAGATTGGAAAAAAAACACCAAGAAAATCGTCTTTCAAACCGTAACTCCAAAAATTATGAAATCTCTACCATTTTAAAGAAAATTTAATTTAGAATACAATGGAAGTGAGTTATTTCAATTCGAGTTCATATGGAGAAGATATTCACCTGAAAAGCTTGTACTTTTATGGCCTCTGGAGAGTGTGATTTATTACACTATATACACATATTTATTTTGCAATTATTTTTGTTATTTACAAGAGCATTTTATCATGATTATTTACATAGGGTTATGTGATAAAATAATTAAAGAATTTGTATTATAGACAATGTTATACAAGTGTGGAACATATCAAGTATATTTTTGGTGATTTTTGGCCTTATCTCCCCTACTTTATTCCCTTTTGATAAGGTCAAGTCTTGACCTTCTCGGGGTTTGATTCAATATGTATTTATTACATATATATAGTTTTTTATTTTCTTTTATTTTCTTTATTTTTCCTTTATTTCTTTCGTTATATATTTTATATTTAAATAGTGATAAATGTACAATATTTACACACAGATGTAGGTTAGTAAGAATATGTATTTATTAATATATACATGTGTTTTATAAGGGATTTTGAGATAAAATAATGAATAGAGATGATGAAATGTCGATTCATCATCCCGCTATGCTTCACCTTTGCTAGTCGCATAGCATATACTTATTTGAAAGAATAAGTGAGTGAAAGAAAAAGAAAGGAAAAAGAAAGAAATTAGGACAATATTGAGTGTTAAACTTATCTTCATAAAGTTGTAGTATGGAGCTCTATCGAACCGTTGGATTATTAGTGTGGTGGAACCTTAATGGAAAATAGATTCAAAACCTAATAGCCTTCAAGTTCCACAAGACTCCTATTTAGGTCGCCTCAACAGTCAGGGCAGAACAAATCTAGATACACAAATTTTTATGACTATGAATCTTTGCTTGTACAACGTAAGTGTAATATAACTCCCCATCTCTAAAGTGGCACTGAAACAACCTCTCTCAACAAGATAACCCTAGTCCCCGGTCTAGCAACTCTTTCCTCGAGGAGCGGGGATATTCCCTTCTAATTCAAGTACAACCACCTCAAGAAGAGGAGATGGAGAAAAGAATGGATGGTAACCAGTATAGCTACCTATCCTTGGATGCATGACCAGTGTAGCCAAGTCATCCAACTGCAAGCTTACAAAAAATTTACTTTGAAGCTCTTCTTATTTTTCTATACTTGTATATACACTTCGGTAGGCATTTTACTTTTCAATCAGGCATGTCCACTTTTGGAGATTCTGCATTTTTAAAATATATATATATATAAGGTGCAACATGTACAAGAGTTTTCCTCTTGAAACAGTAGACTATCCCTCTTTTGAAGCATTATTGCAACCCCACAACATCTTCTCTTTAGACCTCAATGCTACTAGATCAGGTTGGGATGCACTACCTCCCTAGAGGAAGATGGATACTTCCATTATTTGTTACATACCCATGTGCTACCCCTAGCCAAAAGATTCTACCACTTCACCACCTCCTCCATGAAGAGCTATGTGTAGAGTGCTTGTCCAAGATAAACCATGGTCTAGAAGAATCATGCATGTGTTGTTAAATATTCTACTTAGACTACTTAAGATGACACGTGAACATAGTCTTATGGACTCAGAGATTAAAGTCGCTAGGACCTGAAAAGTCTTAACTCCAGTTCTTGTAAGGTTCCTAAGAAATTAAGTGGATTAAGGTCCAACTAAGCTCCATTCTTCAATTTTATTTCAGACTCGATTTAAATGTGAATACTATTATGAAAAATGCACTTGCAAATGCAAGAAATATATACAGAGCAATTAAATTTTTTTAAGAGAAAAAGAGTTAGTTAAATATATACAAGTACATATGCGGATTATATAATTATTTTTACCAGACGGAAGGTGACTGATGAATCTATTATTCATCACTCTAAAAGTTGAAAATAGAGCTTTGTTCCAGAGCAATTAGCTGCATATTGACACATATATTGCATAATTACCATTTATGCATGTGTAAATAATATCTGCATTTTAGCATTCATATTTGCATTAAACAAGGAGCCCAATTCACTTGTAAAAATCACCTGAAAAATACCCTATTTGTATATAATTTATACTAATTCCAAATCCAATAAAATTTTCTCTGTAGTGTATATATTACTAACACTAATAAAGGAAAAATATCAAAAAAATATTAGCTTATACAATAGTCCAATAAAACCCAAATCCAACCTTGACACCAAGAACCATAAAATGTGCATATCTCTCTCATTTCGTAGCTGATTTAGGTCTACTCACTTTTAATGTAATATACATACAATGAACTTCAAATTAAGACCAATATCATTAAAATCGGATATCGTATCTGAAACTTGGGTTTTGGGCCCATATTGTATATTGTACATATTGACCTTTTTGCCCTTGTATTTTATCCTTTTATTTTCGAACTTTTTAAAAATACAAAAAAATTAGAATGAGTTGTAAATATTTGTTACATATTTTTCCTGATTTTATTTGATTTTTATATTATTTAAAAATGACAAAAAATTGCAAATGATAAAAATATGGTATTTTATATCTATAAGATACCACTGAAAAATACATTTTGTATAGAAGACTTCCTTTGATTTTCGGTCCTTCATGGAAGTTGTAGGATCTCATCGAGACGAGCAACTTTTGTATTGACAACTTTTTGAATTGACCTCTTTTGATATTTCTTTTGATTTAACTTTGTTTTTTTGGAACGACACGTGGCCGCTCCTAGAGCCGCCACGTGTCACCCATTTTATTATTTTTTACTTATTTCATTTTATTTATTATTTTATTTAATTAATTATTAATTAATTAATTTAATTAAATAAATAAATGCCATGTGGTTGCTCTCGAGTGCACCACGTGGTGCCTTCTCTCTCCATGTCACGTACCTGGCACGTGACCTTCCCCGTCCCTTTCCTCTCCGTGTCTTGCGCACCGGCCCATAAGAAACGGTCGTGCCCTCTTGACTCCACATCAACCACCCCCGTGCTTGGCAGTCAACTCGCAACTGCTGCTCGCACCTGCTGTGCACAACACCCATTTCCCCCACGTTATCTTCCACTGTGATCCACTCTGCAACCGTGCCCCGCAACCCACACCGGTGCACACTCTCCAACTCGCCCGCTCTCCCCTGCCTCTTGCGTCCCACTCGCCAACCTCCTTTAAAATCACAGCCCTTGCCTCCTTCATAGGTCATCACCATTCTAAGCACGGAAGCACTAAGCTCCGACTCTTTCTTGGTGACAGCAAGGGAGAGAGTCCTCCATTGAGCGATGACTGTGTTCTTCACCGGCGAGATCCAACGAGGGTATACTTCGTTGCTGCGAGGTCTGGAAGCTCGTGAAGCTCCACCATTGTCGCAGTGTTGAGCAATCACTAGAGCTCGACTTTGAGCTCGACTCCCAGGCAAGATCCACCATCACTACAAGTAATCTTCTTTGTTCTTCTTCTTCTTCTTATTCCTTCATTATCCTCTTCCTCCATCTTCTTCTTCATTTCTTCTCTCCTAAATCCATCCCCCTCCATGGTTCAAATCACCAATCAGAGTTCACTTCTACGGATAAATCACATGCTATGGATCTAACCATGATTTTTGTTTAATTTTTCGAGAGTATTTCCTTAATCAATTAAATAAAAATTTCATCCTGATAAACAAATTGCTGAAGTTCCCCTGTTCACAGCGGAACCTCCCCTGTTTCATCTTCCGTCCGCCGCTATCGCCTTCTCCCCCCAGTTTCCACCACCTAGTCGAAGCAACTGTCTCGCCTTCAATACGCTTCCGACCACCTGAACTCGGCCGCCAGCCAGGCCGCCGCATACAGTAGTCACCCAGCCCCTCCATTGACAGCATCAGCTACACCATCGCCTGCCTCCTTCCGCTAGCAGCAGGCTGCTGTCGTTGCCCTACCCCTTGGCCGCGAGGCCGTCCTACAACCCACGGTCAGTCCCCGCCCCCTATAGTGGTGCCGCCTCCTCCGTGCGGTTCTACGCCGTGATCCAGGCCGCACGCTGACTCCCTCAGCCCCTCATCGTGCCGCCCGACTGTGCGCCCTCGACGTCGCGCCTCCATTGCCAGGAACAGTCGTGCCACCTCCTCCTCGCCCGTGCTTCAGGCCGCGCGCGACACTGCCCCAATACCACCTCAGACATGCCCTATTTCCATGATCGAAGGTCCAACAATTTTTATTTTATTTTTTTGAAAACATTGCAAGTATGCCCCTCAGATTTTCATAATTGAAAGTGCCCTTCAGCACTATTTGTTTCTTAATTTTCTATTTTACATTAATACCCTTGTGTTGGCATATTTATTTAAATATCCAGTTCGCATCATTTTGACCTTCTAAAAATAGCATATTGTAGAAGAACTCATATTTTATCATTGTGAATATTGTTGGATTTTCTGAGTTTCTAGTTATTTAATATAATTATTTTCATGAAAAATGAATATTTTACCCTCTTATTGCTGTTACAATATTAAGATAATCGTTGCTCCAAAAATTACAAAAAATTAACAGTAGGTAGAGTTTGAGTAGTTCTAATTTGTGCCCAAAAAGCATCACATTTGCATGCATAAATAGGTCTAAATAAATTAATTGGTATTTCATGTAATTGATTTTTAATAAATCAAAAACTAATTGTTTTTGAGGTTTAGTAATCTTCCTGGATTCATTTTACATAGAAGTATTTAGGATAATTTTTTTCTCTGAAAATAATTTAATTTGGTATTTATTAAAATTAACTCTGCATTCATATTTAATTCGTAGTTAATTCATATAGAGTCGGAAAATTCCAAAAAATTAGGATAGCTTCATTTCATCATACTTGATATTCGGGCCATGTTTGAGAATTTTTGAACTTAATTTGATCATATTTACATTTTAACCCTCAAAGTTGTCCAAGATTGCTTTGCATTTTTTTAATTACATAAAAGAAGCCATAAAAATATTCTCCTGAAAACCTAGCATCCAGACCGATTGAAAATTAATTCAAGGAGAAAGCTGCCTCCCTGAGTTCGACCATGGGCTTGCCCAAGTAAAATAAAAATTGCCGCTCGATATTAATTGAGAAATTAATTAAAGTGATTTTTGATAAATCCAATTTTCGCCCGACTTCAACAAACACATTAAATTTAATCGTTAATTAGGTTAGATTAAAAGGGTAAAATTCGGGTTCTTCAAATGGCGCTGTTGCCGGGAATCGACCCGAGTCACCTAAATGACAGGCGGGAATATACACCGCTATACTACAACGACGCCATTTATGCACACATGGATTTTATGCATTTATACACATATACAAAAAATAATAACATTTTTATAGCCATTTAAAAATACAAGTTATGGCTAATGTGTATATATATATATATATATACAATATATACGGCACCCCCATACTTCTAGAACAATGTCCTCATAGTGATCAAAGAGCTGCAAAGGAAGACATAACTCATGCTAAGTATAGAAAAGTGACAATAACACTATACAACAATGACTCAAAGAATGAATAGAAGTCGGTGATATCCCCATTACTTAGGATTAAATACTCTAAGTATAGAAGACAATACAAAAGAGAAAAACCGAGGAATAGAATGTACAGACTCAATGACTTGACTTGCCCCCTATACTTAGGGTAAAATATCCATAAGTATAGAATATCAACAAGTTGATGGACAAGCGAGAAAAACATAAGAAATAAAAGAAAAACACACAAAAGATGGAATGACCAACATCACTCCCCCTATGCTTATCGTAAGGGATCCCTAAGTATAAGCAACAACATGAGTGATGAAATAGGATGAATATGAACAACTCAAATCATTCACCTCCCCTGTATATAGGATAAAGTATATCCTAGGTATAGCACACACACATATACACTAAAAAGAGGTGAATGATAAAACAGATGAAGGAAGCAACAAATAAAGATGAAACTCATATATGCAAATTTGACATTGTTGAGGTGCCTCTCAACAAGCGCTAGAGTTTATGCCCCTAGTTGGTCGCAAATGCTAGGACAACGATGCATTGAGGTTCAGGATGACATCTGTAATGTGAATACCATGTTGTCGTTGTTGTCTCGGAGTAAGAACAACAATGTGATCAATAATGTAAATGACGACACCTAAATAAGGAATCAGGCGGGTGCCTGCTACCGGGTAAATATATGTGTAGATAAAATTGGGCATTGGTAGCACAAAAGAAATCTTTAGTTTAGGGTCAGCATGGAGTGAAATGATTGAGCCAAAGGAATCATACGTGGAGAAAGAAGGATCAGTCACGGAGTCCTCCACATTAATAATCATCTCAAAAAGATATGGAAAATCAATATCATGAGACTCACTAATATCCAATGCACATGATGTGGACAATTCAGGTAAATCATCGAATATCTCATAGATCGGGTCATCCTTGCGAGGGTCGTCGAGGAGAGACAACTCAGACTCACAAGAAAAATCAGAAGACTCGGTCTCCTGATCTGACAGATAGGATGCATATCCTAGAAATGAAAACGAGCACAAAGAACATATCACCTGCAGATAACCCTTCGGGAGATGGGAAAAATCAAAATTACTCGAGGAAGAGAACAAATGATCAAACTCTAATAACGGGTTCTCTCTCGAAGTAAGAGAAAAGCCATCCACTAGATCAGAAATATAAGGCTAAAATAAATCTTGGTCAAGATCAAAGAGATCATTGACCTGCCAGAGTTAAGGAATCTAAGCGTGGACAATGTTGGGAAACATTTGGTCCTCAGAGTGAAGGGTGGGAGGGAAATCATGAGTGATGATGATTTTTTTTAGTTGATTGCTAATGATCTTGAGAAAATGAATGTAAAAAACTCAATACCAAGCAACCCCAGATTCACCTACTCAACTCGGTGATGAGCATTAAAGATCGATCGTTAATCTTGTCAATTTTAGAGTTAGGTGATCAAACACAAAGTTGTACAAACACATAGGAAGGTCTGAGATCGTGGAACTAATCATTAGTGTGTACGTGGCGAATAAAATGCAAACACAATGAGGGGGTTTCTCTCCCCAAAACAATGATGAATTTGTTACGCTTGATTTTATGGTCAAGTGGTATTAACAGTCCCGATTTTTACAAGGTTTTTACCTTTTTTGTATTTTTTAATAATTGACTACCGAATTTCCAAATTCCTTTTTAAATTATGTGAGTGAAAGCAAGGAAGGAATTCGGAAATGCTAATGCATGATTAAATTCTTTAATGCATGCAGGAGTTAAGAGATGCGTACCTTGTCGCCAGCACTCTACATGCAGGGTGATCCGTGAAGAATTTAAATAAAGAAAATAAAACTAATCAAAATGATGCACGCGAACCGTCCTAGCAATAGCTTTTATTAGCAGGAAAGAACCAGTTAAATTTGACTAAGTCCAATTACGATCTATTCTATAGGTGTAGGAATTCTTGTTTAGGGTTTTTGGACTAATCATTTACTTGGATCAAGCAAGTTAATTAAAGCAATCAGTAAGGGCTCAATGCAGAAAACTTTGTGAAACAAACAAAAATAAAGCTATGAAAAACAAAACCATTGGGGTCCCCCAAGTGCACCGACACTTTACGAAACAGATCCTACAACAAAGTAATGTCCTTTTTACAAGAGTTTTTGCATGAAATAAAAATACCGAAGTCTATCTATAGCTATCTATTCTCTAATTAATGCTCTCCTCTAAATCTTCTTCTTCTCCTTCTACGCTCTCCTGCAGCTTTAGGGAGAATCAAGCTGCCTCGTCTTTGCTTGGGTGCATCAGCACTACTAAGATTGTCGCCCTTCCTCGTCGGGCCCTGGCATGAAAGAGGAAAGAAAGAATGTGTAGGAGACACAAGTATAAACATATAGGCAAGAAAAAACAAATTTGAATAAGCACAACGAATAAGAATAATGAAAGAATGTAGAAAAATATAAACAGAAATTTACAACAAAGAATAGTAGGTCAAATGAAAAACCTAACTACCCTCGCCGTGCCTCCCTAGCAACGACGCCATTTTGTTGACTACGATTTTCCTAGATTTTATTTAGATGAATTATTCACAAAGTTCGTTACAACCCAAAGAATCGTCAAACAAAATTTTTTACTTCTCAAGCCAAAATAAATATAAAACATAGCAAGAGAATTTACTACTTAATTTACATGTATAGCAAATAGGATCAAATGTAGGGAGGCAATAAAATCTCGAGGGTTATTGAATGAATGTATCAATGAAATAAAGAAGGAAATTCTATGAACACTACTCTTAGTTTTTATTTATTTATTTTTTATTTTTTATTTTTATATTTTCTAGTTTTAAGTTTTAGTGGTTTTTTGTTTTGCAAATTTTTATTTTTTCAAGAATATAATTTTCAAACAATTTATATACAAAAATATTGGATGGCTATTTTTTGGATTTTAAAAAAATAGTAATAATGATCAAAGAGCTCAGAATAATATGTTTTTGTGTTTTATACTTTTTATAATGTGTTTGGTGATTTATCAAAGATTTTTCAAGTTTTTATGGTTTTTAAAAAAATCAGAAACATAAAATTATGTTAAATATTAAACAAGTAGGGATATTTTGCAATTTAAAAATATAAAATAAACTAAAAAAATACTTGATTTATTATTCCTGAAAATTATAAGAAATTATGAAAGAAACAGTAAGTGAAATCACTATTTTTTATATTTTCAACACTCATCAATGATTTTTTAAGATTTTTGATATTTTACAAATTTTTAGGGTTTTAAAATATATAATGCACAAAATTTACGTAGGAAATAAAATATAACAAAAGCAAACTATTCTATTGTTTTTAGAATTTTTGAAGAAATATTCAATTTTTTATGAATTTTCTAATTTCAAATAATGAAAAATGCTATGTTTTCGATTTTTTAATATTATCAAAAAATAATAAAATGCTGTGAGAAAATTATATTATGTTGGAACACAAATCAGGAGCATAACATGATTTTTGTAGAATTTATTGAGCGCGAAAAACATTTATTTTAACAAGAAAAGAAAGCAATTAAAAATCTTATAACAAGAGACTGAAATGCAATTATTCAATGTTTTTGTTTAAAGATATAACAAGAAATAAATGGTGGGTGGAAATCGCAAATTACCCAGGTTGGGAGTGTGCTGCACGTGTGTGTGAACTTGCGGGGACTTCTTTGTAGTTTTGACAAATCAGGGGTGCTGGATGATATTTACCTAAATATATTTTAAGCGGGCGTACGTGCCTCGCATGCACGACACTTAGGGTTAAGCGGTACGGGTCGGTGCTTCATTCTTCACGCCCCAAATCGAAGGTGCAGCAGCGACACAATGGTCTTGTTCGAGTAGGGAATGGGTCGAGCTCTCCTCCTCTTCAAGCGATGGAAATGGCGGTGCGTGATGAATATCAAATTCATCACTATAAAAGACATTAATTAAGCTCAAATTCCCAAAATTCATTGGCATTTCTTCATTATATTGCATAATTAGCATTCATGCATATGTAAATAATAATTGCATTTTATCACTCATAATTTAATAAAACAAGAAGCCAAACATAACAACCCAATTGACCTGTAAAATGGGCTAATTTCCATGATTTTTAATTAATTCATGATAACTCCAACTGACCTGAAACCACTTCCATTTTGTGCATATTACTAACAAGAATAAAGAAAAAATACAAAAAAATCACTAACATAAATAAGTGGACCGGAAACCAAAACCCAAATTTCATGATTTTCGGACTAAAATGTTGATATCTTCCTCATACAATGTATGATTTGATCCTACTCACTTTAGAACTAATGTACATCCAAATATCTTTAAGATAGGACTAGTTTGAGTAAATCAGAGCTCATATGTGAAAGTTAGGTTTTGGGCCTCTTTTGTACATTGTGTATTTTAGCCGTTTTTACCTATTATATTATGTACATATGTAACTCTTCTTATTTTATTTATTTTTTATTGATTTTCTTTGATAAAAGTTTTATTAAAATATAAAAAAATCCAAATCCAAAATGAGCTTGAAATGAAAGAAATTAATTGAGTCGAAGTCTTTACTGGTCGTTTGTATATGTCCCTTCTCTCGTATATTATTTTCTTTCTTTGTTTTCTTAATTAATAAAAATCTAACAAAAATTAGATTAATGTGTAAATATTTATCTTTTATTTTATCATAGTTTTTCCGGATTTTTTAACTTATTTAAAAATAACAAAAAAATACAAAACTCAAAATTCAAGGTGCTCTATATACAGAGTACCCCCAAAAATTCACTTTGTGCAAATGATCGATATGCTTTGGTCTCTTTAAAATAGTTGTATATCTCATCGAGATGACTCTTGTGAAGAAATTTATTCGATTTGAGGTTGTTTGCTATTTATTCCAGATTTTTCATTGTATTTTATTTTTTGAAATTTTTGGGGTTGACACATGGCAACTCCTGGAGCAGCCATGTGTCACCCATTTATGGGGTTTATGTATTTCATTTATTTTTTAAAAAAATAAAAATAAAAAAATATTCACCATGTTGCATCATCTGGACCATCTGATCTTGATCGATCGGACGATCCAGGATGCTTCTCCTTCCTCCTCCCCTCTCTCTCCTACTTTCCCATTCTGCTCGACGCATATCGTAGACAATCTCTCCCCCTACCCAAATCGGGTTATGCCACTGCTCTCCCTCTAATTTCGCCCACCATCATGCTTCACTTGATTCCAATTTACAATCTCCCTCTTCAATTTAATACCCATCCCCATCAATAATTGGATTGTGCCTCCTTATTTCCCTGTCGGTAATCTTAGCCACCTTCATCTTCTGGCCAGCCGCCACCTCCTCCATGGATCTCGGGTGTCGCCATTCCCCGATCACTTTCCATTTACATCTTCCCCTATCTCACATCACCTCCCCAATCTGATCTCAAACATATCGATCTCCCAATCTCTCTCCAATATCGCTTGCGATCCCCTTGCTAGTTCTATAAAGCCACCGTTGCTCCCTCGGCCAGCTTCATCCACCGACTACTGCTTGAAGGGAAGAATCATGCGGATGTGACAACTCCTCTCCCCCAACGACACGGTGAGATTCTTTTGATTCCCCCCATCGTGCAACACCACATCCTCATCGTGCAGTCACTTTGCTCTGGCATTGCCATTGAGCCATCGACTTCAATAACAACTTTCCCATTCTGCCTCCAGCCGCTCGTTGCTCCTAGAACTTCCACATATCCAATCTTTGCCTGTGTCAAGCCACGACACCAAATCATCGTCAACCGCTTCAATGCCTTCGACCAACGACTATCATCACGCCATCAACTTCACCGTGCTCCTCCGTCTCAGATCAATCCTCGACACCTCCTGGCTAGGAGACACCTCCAACAACATCTGAATCATCTCTACTACATCACAAACTCCACCAGTAGCTTCCTCGCTCCTCATCCACTACCATGACGCCACCCCCACTCCTTCAACACCTGGCGCTCGAGGCCCGAGGCCCCCACCACATGCACCACACATGTGTTCGGGGGAACATCTGCAACCCCCCTTGTTATCTTCACATGAACATGAAGGTATTTGCTAAAAGCCCCCAAGAAGAATCGCCAAATTCCATCCAAGTCCAGCATAAGAGGGTCACATGCATAGCTCACGACCAACTGCAAATTTTACATCCACCCCTCCAGGGTTTAAGTAGATCACTTTCACCCTTGCTCTGCAATTCGTTTTATTTTAATTTTTATATTGCTACAAACAGAACCCTCTATTTCTTTTGTAATTTGAACCTCTACATTGCACTATTCTATTAATCAAAAAATAACATTGTGTTTTACAAGTAATTCTATACATTTTGAAACATGATATATATTTGTATGAACTGTCGTTAATTAATAATTAATCTTCTTGTAGAAATTTACATATATGGCCCAATTGACACTTAGAAATTCATAATTAATTAGCCATACTTAAAAATTGACAAAAAAATTGTGTATAGTAGAATTAATTATTAATTTTATTTTTCCCAAAAGATTTGCATTTGCATGCATATTTTGCTTTAGAAAAAAAAAGTGTATTTCATTAATGTATTTTGTAGGTATTAAATTCCACATTTTTAGGGTTTAAGATTTTTTTGAGATAAATCATCTAGTGATATATCTTAGACAATTCTACTTCCAGAAAATAAGTAGTTGTAATATCTATTATAATTAATTATTGGAAATCACACTGTTTGCATTCAGAAATTAATTATGTATTCATCTTGCATCCCAAAAATCCAAAAAAAATAATGCTTTTATTTCATCATTATTAAAATCTTGGCCAAGTTTTGTGATTTTTAGATAATGTTTGATTGATATCTATTTTCTAGTCCTTAAAATCAGCCGCATTCAAAAGTTGCATTAAAAATAACAAGATTATTCCACCTTCAAATCCGTGCATGAATTTCGATAGACATAATTCTAGGTTGTTTCTTTACTTCATCGAGTTTGACCTTAGGACTTGCCTAAGTAAAACAAACATAAAATCACTCGAATTATTTGAATTAAATATTGAGTGATTATTTCTTGATTCATTCCGATTACCTGCCTACAACAAAACGACAAACATCAATTAACCGAGGGTAAATCACGAGCAATCAGATGGTGCCATTACCGGGGAGGTAAAACACTTGGGTTTTTTCTAAAAAAATAGTGTTGTGTTTTCCACATTTTCGTGTAGTCTGATCCACGAAAATCATCACTATACATTTCCATATTATTTCCTTGCTGCATTTATTTTTTTTATTTTTCACCATTATTTTTTGTTTTATTTTTAATTATTTTTTGTGTCCCTCTCTTACACACACACACTCTCTCTCTTACTTTTTGTGCATGGAACCGATGTACGTATAGCGGTTCCCTAAAAAACAAAGCATTTTCGCCGACATCCGAAAAGTAGCAAATAAAATTAAGATCGAGTCGAGTTGTAAGAAAGCGTACAGTCTAGAATATCAATTTTGCTATTTTATTTTTTGTAATTAATTGCTCATTTACAATGTCCATTTGGACTCTCGCGCGTGTAAACAAGACTCAAACATTTTGTATGGTGTGTTGTGGTCTGTTTCACTCTCGGGTGAGGGTGGGCCCGACTTGAGTGGCTTGTAAGTTAGACCTGCACATATGGCTATTAGAGCTTCTAGGATTTTTTTGTTTGTGCTCAAAGAACCTAGGACCACACTTCACTTAATTGAGATGCAATAGATCATTCAACTTAGTCAAAAATTCAAATCAATTCTTCCCGGCTAGTAAAACCTTCTGATAGGTGGGGGTTTTGTCGGCTTGCATTCATATAGAACAAAATTTCAATTCTTGTATTGCATCCTACATGGAGGTTACGAGGAATCACTGTAAGTCTTCTGAGTGAACATTCATCATTGTTTTCCATGTGAATTAGCTTTTCTCGAATTTCTCCCTCATGTTTTGTCATGTAAATTTTAACGGAAATTGGAACTATATGCTAGACATGTATTTGTGCTCTCTTAATTTCTCAGTCATCACCTAATTAAAATTGGGACTGCTAAACAAGGTCGACTTTAATTAACTCATAAAATCAAGAATTTTTATGTGAGACCAACCCCGTTCTTGGATTCATTTATCTATTTGAGTGAGCGAGAGATGACACTTAAGGATAGAGCCCATCTCCATATCTTCATATTGACTATTGATTCAATAAAGACGATTTGCTACTTCTTAGTGAGAAAATACGGGTAGCTAAAAATTGGTCTGAATTTCCTTAACAGAGTGGGTGGCTTAAAGGACACAGTGTAAGGCTCTGTCCTTATGTAATGGGTAGCCATTTTACGGTCTGTACTTATACCCATACTAGTTCAAGTAGGTGCAACTAATCGTAAAAAGTCAGGCCAGTCTTTAAGAAAATTTCTGGCACCTAACAACTCACTAATTCTCTTCCAAGATTGATTTTATCACCAACTAAAATTGAAAAGATAATTTCCTAACTCTTACGACCTCGTTGTGTGAGTTGGTGAACCTAGGGTTTGTGTTGCATTTGCATTGGTGTCTGTAAACCGAGATTGAAGATCAAAAACCGCACACTTGTGCCATCACTCTCCCTCCTTGATTTAAAAATTTGGGTTTATTCTTGTGACTATCTTATGCACCTGAACCGAGTTCAGCCATGTCAGTTCATCAACCTCCTTCAAAAATGATGGAACATTGATCCGAGTACCCATTAGATCTGTACTATGAAAATGAATTTGTCTTGTCAAACCCAAATCATCTAAACCATCTCCTGTCAGGAATCCTCCAACATTTGTAGGAGACTTTGACCCTCGAATGAATCCAACCCACTCGATCAATTTCAGTTCATTTTCATCTCATCATCCGATTGAATTCTCTACTTCTACATATTTCCCACCTCTCCCACCCTTATCTACACATGATCAACTGCCATCCTATATTGAAACATCTTATTCTTGATTTCTTGCTGATACTCATGAACCATTTAAAGATCATATCACTTTTGAGACACATGATTGTTTGAGACCAAACCCAACCATCTTCATTCTTTCCACACGATCTTGTTGGGACATGTCCACAATTCACAGAAATACATCCAGAGTGGACTTTAGGGAATAACAAGATGACCCGTTCAAACCAAATGGAGTAGCCCGTACCTAATGATCAATCATATTGGATTGACCCTAACAATCAAATCTCTATTGACCAACCAGTCTACCACTCCTTCGGTCAGCCTACACATATAAAGGATCAGACCGATGATATTGACAAACATGATCCATGTATGATTCCACTACTTGAGGAAGTTACTAATCGCAATCAAGGACATGGAATCTACACAACCGAACATTACATTCCTGAGTCAATATTTGTTGAGTATGAAACCTATAAATTCCTGACAACTGAGCAAACTCCTTCAATAATTTCTTAGGAGAGATTTTCAAAAAATAACAAGTCAAATCATACCTCGGATATTCAGAAAGGATCTTCTCCTAACTCTTGGATAAAAAAGGAAGATGGAAATATCGGATCTCCTTTTGAAAGCCTTGAGGATATTCAGAAACCCATAGACTATGTTCACACTAGGGATGACTCTGACAGCGACATCTTTGCATATTACTCCCCTAGGGATGACTCTGATTTTGACTCTTACTTTGCAAATTAAAACCCCTCCTCATCTATGGAAAGTACCACATCTACATGCCACATCAAAAATAAAAAATGAAATATTAAAAAACACTCAAAAAATTGAAAAACAAGAAAAAATCCTAAAAATTTAAAGTGAAGAGGATTTGAAGAATTTGGATCATGCTCTAAGGAAAGCACCGGAGAAAATTTTCATTTTTAAACTTCCCTTGATCCAGACCATTGAACACTTCCCTGACCTTAAAAGATTTGTAATGAGCAAATTAATGATGAAAAAGTCGGGCAGGACAAGAACAAAGACTAAAAGACATATCTTGCCAATGGATACCTCCTTGGTGTTGAGGAGAAAGACCATGAGCCACAGAGTGAAGCGGTTGCCCATATTTGACTGTGGAATCAAAGACACAACATTTACCCATGCTCGAATCGATGATGACTCACCAATCAATATCCTCCCGACCAATGTATTTGACAAGCTTAAACTCGGACCTATCAGGAAGGTAAGAGAGATCGTTCAACTTGCTGATCGATCGGTAAAGCAGCCGAGAGGAACCTTTTCAGTCATTGTTACATTCTATGGTGCTCTGCTCGAGGTGGACTTCATGATCATTGATATTGAGCATCAAGAGAATTCACCTAGTCTCGAATCCTTCTCGGAAAGCCATTCTTAGCCTTAGCTAAGGCAATTATAGAGTACAAGAATCGGGAAATCAAAAAAATTGGGAGCACTTTGATCTCATCCAGTCTTTGAGGAACCACGATATTCTGAGGTGACCCACGAATCCATCAACAGCTGTAACCACCAAGTAGTAGAAGAGCCCTACCCCGTTGTTATACTTGAGATAGCGGCTGTTGAACTGACCATTGGTTCAGAAACTCTCCCCACTCTTCCATTTCTCGTTGCTATGACAGATCCTATAGAGGAACACAGAATACATGGCTTCTTAAATGGTGATCCTGAAACATGTGCATGAGCTAACCCTGAATCAGACATGATCTTATCTGAACACATTGACCAAATCGATCCGACTCAGGAGTGCACCAACATTAAGACAATTAGGAACAAATACACAGGACGTGCACTAACTAGGGAGGAATATTTCAATGGTTATTCATCTATAGACTCAATTGTCAACACCTCACTCCCAGGACCAACACCTTCACAAATAACGTGAACCGAAATGCCCATTCTGAATACTCCTTCATCTAGAAAGAAAGTCACCTTTGACATGTCGGAAAAGGAATCGTCTGATGATTCCTCATCAGGTCCGGATAAGGTGATCCTTATGAGTGAGGTCAGTTCAGTGGCTCTGAAGCCCTATTTGAGAAAGCAACCGAATATCGACCACCGTTGGATGACTCCTATCCCTCACTACAATTCCTCAATGGCCGACTCTCTCGGTTTAATTAAATATACTGGAATAATCTCTTATGCCCATAGTGAGACTTGTGCTTCAGAATATTCATCTGAGGACAAGTTGCTTGATCCCAAGATTAAGCGTAACTTGATAAAGCAACATAAGAACAAGAATATCTGGAGTGCCTCCACCTTCAGGTATTATTCTTCTGAGGACAACTCCGATGATGGTTGGGTATCATCTGATTCATATGCTTTATCTACTCTCCATCATAATTTTCCTGAAAATAACTTCGATGATAGCTGAGAATCATCAGCTTCATCTTCTTCTTATCATTACGATCTCCCACCACATGCGCACAAAAAGATATGCTGAAAACCTCCTTAATCATCGGCAACCCTCCCTCCCTCCCAACCCCGTCGATCTCCTTATACATCTTCTTCTCTACTAAGGCCAAGGCCTAAGTATAGGGGTGGACTGATGCCATCCGTATATACCACTCTCCTCATCCAATTCCTCTCTCGATCGCCCCAATTCCACCCTTCTTCTGTACTTAGGCTGCTAGAGCATAAGTATAGGGGGTGCCGATGCCTTTTGTATATATCCTCCATCAACTTCTCCCATTATCTGTCTCATTTTCACTCTTCTTCTAAACTTAGACTGTTCAAAACCTAAGTATAAGTGGGTGAGCTGATCTCTATTTTTCTTTTTTCACTCTCTTACGATTAGCCCGAGCTTGTCTTCTCTACACTTCTTGTGCTCTGAGGACATATCACTCACTATGACAGGGGGTGTACATATATTATGTATATCTTTTACCCATAGCTCATACTTTCACGTAAGTCTATATGTATTTACAAGGTGGGTAACTAACTTGTAAAAACTAACAAAAACAAAAAAATGAGTTTTGCAACTTATACTGATTGTGTCCGACCATTTTTTTTTGAAAAATTGGCTTGTAATTTATTTTTGCAAAAATAATCTTGCATTACAAAAAGGAAAAAGATTTTAAAAAAGGTGTTTGCATTTCCCGCACCTGCACTTCATCTAGCATTACATGCATGTGCATTAGTGAAAAGCCCTTGGGTTGAGAACTGAGTTATCACCAGAAATTGAGAATGGTTTGGACTTGACCATAATCCACCTAATTTTCGGAGGAACTTCAATGAGAAAGAGGATTTTAGAAGCTTCAGGTCTTTGACTTAATTCTTCGAGTTCTACATGACAATGTGCAACATTTGACTCTTAGTGTCTAACCAGGTCGTCTCATTCTGGGTATGACTCTAGAATAGGGAACTGATTTTTACTTATGCACTATGCACTTAGCTCAACTTAGACGGGGAGTTGGAGGACTATGTGAGTTTATTTTCTAGTAGCATGGACATCTAAAGACCAGAGTATGGGTTGAAATAAAGCTTGAGAAAAGGGATGGACGGCTGGGCACAATTTTTCTAAGACCCCAAAATATATACAGAAATAAAGATTTCATATCCGTAGGGGCACAACAAGATCCATGCAGAGCTACCAAAAATCCAAACAAAGTGAAGCCAACTACCATATAAATATTTGACCAAAAAGGTCCAAGCTTCAAGAAAACTTGTACATCTTGGTGGAGACTTGGCTAAACTGGTCGGCTTCACAAGGAGAGGTGACTACACTTTTCCCCTTCTTCTAATTTCTCCCTCTTTTCGATTATGAACACAATGCGATAGACCTTATAAGGAAATACCTGACTCCCCGAGGATGAGTTATTGAAGGAGAGGTTTGCATAGTAGTTTGACATTCTTCCTGGGAAGAGCTAAAACCTTTCACATACATGAGTCAGTTGTTCAATATTCATGGGGTATGCTGTGGGAGGAGGATTGATCTAAGATGTCTTCTGGGCTGAAACTGTGACAATAATGCATAGAACTTGGCAGTTGTTTATTTTAAAACCCTAATTCTCATAGGAGTTCTGCCAAACTATTAATCCAAAGGTCAGGTCTAGCTCCATTTTCACCTTCTGCTCATGGTCTTTGTATGGAACCCAGTCTCATTTCACCTCATTGCATTTCTTTAGATGCTCGGGGACGAGCATGGTTTAAGTATAAGGGGATTATGAATCTCCGATTCATCACTCTAAAAGACATTAATTAAGCTCAAATCCCCAAAACTCATTGGCATTTCTTCATTTATATTGCATATTTAGCATTCATGCATACATAAATAGTAATTGCATTTTATCACTCATAACTGCATAAAATAAGAAGCCAAAGATCACATCCCAATTGACCTGTAAAATAGGCTAACTTCCCTGATTTTTAATTAATTCATGCTAACTCCAAAAAACCAGAAATTACCTAAAACATATCACTAACAAGAGTAAAGGAAAAATACAAAAAAACACTACCATAAGTAAGTGTACTAGAAACCCAAACCCTAATTTCAGGATTTCAGACTAAAATATTGATATCTTCCTCATACAGTGCCCAATTTGACGATACTTATTCTTGAACTAATGTACATTCAAATACCTTCAAAACAAGACCAAGTTCGAGTGAATCGGAGCTCATATTTGAAAGTTGGATTTTGGGCCTCTTTTGTACATTGTGTTTTTTTACCAGTTTTGACCTATTACTTACATAAAAAAATTAAATATTTTTATTTTATTGATATCCTTTTTTATTGATTTTCTCTGACAAAAGTTTTATTTAAATACAAAAAATCCAAATACAACATGAGCTTGAAATCAATGAAACTAACCGAGTCGGAGTCTTCACTGATTGTCTTTACAAAAGTCCCCTTTCTCGTATATTATTTTATTTATTCATTTTGTTAATTAGTAAAAATCCAAAAAATATATTAATGTGTAAATATTTATCTTTGATTTTATCATAATTTTTTCGAATTTTTTGATCTTATTTAAAAATAACCCAAGAAATTACAAATCCAAAATTCAAGGTGCTCTATATACATAGAGTACCCAAAAAAAATCACTATGTGCAACTGATCGATTTTGATTTTGTCCATTCATGAAAGTTGTATATCTCATCGAGACAAGCAACTTTTCTAAAGAAAATTTTTGGATCATTGGTCGTTCGATATTTATTGCAAATTTTTCTTTGTATTTGATTTTCTAAATTTTGGGGTTTATATATTTATTTTATTAAAAAATAAAAAATTTAAAAAAAATTAAAATAAAAAATATTCGCCACGTGCCATAATCTAGGTCGTCCGATCTCGACTGATAGGATGACTCAAGATTCTTCTCCTTTTTCCACCTCTCTCTCTCTCCCACTTTCCTAATCTGCTCCGCCGCGAATCACGACCAATTTATCCTTCTTCCCAAATCGACTGATGGTGCCACTCTCCCTTTAATTTCGCACACCATCTTAATTCCTTTGAATCCCATCTCCAATCTCCCTCTTCAATTCAATCCCCATCCCCATCAATCATTGGACCATGCTTCCTTCTTTCCCCATCCGCAATCTCAACCACCTTCCGCTTCTGGTCAGTTGCTACCTCCTCCATGGATTTCAGGAACCACCATTCCCTAATCACTTTCCATCTACAATCACCCCTGCAATCTCACATCGCCTCCCCAATCTAATCTCCATCATATCGATCTCTCAATCTCTCTCTAATATCTTATGCGATACCTTCGCCAGTTCTATAAAGCCACCGCCGCTCCCTCAGCCACCTTTTATCCGTCGAATATAGCTTCAATGGAAGAATCAGTCGGAGGTGACAGCTCCTCACCCACGACAACACGACAAGATACGATGGATTCCCCACATCATGCAGCACCACGTCCTCATCGTGTAGCTGCTTTGCTCCGCCCCCTGCCATTGTGAAGTCGACTTCATCAACAACCATCCTGCAATGCCTCCTGCCACTCGTTCCTACTCCACATCTCCAAGATCTTCTACGTCGAGCCATGTCACCAAATCACCATTAACCGCTTCAACGCCTTCGACAAATGACTATCATCGTGCCATCAACTTCACCGTGCTCCTACGCCTTAGAATCAGTCCTCGACACCTCCTCGCTAGGAGACACCGCCAGCAACATCTGAATCATTTCCGCTGCATAAGAAACTCTACCAGCAGCTTCCTCACTCCTCCGCCTCTACCATGATGACACCCCAGCTCCTTCAGCACCGGGCGCTCGAGGCCAGAGGCCCCCGCCAGGTGCACCGCATGTGTGTTGGGGGGGACATCTACACCCCCCTTACCCGATCTTCACATGAGCGTAGGGTATTTGCTGAAAGCCCCATAGGAGACCCTCCAAATTCCATCCAAATCCAACATCAGAGGGTGACGTGCATAGCACGTGACCAACTGCAAATTCTACATCCACCCCCTCCGAGTTTAAGTAATCCACTTTCGTCCCTACTCTACAATTTATTTTATTTTAATTTTTATATTTTTGCAAACAGAACCCTCTATTTCTTATGTAAATTGAACCTCTACATTGCATTATTTTATTAATCCAAAAATAGAATTGTGTTTTAAAAGTAATTCTCTACATTTTGGCACATTCCTTATATTTGTATGACTTGTTGTTAATTAATAATTAATCTTCTTGTAGAAATTCGCATATTTTGCCCAATTAACACTTAGAAATTCATAACTAATTAACCATAACTCCAAAAATTACCAAAATGCACGGTTAGTATAATTAATTATTAATTACAGTGTTCCTAAAAAGATTTGCATTTGCATGCATATTTTTCTTTATAAAAACATTTTTTGTATTTCATTAATTAATTTTTAGTATGTATTAAATTCATCATTTTTAGGGTTTAGGATTTTTTTGAGATACATCACCTAGTGATCTATCTAAGATAATTTTATTTCTTGAAAATAAGTAGATTTTATATTTATTATAATAAATTAATGAAAACCACACTATTTGCATTCATAAATTCATTATTTATTCATCTTGCACTCAGAATTTCCAAAAAAAACTTACAGTGTATTTATTTCATAATTATTAACATCTCGACCAAGTTTCATACTTTTTGGACATCGTTTGATTGATATTTATTTTTTAGTTCTTAAAATTGGTTGCAATTGTATTTGCATTCCAAAATTGCATAAAAAGTACCAAAAATATTCTGCCTCAAAAACGGTGCATGAAATTCAATTGACATCATTCTAGGTTGTTCTTTTGCCTCATCGAGTTCGACCTTGGGACTTGCCCAAGTAAAAAAAACATAAAACCACTCAAACTAATTGAATTAAATATTGAAGTGATTATTTATTGATTGATTCCGATTACCTGCTTACAACGAAATGATAAACACAAATTCATCATTATTTACACACTTAATTCACACTAATTAACCGAGGTTAAATCGTAAGTAATCATTGGCTGAGATTTGGCACCTTCGAGCTGCTAGAGGGTGCTGCTACAATGAATGGTGGCTTGGGTTCTCCTCCAAGCGATGGGCATTGAAGGTGGGGCTTCTTCGTCGGAGCTCGGGCAGCTGTGCACTACGTCTCAAGCTTGCGATGAGGGCGGTGCTGCGATGGGACCTCCGGGGGTGATGGGTTCACATCCATGTTTGTTGAGGTCTATGGAAGAGACCAACGATGGCGAGCGAAGGTTGATGGAGATGGTGTTCTACCCCGGGTGATCGAGCAGAAGAACAATTATGATGAGTTGCTGCGGTTGTGGTAGCTCTCTGATGAATGGTTGGTGGACGAGGTCTCCTTCGAGTGGAGGTTGATGGCAGGGCTCCGAGCAGTGATCGAAGGTCACATCGATGGAGTAAGTTCAGATCAGTAGGGGAGGTGATATGGTGAAGGTTTCTTCGTGTATGCAGTGGAGCTTCTTCCTACGGTGGCGGTTTGTAGTGCATCTTGAGCTTGCTATGATGGGAGTGCTATGATAGGACATCCGGAGGTGATGGGTTCACATCCTGGTTGGTTGAGGTCTGCGGAAGAGACCGGCAATGGCAAGCAGTGGTTGGGGAAGCAGGAACGACGAGGCTCGTGAGGCGGTTGGCGTCGAAGGTTCTCTCTGCAAGTAGTGGCAAGGCTTGCGTTGGGCGATGAGGGGTGCAGCTCCAAATGGTGGTAGCAGTGCTGCCCAAGAAAAATATTTTCTTTGTATATTTTGTAATTTTTTGAAGAACAACAACTGTTTTTTTATGGTACTATCAATAAAATAGAACATGAACCGACTCGAGTATGACATCTAGGTCCAACAAAAATCAAACATGGATCAATGGATGAGGGTTCCATTGTTCGTTGACGGAGAGAACCGTGTCTCCAACCACCGTACGTGGCCAGAAGTTAGAGATCACGAGAGATAGAATGTGAACGTGTGCAGGAAGAACGAAAATGAGGTGGTGATCGAAATCGTATCGGAATCAAACATGATGATTGATTGAGAACCACAATTAAGGATCATGAATTAAGATCCACAATTAATGACAAATTTAAAGATAAAAATTAGATATAAAATTATATAAATGAAAGATTGAAAAGAAATAATGGAGTGGGTCTCACCGTTGGAGTGGATGAATGTCGTGATGGCCTTGATGAAGATCGACATGCTATCACTGGACGGCTCAGAGGCTGGGCACCTTTCCACCAAAGATCGCTCTTAGAGAATAGGCTCCTCACACTAAAGGCTTCATCAAATTGGAACAAGGGAGGAGGAGCCAAATAAATAGAAAAAAATGAATTTAAAAAAAATTAATTAATGGTGAGGGAATAAAGGGCAAGATGTTAGTGGTGGAACTAATTAACTAAATTAATTAATTAAAATATATTTTCAAATTATGTTAATTAAAAAAATAAATGTCCGTAATTTAAAGTGCCACTTTAACGGTGGATTAATTAAGGAATTAAATTATATACATATGGTATATTATTTACATAATTAGATAAATAAATCATTTTCATCATTTTTTAATTTGAATAATAAACATTAGTTATTTAATTTTTTAGAGGTAGTTATTTGAGGAAATTAATTACGTACATATAATATCTACATATGGTTTGTATACATAGTAAATAAGGAAATTATTTTATTTTATTTTATGTTTTATATTATATTTTTATTTTTATTGTAAATAATTATTAGAAATATTTTTTATTATTTAAAAGTACATTATTTATAAATATAATAAATAATTTGTAAAATTGCAAAAACCACCCTAGAAAAACGTCTTTAAAATCGTAACTCCAAAAATAATAAACCATTGCCATTTTTTAAAGATAATTTAATTTAGAATACGATGGAAGTGATTTTGATTCAATTCGAGTTAATATGGAGAATATATAGGTCTCTAATATTTGTTCTTTTGTGGCCTCTAGAGAGTGCGATTATTTACACTACATACACAGATTTATTTTGCAATTATTTTTGTTATTTACTAGAGCCTTTTATCATGATTATTTATAAAGGGTTATGTGATGAATCCACGATTCATCGCCTTTATTCTTTTATTTTAGCCTCTTTTCCTTAGTCAAATACCTGTAAATATCCATTATTTGCATAAAATTATCAGTTTGCATGCATTTGTTAAAATTACATTTTTAACACTTTTTGTACATAAATAAAAGAATAAAGAAGAAAAGAAAAAGAAAAGGATGTGTTTATGCAATAAATACAGACTGACCCGAACCCCAAGAGAAGGTCAAGACTTGACCTGATCGACCAGAAATAAAGTAGGGGGAGATAAGGTCTTCTGTAAAAAAATAAAAAAATAATTTATACATAAATTCCTTGTATATTTGTATAAAACTTGTACTATTTTATTTGTATATAATTTGACCCGAATTAATTAATTTTATAAACAAAAGTTGTAAATAAAAATGTGTTGTAAATAATAAAAATAATTATCAATAAAAATAATGTATAAATTGCAAAAAATCAAACCTAGAAAAAGCCGCAAAGCGATAATTGAAACAACAATTCCGGCTCCATCCGAGATCAAATCGAGTCAAAATCACCTCCATTATACTCTAAATTAAATCATCTTTTGGCTGTGGCTTCATAAATTTTGGAGTTACAGTTAAAAAGTCAATTTTCTGGGGTGTTTTGTGCAGTTTAACCAATATTTGTTGTACATATTTATTAATATTTATTTTTTTGTATATAACTTGAAATATTGTTTTCATTAAAAAATAATAATAAATGTTAATTAAAAATAAAAAAACTCTTTTATAAAAAAATATTTCCTTATTTGTACATATGCATAGTGTATTATATGTATATAGTATTTATATACGACTAACTTCCTTATATAAAAATCACCAAAAAATTAAAATATCTAACATTAATTAAATAATTTAATTTAATTACGAAATTGATATTTAATTATTTATTTATTTGATTTATTTGATTTAAATACTTACCATGTATATAGGATTTTATTCCATTTAATGGTGGCTAATTCACTTTTGAAAATTATTTAATTTATTAACTTTAATTAAATCCGAATTTCATTTTTATTTAATTAATTAATTAATTTAATTTTTTTATTTATTAATTAACCACTAAAAACCTTCTCTTTTTGCACATACCTTCCTTTTTCATTTTTTCTTCTCTTTTTATTGGGCTCCTCCTCCTCCTTTCATTCTTTGATCAACCTTTGGTGGAGAGGAGCCCGATCTCCGAGAGCGATCGTGTCATAAGAATGGTGCCGCTGCCGGGGAGCATGGCTTTGTAGTCATTTTTCTATTTTGTCTCTCTATATCATAATTATTTTCTGACCTTCTCTATATGATTTTTATGCGAGGTGTTGCTTGTACAACTTGGAGTTTCTTTTTAGAGGACCTGCACAGGAGGAAGAGCAGGGAGGAGAAGAAGACTGTCATTTTATTTGAGAGAACAACAAATTTTGTAATAATTTAGGACTCTTAGAACTGTGGACTTGAACTATTTTTCGAGGTCAGTTTCACCAAGTGCCGGTGCACTTGGGGGACCTCACCGCTCTTTTCCGTGTTTTATTTTCTTGCTTTTATTTTTTTATTTGTTTTACACGGATTTTTGTACTTGAACCCCTAGAATTAGGTTTCTATTTGATTGAGCCAAATAAAATTAGGTCCAAAATCCCCTAATAGAAAATCTGTTCCTACAGAACTAGTTTGGACTTAGTCAAATTAATTTGTGCTTCACGATAATAGAAGTTTTTGTTTCGGACGGTTCTCACATTGCATCCATTTAGGTTAGTTTAATCTTTCTATGCGAATCATATTGCATGTAGAGTGCTGGAGTCAGGTACGCACCTCCATCTCTAGCATTTGCATACATATTATATTTTCTCGTGCATTGTCTTATCCTTTTCCCCCTCTGTTTTGTGGATATAGGAATAAAGAAAATCAGAATTCTCGTTAGATGTTTCATTGAAAATATCCAAAAAAATAGAAAGACCAAAATTAAAAATTGGGATTGCTAATTGAACTTGACCATTAAAATCAAACGTAATTAATTCACACCATTGTTTTGGGAGAGCAATCCCCTCATTGTTTGCATTTTTAATTGCTCACGTACACACTAAGGAGTAGTGCTCAAATCTCATTAAGCCTCCTAAATGTTTGTACAACTTTTGTTGATCACCTAACTCTTAAAATTTGAAAAGATTGAATCTCATGGTCAGATGGGTTGGTGAACTGGGGGATTTGTGTTTTGTATGTCTTTGGTGTGAGTTGATTACAACCATTCTTTAATCATTAGCAGTCACATTCTTTCTCTATCCCACCCACCCTCCCTTCATTTTCCTCGCTTCATGATGGGACACTTTCCATTCCAGCCGGATTCTGCGGCTTCATATCTTCATGACCATTATTCTTGCCTGCTCTATTGGGAGGTCAGAACTCTGTTTGATTTCCCATCTTCTCCTTACCCACCTTCCCATTCGGGACATGCTGTGAGTGACACCCGAAGAGTTCAGATTGACAATATACGTGACACGGGTGCTCACCTTGCTGAGATGAGAGTGCATCCCATAGGCAATCATATGGTGTAGTTGCGAGCTTTAGACGACTTTTATCCTAGGATGATGGATGAATACACAGATCAGGAAGCCCAGTCTGCTTCTACTTAGAGACCCTTCATTCTGGATTTAGAGTTAATTGATCTACTGCCCAAATTTTTAAGGGAAGTGCACGAGGAACCATATTTGCATATCGGTGACTTTGAGGATATTTGTGGATCAAGATCATATTCGAATATCACTTCTGAGGAAATGATGTTGATCGCGTTCCAATTTACACTTCAGAGTAGAGACAAGAGTTGGCACAGACGATTGGGAAGGAAGATTACTATGTGGGGAGATTTATGACTGTTGTTTTTGCAGATATTTTACCCCCATCGTAGAGCAGAGATGATGTGGTCGTGTATTCATGATTTTTCAGTTAACCCCCAGAAGCCATTGATAGATTCATGGTTGAGGTTACGAGAACTTTTGAGGCTATTTCCAGATCATGGGTTTTCGATGACTGACCTTATCCATATCGCCATGAGGTGGAGGACCGCAGAGCATATTGCATATGTCATTACCTCGTATGATGGTTCACACCACTATCCCGACCTGGATTTAGTTGAGACCATCTTGGATACACTTTCAGGCATTTCATATTCACAAGATGATTTGTTCGAGAAAATACACGAGGGAGAGATGACACCAGTTGAGTGTGTGACACATCATGCCGATCTTGACAGTACACACAAATCAGAGGATATGTATGCTGCTACTTCTTATTTGATGGATTTATTGACTACCACTGAGAGTTCCCAGAGTCGGACATTGGTCGAGTTTACCTTGGATTTACAATCAAATTTTGAGCCAGTCCTGCACTTCCACATTGATGATTCTTGGATTCTAGATATGCTAGTATCCCAAGAAATAGAGGAGAAACCCACATCTTAGCCATCCTTTGAGTTATTTCAGTGTCCATACACAGTTGATTCAGTGTCTATTATTCAGAAGATCTTTTCAGACTTGGAGATATACTTGGATTCATCTCATCAAAGAGATCTTGATGAGGGATTGATTTTTGATTAGACAGACCTTGATAGTCCCATATTTGATCCTCGTGTCCTCCCATTTGATGAGGTAAATACATTTTTGGAGGACATGATATTTGACAGCAATGATTCCCAATTCCCTGATGATTCGACATTACTCTTCGAGGGTTATCTGTGGGAGGATGCCACGGACCCTGTGTACTCGGTTTCACTTTCTTGGAGTGCATCCGATCTATCAGATCACGAAACCGATTATTTTGATATTTTTGATAATGAGTTTGAGGTTTCTCTCCTCGACGACCCTCGTGAGGATGACCTGATCTTTGAGGTATTCGATGATTTCACTGATTTGTCTACATTATATGCATCGGATATCATCCTTTCTAGTGAGTCTCCTGATCATGACCTTCCGTATCTTTTTGAGACTGTGATTAACTTGGAGGATTCCGTGCTAGACTCTTCCTTCTCCACGTTCGACTTCTTCGGCTCTACCCTTTCACTCCATACAGATCTTGAGCCGATGATTTCTTTTGTGCTACCGGAGCTCGATTTCATCTGCCCGTCTCTTTACCCAGTAGCAAACACCCGCCTGATTGTTTATCTGGGTGTTATCATTTACACTGTTGAGTTCGTTGTTGTTCTCCCACCGAGACTGCAATGATAGTAGGGTACTCGCATTACAGATGCCATCCTGAACCTTGATACATCGTTATCCTAACATTGTTTACATATGTATAGATCCCACTATCCATATCATACATTCTTTCTGTCTTACACTCCATCTCCATATCATGATCATTCCATACTTAGGGTGTACTTTACCCTAAGTATGGGGGGGTGTCAGACTTGTGATTATTCGTTTGATTCTTTTTACCTCTATTTTGCTGCCTATACTTAGGGATATTTTACCCTAAGTATAGGTCAAGTAGACTCTGTAAATTCTACTCCTTGGTTTTCCCTTTGTGTACAATCTTCTATACTTAGGATTACTTGATCCTAAGTATATGGGGTTCACCGACTTCTATAGATTTTATTCTTTTATTTGTCATTGTAGCATAGTATTCTTTTAGCTTCCCAATACTTAGCATGAGTTATGTCTTTCTTTCCAGCTCTTTGATCACTATGAGGACATAGTTCGAGCAGAGTATAGGGGGGGTGTCGTATATATTGTATATATACTTTAGCCATAACTCGTACTTTCATATTTTTAATATGGCTAAAATACTGTGTAAATACTAAAAAAAACTTGTAAAAAAACTAACTAATAAAAAAGATGCAGATATTTCCTCAAAATTCTTTTTGTATATACTGTTTAATAAATCAGGTTAAACTATTTTGAAAAGTATTTTGAAAGTAGTTTGAAAACCTATTTGAAAAATCTTTTGAAAATTATTTGAAAAATGTTTGAAAAGTACTTTCAACCTTTATAAAAATATTTTGATTTGTAAAAATTTTTCTTCTTTGTGTGAAATAAAAAAGATTTGTAAAACTATCTGCAAATGTTTGGAAAAATGGTTGAATTTTTTTTTTGAAAATCTATATATACTATTTGAAAAATGTTTGCAAAATAGCTTTCAAATGTGTGTAAATGTTTGTAAAATTATTTGCAGAATTATTTAGGACTATAGTTTTCAAAATTATTTGTAAAATCATTTTCAAATAAAGTTGAGGAATATATGCATCACAAAAAAATGAATAAAAAGAGTAATAATAAAATAAAAAATCAAACTGTATATACTTGTATAAAGTACTCAAGTTGTAAATCCATTCATCTGATTCTTGTAAAATAATTAACTCAGTATTGTGTAAATATGTATCTTTTCCCTAATATTTTTTTTGTATAAACTTGTATATATTACTAGCTATTTTCTTTTTTAAAAAAAACTTTTTGCATGTGCATGATTTTTCAAAAATCCATAAAAATTTCAAAATTTTGAAAATTATTTCACAAAAAGATTTTGTTTTGTTTTTGCATGTACATATTTTCTTGCATTTGCAGGAGCATTTTTTAGGATAGTTTTGACAATTAAACTAAGTCTGGAATAAATTTGAATGGAGCATAGTTGGACCTTAATCCACTTAATTTCAGAGGAACCTTATAAGATTTGGAGTTAAGACCATTCAGGTCCTAGTGACTTAATTCTTTGTGTCCATAAGACTATGTTCACATGTCATCTTGATAAGTCTAAGTAGAATATTTAACAACACACGCATGATTCTTTCAGATCGTGGCTTACCTTGGACAATGCACTCTACACGTAGCTCTTCATGGAGGAGGTAGTGAGGGAGCAGAATCTTTTGGCTTGGGGTAGCATACGAGGGTAGTACATCTTCGCGGAACCTCTTGTCCTCCTCTAGGGAGAGAAGTGTGTCTCAACCTGGTTTGGCGATGTTGAGGTCTAAAGACAGGATGTTGTGGGGTTGCAATAATGCTTCAAAAGAGGGATAGTCTACTGGCTGAAGAGGAAAAACTCCTTATGTACATGCTGTACCTTGTATATATTGTCAAAAAAAAGAAAAAAATGCAAAATCTCCAAAAGTGGACACGACTGATAGAAAAGTAAAATTCTTGCCGGTGTGTATATACAAGTGAAAAAAAGGAATAAGAGCTTCAAAGTTAAATATTTGTGAGCTTGCAGCGGGTGACATGGCTACACTGGCCATGCATCCAAGGATAGGTAACTACACTGGTTACCGTCCATTCTCTTCTCCATCCCCTCTTCTTGAGATGGTTGTACTTGAACTTAGAAGGGAATATCCCCGCTCCTTGAGGAAAGAGTTGCCAGACCGGATTATTAGAGTTACCTTGTTGAGAGAGGTTGTTTCTTTGCTACTTATTATATGAGGAGCTATATTTCACTTACACGTACAAGTAAGAATTCATAGTCGTAAGAATTTTTGTATGTAGACTTGTTTTGATCTCACTGTTGAGGAGATCTAAATATGATTCTTATGGAACATAGAGGCTGTTAGGTCTTAAATCTGTTCCCCATTAAGGTTCCTATACACTAATAATCCAAAGGTCCGACAGAGCTCCATACTACATTTTTATGAAGATAAGTTTAAAAGTCAATGTTGCTCTAACTTTGTTCCTTTTTCTTTTCTTTATTTTTGTTTTCACTTATTTTCAAAATAAATGTTTGCTAAGGGACTAACAAAGGTAAAGTATAGGGGATAGATGAATCCACGATTCATCACCTTTATTCATTTACTTTAGCCTCTTTTCCTTAGTCAGATACCTGTAAATACCCATTAGTTGCATAAAATTACCATTTTGCATGCATTTGTTAAAATTACATTTTAACACTTTTTGGACATAAATAAAGGAATAAAAAAGAAAAGAAAAAGAAAAGGATGTGTTTATGCAATAAATACAGACTGACCCGAACCCCGAGAGAAGGTCAAGACTTGACCTGATCGACCAGGAATAAAGTAGGGGGAGATAGGGTCTTCTGTAAAAAAATAAAAAAATAATTTGTATTTAAATTCCTTGTATATTTTTATAAAACTTGTACTATTTTATTTGTATATAATTTGACCCAGAATTAATTAATTTTATAAACAAATATTGTAAATAAAAATGTGTTGTAAATAATAAAAATAATTGTCAATAAAAATAATGTATATATTGCAAATAATCAAACCCAGAAAAAGACGTAAAGCGATAATTGAAACACCAATTCTGGCTCCATACGAGCTCAAACCGAGTCAAAATCACTCCATTATACTCTAAATTAAATCATCTTTCAAATGGCTATGGTTTCATAATTTTTGGAGTTACGGTTAAAATGTCGATTTTGTGCAGTTTTACCAATATTTGTTGTATATATTTATTAATATTTATTTTTTGTATATAATTGTAAATACTGTTTTCATTAAAAATAAAATAAAAAAAGTTAATTAAAAAATAAAAAAATCTCTTATAAAAAATTATTCCCTTATTTGTACATATGCATAGTGTATTATATGTATATAGTATTTATATACCACTAACTTTCTTATATAAAAATCACCAAAATATTTAAAATATCTAACATTAATTAAATAATTTAATTTAATTACGAAATTGATATTTAATTATTTAATTATTTGATTTATTTGATTTTAATACTTACCATGTATATAGGATTTTATTCCATACCTTTAATGGCCACCATTAAGGTGGCTAATTCATTTTTGGAATTATTTAATTTATTTATTTTAAATAAATCCAAATTTCATTTTTAATTAATTAATTAATTAATTTAAATATTTTATTTATTAATTAACCACTAAAAATCTTCTCCTTTTGCACATACCTTCCTTTTTCATTTTTCTTTTTTTTAATGGGCTCCTCCTCCTTTCATTCTTTGATCAACCTTTGGTGGAGAGGAGCCCGATCTCTGAGAGCGATCTTGTCGAAGAAGGGTGTCTAGCCCCCGAGCCGACCGGTGACAGCGCGTCGGTCCTCATCGAGGCCATCATGGTATTTCCGATCCCAAGGTGAGATCCACTTTTATTTCCTATCATTTTCCTAGGTAAATCGTAGATTTAATTTTTACGTAGCTGTAGAGATTAGTTTATAGATTAAAAATCAAAAAAATTCCATCAGACTTTAACCCACGTCCGACACTGATTTGCCATCTCATTTTCTGACCCTCCCATTTCAAATTTACCTCACACGACCTATCACCTCCGACCACGTACAGTGGTCGGAGACACGGATCTCTCTCTCATCTCACTGAGATCCGCTCCTTCCCACATCCCATTTTTGTGTATAAATAAAAAAACAACATAAAATTATTTTTCCTATTTCTCTAACATTTGTTTTTGTAGGAAAAATAAAAAAAATATTTTTTTACCTTTTTGCATCTCTAACATTTATTTTGCATGAATAAATAAAAAATATAGTTGTTTTTATCTCTAATGGTTGTTTTGCAGGAAAACAAAAAAAATAAAATAAAAATATTTTTCTTTCATTTCTTATTTACATATATAAAAAAATAAATAAATAAAGTTTTATATATATATCTGCAGTTTACAGTATAAAGAAAAAAAATTAAAAATTGTAGCAGCAGTAGGCCGCCACCCTCGCCGCCCGCCGCTGTTAGCCCCACTCGTGGCGTGCGCGGCCACTGCTCCAGCCGATCTTCCCAACGTGCCGCCTGCATCTACCGCTCACGCGTGGTCATCCACCATGTCGACGTGTGGTAGCCCCGTCGAACCATTCTTCAGAACCGCACTGACCTCCCGCTCTCCGAGCGGCGGTGCGCCCGCACGCCTCCTCCGCAAAGCACCTTGGTGGCGCGCAACCCTTAGGCTCCACTCCGCCTATGCCTCCATCGCCGCCCTACGAGCGATGTCGGCACAACCCGCCACACATCCGAGCGCCTCGCACCCCCGCGCACCGCCAAGCCCCACCGTGCGAGGTGCTGCGCCGCACCCTAGCGGTGCCGCCCCCTCCATCTCTGCCCTGCCGCCTGCGTCGTTGTCATCCTTTCCGCGCCTCCGCACGCATGCCGCCGTGTGAGGCCGCGGCTCTCCAGCACGTGGAAATGCCCCGCATCTCACCGACGTCACCGAATCACGCCCCCGCCCCCGCGCCCCATCGATCTCCAGAGCTACTGGCGGTGGCGCCTTGTTCTCCCCATTGTTTGAGAAGAGAAGAAAAACCCTAATGGGAGGGTAAATAAAAAAGGAAAAATTGCAATAAGATCCATGAGGTATTCTTATTTGCAAAAGAGCTTCCGTCGAAAAAATCTATATTGACAAAATTACAATCAGCCCCCCTACAAGTTCCTGATTTTGCAATAAAGTTCCTGCCAGCACACAACACGTGCATAGCATGTGACATTTGGTAATTTGCACTTTCAGCCTCATATTTTATTTCTTGCTAACTGTTGAGGCAGAAACTTTAACTTTTTGCGTTTAAGTCCCTATACTCCAGACTCGAGTTTGCTTGCTCTCTTGCTTTGAAATAAATATTTTTATTTTTCAATAAATTTTAGAAAAAAATGGTGGACTTTCCTGATGTAGTTATTAATCTTGTATAAATTTTTCATTGCATTTTATTACCGTTTGATATTTTTAAAAAATCAAAAACAGCGACTTTTTACTGTCCAAACTTTTTGAAAATTCATAAAAATTCGAATAATTGCTTAAAAATTCCAAAAAAAATAATATAGGTGTATTTTGGTATGTTGTAATTTCTGATAATTTTTTTTTAATTTTCCATTTTTAAAAACAAAAAAAATTGCGTAAAATGAAAAATCTAAAAAAAATGTAGGAAATTATAGAAAAACACAAAAATAGTGATTTCAGTTTCTAATTGTAGATATTTCTTTCTAGTTTATATTAAAAATAATTTCCAGGATTATTGGGTAATTTAAGTATTTTTAAGTTGCCAAATACTCCTGCCTGTGCACTGTTTGATTTTTAGAAAATCATAAAAACATCGGAAAAATTCGAAAAAAATTTACCAAAAATATTTTAAAATATATAAAACACAAAAATATTTTATTTGGCCTTTTTTGTACATTTTTGACTATTTTGAAAAATACAAAAAGAGTGTGGTGTGTGTGCATTTTTATCTTTTATACCTTATTCAAAAAATACAAACAAATAAAAATTCAAAAAACACTAAAAGTCATTTCTGAAAATTGACTGTATAGTTTTTAAATCGTGCTCCTTGTGCTCGACCTTGGTCGCTATACCAGATTAAAAGAATAGCGAAAGCCGCTTACATTCTTTGATTGTTTGATATTTTCATTAAGTGGTTTTAAATACAATTTTTCCGATTGACCGCGCTTGGTGATTTGGGTCACAATGACCATTGTTTATTTATTTACTTAACCCGAGTTGCCAGGCGCGTCATCATTTTGTGATAAAATAATTAAATAATTTGTATTGTTAATAATATAATACAAGTGAGGAACATATCAAGTATGTTTTTGGTGATTTTTGGCCTTATCCCCCCCAACTTTATTCCTTGTCGACCAGGCCAAGGCGTAACCTTCTCTCAGGGTTTGATTCAGCCTATATCTATTACATATATATAGTTTTTTATTTTTTTATTTTTCCTTTATTTTGTTATTTATTTGTTTTTATTTAAAATAGTAATAATTGTATAATAATTACGCATAGATGCAGGTTAGTAAGATTATGGATTTATTAATATGTACTAGTGTTTTATAAGGGATTTTAATCTAAAAAATGAATAAAGATGATGAAATGCAAATTCATCGGTAGATAAAGTTTAAAATTCATAAAAAATGTAAATTCCTTAAAACCCCGCATTAGCATTTTTAAGAATGATGTTCATAGTTAAACTAGTCTGGAATAAAATCTGAAAAATGGAGCTTGGTTATGATGTTAGTCCACTAAATGTTAGAGGAACCTTATAGGAACCGAAGTTGAGACTCTTTAGGTCGAGAGAATTAATTCTTTGTGTCCATAAAACTATGCTCACATGTCATCTTGAGTGGTCTAAGTAGAATATTACATGACAAATGCATGATTCTTTTAGATGGTGACCTGCTCTTTGACGCAATTCACCACTGCCTCGGCTGTTTGAAGGAATGACTATCCAAGGATTATTAGGGTATGTAGAAGAGGAACTGAAGTTTCCATATCCAGAACTATGAAGTCCGTAGGGAACTGCATTCCATGAATGGTGATGACGACATCTTCCAGAATTCCTCGAGGACCCCTAATGGATGTGTCTGCGAAGTGCAGAATCATTTTAGTGGACCTGAGTAGTCCCAACCCAAATTTTTTAAGGAGTGAAGTGGGCATCAGGTTGATTCAGTATCAACTGTCAAGTAGAGTTCGGTCGAACTATTGATCAAACATTTGACATCTAACTAGAGGAGCTCCCGTATCCTTCTTTTTCGTCGGGAGATTGTTGATTGCATTTACTGTAGCCGCAGTGAGGATGTGCTTCACATTTCTTTCACGAGTTTTGCGTGGTTGTCTTATTGAGGTACACGCCCCCTTTAGACCTTTCTTAATATTAGGCATGTACTTGAAGGCTTTCAGAAGAGGCATTTCAAGAACAAGATTCCGAATTATTTCCACCAAACCAGGGTCATACAAGGCAGTTTTAAAATTTTATTTATTTTTCGATTTTCTCATTGCATATGGAAATGGAATATGTACAGAATCAAAAGCAGCAGTAGAAATACTACTCTTACTGACAATAAAATTTGTGCCCACATAAGGCTGTACATGTGGATGAATAAAATGACTAGGGTCATCAAGGAAAGGAGAGCACCCAAAATCTTCAGGTGAGGCTCCATCGGCTAGTGTCCAATCAACTCCGGGTGCGGTCTCCTCCAAGATTGGTTGATTGGTGCGTTTGCTGCTACTACCGGTGATATATTTTTGGCATTTTTTATTTTCTTGATATTTTTGACTTCTTTTTGGTGGTGCTTCTCCTTCTTCCTCACCCCACTCGGCTGCTGGTCCGGTTGATAGAGAAGAAGATGATGACTCACCCGCGGTTGCTTTATTCTTCCCCTTGCAAGTGGCTGATGGATGCAAGTTCCTACCACTTCTGAAAGTGACAACATTATATAAAAGTAAATCATTCATATCTGATTATGTAAGACAAGAGGGAACCTCATAGGCTACCTTCTCTTTCTTCTTTAAATTATTGGGGTTTGCCTCCACTTGTGCAGGAATGGAGGTCTAGGCTAAAGTGAAATCACCCTAGTTCTGGTTGAGATCTACAAGGCCCTTGACAAGCTGGGCCATGCAGTCCAAGGCAGGGTAGACAGGAGATGCAACCTCAGATACATCGGCGTGTTGGCCATGTTTATATTGCTGATGGTGTTGAGACTATTGGCTGGGGTACTGAGAATGATACTGAGAAGAAGGGTGATGTTGTTGGTACTGCTAAGGGTTCTGCTGCTCATAGTGTACAATCACGTACTATTGGTTTTGCTGGTATTGTCGGTATTGTGGTTGCTAGTACAGGTTCTATCTCGAATTACGATGGAATTGTGGAGACTGCTGGTGTTGCTTTTGTTGAGGCTGGATGTTCTGGACAAACCTCCTTCCTTACTATTGAGGGAAGTGGCGAGAGTTAGCAGCCTGACCCTATTGTGGTCCTCTTGTATGGGTTGTCTATGCACCATTTGACCATATGCCGTTCACCTCTTGAATGAGAGGTGGTGGAGGGGAAATCTGATCTAAAATGTAGTGAGGCTTTGGCTAGTATACGACCAACTACTGCTGTGACTACTACGGAGTGGATGGCTCTAGGTCTTGCATGTAGTAGACGTGCTGAACCGCTGATTGGGGATGACTCAGCTAAGTGGGCTGTGACGATGATTGTTCCTTCGTCTCAGCTGGAGTGGGAGCCTATGCAAACATGGAGTTGCAGGAGCATATTGTGCTCACCAACAACTCCAGGTGCTTGGTGTTTTGATCTAGTTTTTCCAGGTTTTGCATCCTCTGTTCAATCACAGCAAGTTTTTCCAGGTCCTGTGATCGCTTCTCGATTATGTCTACTTTAGACTAGTGGCTCCCAATAATGCTTAGATTGGGGCTCTCATCCCTGTCTAGCTCGTGGGATGTTGCCATATGCACAGGCTTTTGAATACTCTAGGGTAGGTGCTGATAGGCACGGGATGACAATAGTGTGACCTCTCCTTCAGTATCTCATCAAAGATCTTCCAGACGACATACTTGTCATTGTTGAAATGTGAGCCACCACACGTGACATCGACGATCTTCTGAATCTCTATTGTAAGTCCTCTAAAGAAGTGTTGGATCAGGCTGGTCCGTGGAATGTCGTGCTGGGGACATTTTTCTTGTAACTCAGTGAACCTTTTCCAAGCCTCATGAATGGACTCGTGCGTATCTTGGGTGAAGTTTGCTATTCGGGTGTGCATCTGATTAAGTCACCCCAACGGATAATACTTATGTAGAAAAGCTGATTTCAATTCTTCCCAGGTCGTGACGACCTTCCCCAAGTGGTTGATCCAATAAAGGGCCTTTTCATTAAGGTTGAAGGGGAATGGTGTCATCTTGACTACAACTAGTAGTATACCGGGGTAGTGAGTCATACCACAGATGCACCCGAATTGTTGTAGATGAATATATGGTTTTTCGTTGGCATTACTGCGGAAGGTGGGTAGTAGTGCCGGTAGTTGAGGATTCAATTCAAAATGGGCATGGATTGCAGGAATCTGAATGCATTTAGTGATCTGTCCTGCCCTAGGATTGTACGTCTCCTTGAGAGCCGGCTTGGGCTGCTCTACTATCAGCTCGTCCATTAGGCCTTCTGGGTCCTCTTCAAATCCTCCTCGCAGTTTTGTCTCCTTCTCCTCAAGTCATTGATCATGTCCTAGAAAGCTACCTATGCTAAATCTTGGTCCGTGAACTGTTGTTGGATGTACTGAATAGAGGCTAGGATCTAGGCATTCACAATATTCTAATCAGGCTGTTGGCTTGGATCGGGCTGAGGTGGTTGCTATGATCCTTTCCCTTTTCCTCCAGTAGACATCTCTTTTTCTGATCATGAGTCTGATTCTATTATAATTTCTGGCTCTAGATTGGGCTATTGATCTGCAAATGGAATAATGCACCGATCAGTCTGTATGGATGCACCATATGTAACAAAAATGGTTTGTGTTAAGGTCAACATAGAACTTCATTAAGGATGGAAATGTGTATGGAGTGAAATCAATTGCCATCCAAAATGGGTGGATTTCGAGACAAGAGTAATCCCAGTTTATTATAGAAGAAGGGGAGTCTGGAGATCTAATCATAGAGTTTGAACCAGGTTCTCGGGGATCGCCTCGAATTATTGGAGATGACGAGGATATGGAATCGATGTTGGTGTCTGTGGGGTTCCGACTAAGCCGTCCATGTATCGCCATCTCGAAGTTCAAGAGGAGATCGAGAATGGAAGAATGATACGGAGGTCAAATAAGGAATAAAGGGAGTGTAAAATAGTAGATGGCACCAAATGAGCAACGGGTGAAAGAGAGATTAAAATAGAAGGAAATGAAAAGGCACACAATGCACATGACTGATCTTTGAACCTTAATCTAAATCAAACAAAAAAAAGGTAGGTTCACCCACTCGACACATGTGAAGCTGTGAGAGTTCGACTATTTTTATCTTTTCAACTTTATTGTTATTTTGAGGCAATCTTTTAACAAGTCCTTTAGTACACTAACCCTTTAGGAGCGTACGTACTGCCATACGAGCACCCCATATATCTTACAACTCCTTTATATCTTGTGATCAACATGCTTAAAGGTCCTTGATCTCGTGCTTGGGAGGATACTCAATCAAGTAAATAGTTAGGGGAAGCCAATAGTCGAAACCAATACTTCAGACCTCGCTCGCAACGGAATCACCCGTGAGCATGAAAGGACCTACTAAGATGCAAAGTGATGAGACAGACATACCCGTGAGGGCATGTCTTAGGCTCAATACTTTAGACCAACTCGGATGCTCGACACAAGGCGGGAACACCGTGCTCGATAAGGCCCTACTCGATTACGTACAATAGAAGTGCCAATACTTCGCCAACGAAGGTGATAATCAAGGATCCACAGATCGGGATTTGGGTTCTTATCCTTAGCAGGTCGCGCCTCGCTATGTCTGGAATGTACCAGAAAATAATGTGGGTTTAGGAACCCCAAACAGTGAATGGTTCGCTATGCATTTTAATTAAGGTCAAGTTTATTTAGCAGACCCTTTTTAAATTTTTGGGTTTTCAAATTTTTTGACTATTTTTCAAAGCAATCTTCCAAATGTTTTTTTAGTCTTTTTCCTTTATGTCTTGAGTGATATAAACACAGGGGAGAGAGAACAGAAAATCTTTGTAAGTCATCACTAAGATGGAAATCTCGCCTTAGTGACTAATGATGCATGTAAAGATAAAGTTACCTACAATGCTTCCAATCTCTCTCCATACGGGATGCAAGGAAAAAATTGAAATAGTTACACTATATGTTGATATGCAAAAGCCAGAAAATGTCCTAAACAGTAGCTGATATTATTGGGAAGAACCAGATGCTAATTACTCAGAAATGAGATCCCAAAGTCCGATCTCTGAAGTGCATCGATGTCCACCACAACGAATCCTGCAAACGTTGAATAAAACTTCTCTCGGCGCTCGATCTAAAGTCCAAATAACAAATAATTAATTTTGACTAAGTCAAAGCACGTATCACTATAGGTGCATGAAATGTTGTTGGGGCTTAGGACCTAGATACCAAGTCAAGCAACCTACTATCTAAGGGCTCACTCACAGAAAACAAATATAAACAAAGGTGGAAAGCTCAAATCATGGGAAAAAAATAAAAAAAAGGTGATAAAACATGAAGAAATCATGTACGAGGCCCTAGGTGAACAGACACCCGGGCATTGGACGCCGTGTAGTCTAGAGAGTAGTGTCCAAGTTTATTACAAATTATTTTGCAAAAAAATAAATCTCTCTCACAGAATAATAGAAAATGCTAGAATAAGTCTGCTCCTTTCCTCCCTCCCTGTTCTTCTCTCCTGCTCTTTCTTTGTCTGGTCCTAAAGAGAAGGTCGAATTCCGCTCACCTCGGGTGTGCCCACCTCCTAAGAGATAGTCTTCTTCAAGCGGTCCCTTGCAAAAAAGATTAACAAGAAAAATGGATTAGAACATTGAAATAATTATCAAATAATAAATAACAGAAAAATGCAGGTAAATAGTGAAAAACTATACATACAACAAAAATGTGCTACAATCCGTTGTTCCCTAGCAATGATGCCATTTGTTCAAGCCACCTAACACAGAGATAAGGAGTCTCACTCTCCACACATGGCAGGAGCAGTGTCACTGAACTGACCACCCAATTAAGTCCTAGGTGAGGCAAACAACAATCAACCCACACATTATAAATCCATCAATCAAGAAGCAGGTGTGAATCAAAGTTTATTATATACCCTATAAAAATTATTGTATAGTGACACATAGAGTAGGGTGTCGAACACAAGGAACACACCATTCAACATTTAGTATTATTTATAAATAAATAATGAATAAATAATATAGGTATGTATATATATAACACTATCCACAATATTGACCAAATAAAGTGGGTTTAAATTTGTATTTTTTATATTTTCTTATTTTATATTTTTGTATTTTGTTTTTAGTTTTATATTTCTGTGTATTCCTATTATATTTTTAGATTTTATATTTTTTTGAATATATAATATAGGATATAAAAGACTACATATACAATAATAGATAATGTAAATATAAATATAACTAAAAATACATAAATATTTAAAAAATAAAGTCTTTTGATTTTTAATTTATTTTACTTTTTTTGTTATTTTAGTGAATTTTGCTATTTTTATATATTTTAAAGTCAAAAAATACCGTAAATCATGGATTTAATAAAATACCCGAAATTGAAATGAAGAGTAAAAAAATCAAATTAAGTTCAAAACTCAATCCATATTAATATTTAGATAATAAAATAAATAAAACTATAGAACTGAAAATTGTAATTTTGTTATTATTAGGAATTTTTAATCTTTTTATACTGGATTTTGGAGGTTTTGATTTTTATGAATTTTCTTTTTCTATTTTTAGCGTTTTTAGTTTCTAGAGTTTGAAAATCAATAAACAAACACAAAAAAAAGTTTTTTTGGGGATTTTTCAAAAATAATTCATTTTTTTTCTATTTTCTAAGTCAAACAGGGCCATTCTGTGCTCTTTTTTATTTTTTATAATTAATAAAAGTCCTAAGTTACAAAATAAAAATACAACGCGGAAGTGTGTGCAATCAGGAAACTACACCTATTTTTATGTGATTTTTGGAGCACGATATTTATATTAAATAGATAGAGAAAATGCACAAAACAATACTGAACTTGCAGGGCAGGGTTGCAATTAAAAATAATCAAGAGGGTTCAGATGGAAATACACCAATGTTTTTAATCTACAGTCCAAATTTAAAGCACTAAACCTAAATTTACAACGGTCGCGAGGGTGTTCACACAATTTTTATATCATA